>JASVEL010006602.1:0-141693 GCA_032618575.1 Nicotiana noctiflora | reverse complement strand
CTGCACACAAGGTGCAGGGAGTAGGATGAGTGCTTTCAACTCAGTGAGTAGTAACAATCAATAACAACTTAAAGCAAGAACACTTGTAAGAACACTAAACAGTTCTAAGGACAACAACGTAGGTAAATCATCTCTAAAGTGGAAAGTCTAGTTTCAGGCTACTACTATCTCACACTGATCTAACACTGTTGCGGCGCGCAGCCCGATCCTTACTAATACTGCTGTGGCGTGCAGCCCGATCCAATTTGTGTGTGTTTGTATATATATATATATATATATATATATCTAATATAATATATATAATTCTGCGATGTGCAGCTCGATCCACTATAATAGTAAACTGCACTCACCGGGGGTGTGTGAAGACTCGGAGGGCTCCTTCAGCCCAAGCGCTATAATACTGCAGCGTGGTGTCTGATCCGTATAAATATCACTATATATATATATATATATATATATATATATATATATATATATATATATATATATATATATATATATATATATATATATATATATATATATATATATATATATATATATATATATATATATATATATATATATATATATATATATATATATATATATATATATATAGGGAAGATCCATCCCTGAATATAACAAATTGCGCTCACTGTGGGTGTGCAGACTCTGGAGGGGCTCCTTCGCCCCAAGCGCTATAACCGCATCGACAACTCACGTGCTATAATATCAAATCAAGATTCACACGGATAACACATGTGCCATAGTATCAATATATGAATCACCGTTGCAGCGTGCAGCCCGATCCCATACATGTCACTCAAAATCAGGCTCTCGGCCACACTTAGTTATCAATCTCTCCTGTCTCACCCACAGGCTCACAATGCCATGAAAACTTACCTAGAATAATGATATGATGTATCTATAAGTAACAATTGAGACTGAGATATGATATGAATGCATGAATGTGTCTGACTACGAAATATCAATAAACTCAATGAGATGCAGCAAGAAACGACCACAATGGGTCCCAACAATATAAACATAAAGCCTAAGTATTATATCTACACAATGTTGCGGCGTGCAGCCTGATCCAATAATATATAACTGCTCTCACTAGGGCTGTGTGCAGACTCCGTAGGGGCTCCTTCAGCCCAAGCGCTATAATATTGAGTCGTGCAGTCCGATCCACATATATATCACTGCGGCGTGCAGTTCGATCCATATATATATATATATATATATATATATATATATATATATATATATACTGTTGCGGCGTGCAGCCCGATCTGGTATATATATCAATACCTCACCTTGGGTCCTCGACCCCTCTCAGTCAATATCAACTTGGCCTCTCGAGCCCACTTAGCTAGATCAGGGTATGCAACCCTAGGTATTCTCATTTAGAGTACATTTCTAGTACCGGTTCATGTTATGTTATACAACTAAGAATACGCCTGAGTGTATGTGTTCAACTAAGGTTCTACAAATCGGCACAAGGCCCCAAACATGGCAATTAGCCCCATTATACTGATATAAGCTCAGTCTCAGTCAATAAATGCAGTAAACCATCAATCAGGATGGACTAAGTCCGATTCCCCAGTCACAATATCACCACGCTCATCACATGACACGTGTTTCATCTCAACATAGCACTGTATAGCGCAAATTCGGGATTTCAAACCCTTAGTATATCATTCATTACTACCACTTACCTCGAACCAGCCAAAGTCCTAGCTCGCCTTGCGCTTTCCTTTCAAATCGACCTCCTCGGATGCCAAATCTGATCAAAACCAATAAGAATACATCAAAATAGTCTAATGAATCATAACCCAATCGAAAGGACTCGAAAAACACCCAAAAACTCGAAGTTGCCAAAACCCGAGCACAGGGCCCGCTTCTCTAAAAATTATGAAATGCATATTTTCAGAACCATTGACTTGCCACGAGTCCATACATATAAAATTTATCAAAATCGGAATCTGTTTCCCATTCAAATCATCAATTTTCTATTTCTTAGGCTTAGAGCAAAATCCTCCATTTTTGCACCTTAATTCCTCCATTTTCAGAGATTTAATCCATGTTTTATCAATATAATAACATAATTTAGGTCCAAGAGTCCTTACCTGATGATACTCCGCAGATTTCTCTTCCAAATTGCCCAATTCTTCTCTTTGTTCGGAACCCAAAATATTTTAACACTTCTAAATTTTTTCCAACACACTAGTCCTTAAACCCCAGTGATTTTCGCTTCTGCGGATGCCCAGCCGCTTCCGCGCTACTGCTTCTGCGGAAATATAGTTGCTTCTGCGACATTCACTTATACCCCAAACCGCTTCTGCGGTTGACAACTCGCTTATGCGATAACGCATAAGCGGAACTCATTCAGCTTCTGCGGACTCTCCTGTTTTCTCTCACCTTCGCTTCTATGGCATTTCCCCCTTCTGCGAGATCGCCTTTGTGATTAGAAGTCCACTTCTGCGGACCTTGCTGCTGCTCCCCTATCTCGCACTTGCAATGGCTTCACCGCTTCTGTGGTCTCCCTTCTATAGAAGCGGAAACAGCTGCTGCAATACACCAGCAGACTTCAACTTCCAACTTTTGTTCATTTAGCCACCCAAACTCATCTCGAGGACCCCGGGACCTCAACCAAAAATACAAACCCACTCTAAATCATCATACAAACTTGTTCCAATCATAAAAACATACTCTTAACCACAAAAATCATCAAATTAAGGCGGATTCAAGCCTAAGTTTCAAATAAAACTTCCGAAACCAACATCCAATGAAAATCCCGACCAAATGATGTCTGAATAACCTAAAAATTTGCAGACATATCCAAAATCACCTAAAAAAGCTACTGCAACTGTCGGGACTCCATTCTGACTCCCGGATCAAAATCTCATCTATCGATCAGAATTTGCAAAAATTACAACTTCGCCAATTCAAGCCTATTTCTACATCGCACTTCTAAATTCAAATCTGATCGCTCTCCTAAGACACAAATGATCCCCCGAAGCTAACCAAACCATCAGAATTCGATTTCAAGCCCTCTAACTCACAAGTCAATGTCCGGTGGATTTTTCCAAACTATTCTTTCATCAAAGAGACTATTTGTCTCATTTCCTACCAAACTCAACCCGAATTGACTCAAATTAACCAAATAAATATATTGAAACTTGAACAAGCATATAACGGGGAAAATAGGGTGGTAACTCACGTGACGACAGATCGGGTCGTCACATTCTCCCCAACTAAAACAAACGCTCGACCTCGAGCGGGTCAAGAAACATACCCGAAGTCTCAAATAAGTGGGGATATCGACCTTCGCATCTCCTGCTCGGTCTCCCAAGTAGCCTCTTTCACGGGCCGGCCTCTCCACAACACCTTTACTGAAGCAATATCCTTGGACCTCAAATTTCGAACTTGTCGACCCAGAATAGCCACCGGCTCCAGATAATAAGATAGATCGCCATCAAGCTGAATCGTACTAAAGTCCAATACATGAGACGGATCCCTGATATACTTCCAGAGCATAGACACATGGAATACTGGATGCACACTGGACAAGCTGGGTGGCAAAGCGATCTCATATGCCACCTCTCCAATCCTCTCATTGGCCTAGCAGAAACAATTTGAGGATTTCAATTGATCCTTTCCGGAGAATTAGATGGTCTTAGGCACATTAGCATGGCGTACTCCTCCTATTCGAACCGGGGTTTGAAACCAAACTCCTCCTCAAGAGGAATATTGTAGCGACCCGGCCCGACGTTACAGGAATTACCACCCCGCTACCTTGCATTTACATATTTTATGCTTTTATACCAGTATTAGAGTATATCGGGTGAGTCAGGAGTGATTTGGGTTCAAAATGAAGCAAATAGCATGTTTGAAGGGAGCTTGAATATGGGAAGTCAACCTAGAGTTGACTATTGAGTTAGAGTGCTCGGAATCGGATTCTCATGATTTGACTAGTTTCGGGGGATCACTTATGACTTAGGATAGCAATCGGAATTGAATTCGGAGGTTCGGTGTAGAATTAAGCTTGAATTGGCAAAGTTAGTATTTTGGCGAATTCCGGTTGATAGGTGAAATTTTGATCCGACGGTCGGAATGAAATTCCGAAAATTTTTGTAGCTCTGTTATGTCATTTTGGACTTGTGTGCAAAATTTGAGGTCAATCGGACTTAGGTTTCGGCATCGAAAATAGAAGTTGGAAGTTCTAAAGTTCATAAAGCTTGGATTGGAGGTTGATTCATGATTTTAGCGTTGTTTGTTGTGATTTGAGGCCTCGAGGAAGTTCGTAATATATTATGAGACTTGTTAGTATACTTTGTTGGGATCCCATGAGGCTCGGTTTAATTTTGGAACAGTTTTTGGAAGACTTTTGCCGTTTTGAGCATAAATGTAATGATCCAAAGGTCTATTTTTAGTTCTAGAGATTCAAATTTGATTTCGAGACTTCGAGAATTTAAATCATGAATTATAGGACTGATCTGGAAATTTTGGTTTAATTTCATCGAGTCGTGATTGAGTTTTTGACTCGAAATGTGAGTTAATTGTTTAACGAGAGAAATTGATGTTTCACTGAGCAAATCAGATCCAAATTCAGTTTTGTTTGAACCACTGGATCCGTATCACAATTACGAAGCCACAGGAAAAAGAATCGTCGAATTCCGAATTCGTATGATGGAATTAGAACCATTTTAGTGAAAAATGGTTGTGCTGCAATTTTTCCTTAAATAGCTGCTACAATTATGAACAGTGAACAGTCCCGCGCGTGAACAGTAACCGCGCGTGACTGTTCATCGAAGCCTGGTCAGAGTACGACTGGTTAGGGCTCTGGACAAGCTTATTAAAAGACTAGCCATCAATTTTAGTGAGTTCCAAACTCGGATTTTGGGCAATTTTGAGCGAAAAATCACGGAAATTCTTGAGGTAAGTCCCTTATGATCATTGTTAGTCAATATTATTGAATTATCATTGAATATTCCGGCTATATTACGTGTTTTTGAGGTGTAAACCGGGTATTTAGGCCTAGAAATTTGAAAATGAGATTTGATGATTTGGAGGCCAAATTGTGGTCCGAATTGGGAGTTCTTGGTATGTACGGACTCGTGGAGAGACGAGGATTCCGAAAATGTGAGTTTCATAATTTTTCGAGAAGCGTACCAAAAGTCGGATTTTGACAACTTCGTGGGTTTTGGTGTAAACCGAGTTATTTCGATTGGGTTATGTCTAATTAGCCTATGTTGATGTATTCTTATTGATTTTGAGCAGATTTGGCATCCGAGGAGATTGATTTTCGAGGCAAGCGCAAGGAGAGCTAGGACTTCTACCGGTTCGAGGTGAGTGGTAGTAGTAAATAATGTATTGAGGGTTTGAAACCCCGTACTAGCACTTCACAGTGCTATATTGAGATGAGACACGCGTTCCATGACGGGCGTGGTGACATGGTGATTGGGGGTTCGGACTTAGTCCTTCCCAACTAATAGTATACTATGTGTTATGACTGATAATAAGTTTATAACTGTGCAATTGGGCTGATAGCCATGTTTGGGGCCTTGTGCCGATCTGTAGAGCATTAGGGAACCTATAGAGCTAGGTGACCCTTATATCGTGTTGGAAACATACACTCGGCCGTAGCTCTAGCTGTATAGCATAATATGAGCCCGTACTAAATGTGTACATTGAGAGAGATTATCTAGGGTGGAATTCCCTGTTCTAGCTGAGTGGGCCTGAAAGGCCAAGTCTATACCGATAGAGATGAGATAGGGTCAAGGACCTACTAAGAGATGTTATATTGGGCCTGAAAGGCCAAGTCTATATTGACTAAGACAAGGTCAAGGACCCACTGTGATATATTATATTGAGCCTGAGAGGCCAAGTATATACTGACTGGAATAGGGTCGAGGACCAATATGAGGTATTATATATATATACCTATATTGGATCGGGCTGCACGCCGCAGCAGTATATATATTGGATCGAACTGCACGCCGCAGTAATATACATGTAATATACTTGTGGGACGGACTGCACGCCGCAGTATTATTGCGCTTGGGTTGTAGGAGCCCCTTCGGAGTATGAGTCTGCACACATTCTAAGTGAGCACTGGTGTATATTATGGGATCGGGCTGCACGCCGCAGCAGTATAGAGATATATACATATATATATTGGATCGGACTGCACGCCGCAGTAATATTTGTGTGGATCGTGCAGCCCCTCCGAAGTCTGTATACACCCCAGTGAGCGTTGTCGACGTTAAATGGAGCGGGCTGCGCGTCGCAGCGATATATGTATTGGAGCGGGCTGTGCGCCGCATCGGTATGTGTATTGGAGCGGGCTGCGCGCCGCAGCGGTATATGTATTGGAGCAGGCTGCACGCCGCAGCATTATACTTATTCATACTCATATATATACCGAAATATGTTATAGACCGATGTATATGTCTCCATATATTGAGATGGTTGTATACCGTAGTGGTACGAGCGAGGATGTGGTCAGTGTGGGACCTAGATGAGATAGATGTGGACTGGAGATCAGAGTACTCATTATAGTGATGACTAACCTGTGGGGGGTTGCCTTAGAACTGTTTAGTGATAGTACAGGAGTTCTTATTTTCAGTTATTGTTTATTATTATTACTCACTGAGTTGAAATATACTCACCCCACTCCCCTGCACTTTTTGTGCAGATATACAGGTTCAGGAGGGCAGTTGAGCTATCGCAATTGCTTTATTATCCCCATTCCGTGGAGACTTCGAGGTAGCTGCCGACGTCCACAATACCTGACCTCTTTCTTTTTATCATTTTGTTGTCTCCATTCTGGTTAGACTTGATTGTGTAGTAGATCTCATTTGTAGAGGCTCGGACTTGTGACACCGCGATTTGGTTGGGACTGTGTTCTTGTATTTCATTTCTACACTTCTTGATTTGTTATGAAAACAGGCTAATCACGCCGATTAATCAATATTAATTATACTTGGCTGGTAATTGGATAAGATGGTCGGGCTTGCCTAGCAATGTGTTGGGCGCCATCACGACCGGGTTTGGGGTCGTGACAAGTTGGTATCAGAGCCTAGGTTAACAGGTCTCGCGAGTCATGAGCCGGTTTAGTAGAGTCTTGTGGATCGGTACGAGGACGCTTGTACTTATCCTCGGGAGGCTGCAAACCTTTAGGAAAGTTTCAAATTCTTGGAATTCTCATCGTGCGTGTTTGATTTAGCTTGAAAGGTAATTCTTGAAATTCCTCCTGCACATTGATGCGTGCACTCGAGTGCTTAGTGATAAATTTGCCTTGATGGCTTGTGATTCCCCAATCGAGGGACGAGATATATCTCTGTGAGTTCATGTGGGCCTGTCTGGAGGACTTGAGGCCGGATCCTTGTCTATGGCTTGAGCACCGAGGTGCTAATTTCACGAGCCGGTATTATGAAATTCATGCGGTCAATATTGATCTTAATTGTGAAAATGGCAGTTGATAATGGGTGAGTTGCGAGGTATTCAATCCTTATTGTGATCTGTTACGTAGCCCTAGCTATGGGCATGGTGAGTATGTTCATGTTCCTTAGTGGAAAGGTAAAGTGCATTACGTGTGGTAGTATGAGTTCAAACGCAGGAAAACCAAATTGGCTTTACTAGGTGTATCATGGTGAAAGGTATATGTGTTATGATTCGATCAGGTGCAGTGCATGTTCATGTACTAATGCTGATGATATAATTCGTGTAGTATTGAGATTTATGTTGTCGAAATACATTGTGACATCTTGTCGAGTTGTGGGTGTATTGTTAGAATGGTTTGGTGATTCTCTAGCAGGTGGATAGGCCAATTTACAAAGGAAACTCTGCCGAAATTTTTGAAAAATTTGGGACTTAAAAAAAAAAAAAAAGATGTTGTCGCCTAAGGAATGGGCTTAGCTGTTGAGTGTGAATGAATACTAGAATTTCAAAAGAGTTAAGATTTCCGATGATTCGAGTCTCCGCCAAAGTTTGTAAATAGCTCGAGTTTAATCTCACTGTAACATTGGAGCATCAATTGATTAAGAATGCTATGAGTGGCTAAAAGTGCTTTGATGTATGGCTCCGAGCCAAGTTGGGGAGGTTGTTATTGACTAACTGATTGCACTATTGTGTGCTATGATGGTTCTGTCACCAAGCATGTTGGGAAAAATTCTGACGAAGGTTGTGGTGCTTCGTAGATATGAGAAAATACTAGGAGGTTTTGAGTGGCTATTGCTAAAGAATGTTTGATGTATAGAAAAGAAAGATAGTTAATTGTATCCGTATGTAATTATGTTCTGCGGTGTCAGAGTTCTATTAAGGCCCGAGTGGTTTTGTTTAATAAGGCAGTTGAATTATAACTGGTTAAGGGTGAATGACGCCCGAGAATAGCCTTGCGGTGTTCAACATTTACGCTTGCAACAGTCAGGTGCCTTAAGACTGTGTACGTGGCTAAAGACCGTGGTTTCAGTAGAAGAAATCAAGATTTTTGTTATGTTTTGGGGATGATGAGATTCTTAGCATCCGTATTGAAAGGTAATGATAAAAAATTCAAATCGCAGGAAGTTCTTCAAAACAAAGTATTGTAGAATGTGGTATTTCTGCGAAACAATTGGGAGAGTATTCAGTGGCCTATGGGTCTTAGATCGTATGGTCTTATGTACGAGTCTTGTGTGGTAACACGGGTTGAGGCATTGTGGTGCTATAGTAAAGACTAGTATTAAATTAAAGATGAATCAGAAAGGAAATTGGGTAAATGGATCAATTTGTTAATAAACCGAAACGGTATGATAAGGAATACGATTAATTCTTGGTATATGTTTGAAGTAATGAGTCTCGCCGATATTGTGCAATAAAGCTTTTGAGTATTGGCGGTTGTGTAACTCGATATGGGTATAAGGACTCAGTCCTGGCAATTTAAGTTATGCAATGTAATTGGGAGAAAGGGTTTGTGATGTGTTTTACCGTGGTTTGAAAATGAGTGTAGTTCATGTTTGTATGTAAAGCTTGGAATGTGTAATGAGTTTTCTCTAAATGGGATCATGAAAGTCCTTGACTAGTTGAGTGCGCCGATGTTTGCGGCGTAGGGAAAGGGATATGAATTTTCCCTATTGTTTTAGTGTGGTATGGTATATGCGATGTGTTATGGAAAGTTGATAACGGCATGTTTAAGGTTTTGAGATCAATTCATTATATGGGAAGTCATTAAAACCCTCAAGCAGCGTGTGCAGCTGTAGATAATCTGAGAATCAATCTTCCTTGTGATTTAGGAGAATGGTACTGCTATGCTAGTATTTCGGCAGAGTCTATAGTAAAAAGGGGCAGGTAAAATAAATTGATAATATCTAGCTGTATGGTGGTATTATCCCGTTGGATCGACTGTAATAATTGAGTCGTTGATGACATAGTGAAATTTATGAATGGATTTCGTGGTATGAATGGACGCTTGAGGTGCGTTATGTAATCCTACGGTGAAGTACGGAATCAGGCATAGTGATTCCTGTGTTATGTATGTGTTGGAGACTAGAAGTTCTCGTAACCCGCCTACGCAGCGGTGGTATATCATGTGTATCGGCACAGTGTAGTGGTTATCAGAAATTGGAAGCCCTAGTGGCTATCTCGTCACTTGATATGGCGAATTTGAATAATGATATATGATTGCAGGCTGGTTGTCATAAGTCAGGTTGTCTAGACTAATGTGATATGGACTATATCAGAGAAATGTCACAACTGCGTGGCAGAGCGCATCAGATCGTGCTCCAGCAGGGTAGATGTACCCTAGGGCCAGCGGACGGCTGGTAGGTATTGCTTTGTAAGTTGGGCCTTCGTGGCGGATGTCAATGTAGAGGTATCTACCATTGATTCAGTTCGGGTATTGAGGAACTTTGTCGGATGCATTTCATATGGCCGAGCTTGAGGCTATATATATGTTGTTGCAATGAGCAACTTGACTCGATGTGCATTCCCATTGCTAGATGTATTCGTGGATCGGGTGGCACGCCGCCACATGTATAATATCAGGATCGGGTGGCACGCCGCCACAGGTATGGTATCTGGATCGGGTGGCACGCCGCCACAGGTATGCTATTGGAACGGGTTGCGCGCCGCAACAGTGTGATGTGGAAAATATAGCTTCCTATATGTTACCTTATATACAATAGTTCCTAGCTTCCGAGGAATAGTCCGTATTGGTATCGCTCGGGGAATAGCACATCGGTGTGTCTTTTCAGGATTTGATAGTGTATATCAACTGTATCACCGTAGGTGTGAGTGATTGCCTGAGTTCAGACCTAGATATGTGTGTGGCTGACCGTTTTGAGCATTGCGACTTGAGGTGCTCCATGAGTAATAGTGCTTGGATAGAATCATGAGTTGTGGCAAGGCCACGTGATGTTATGACCTTTCGAGGAGGATTCAGGTACTCTAATTCTATGATGTGAGACAAGATCTCAATTATGTATTGTGATGGTATTGAAGAATTTGAATTGTGGCTCTTTGTGCGAGTTAGTTGTCATGATTCGAGTGTGTTCAGATCGTTCTTATTGGAGCTTGTGTTGTTCTTGTTGTGGCATAGGCCGATGCTGAGGTGTCATGTCACCAGTGTGGTGTGTTATAACCAAAATGATCATTCGAGTCATTAATGAGAGCGAGCATATATGATTTCAGCTCGTTAGAAAGGTAATATCGAGGTTTGGCTCCGAAACTTATTGTGGTCTCAGTTTTAAAAGGGAAATGGATTCACGAATGGTTGACCCGAGAGATGGGTTCGGTATATCGTGTGCTTCAGTTGCCGTGGGCAGGATATGAAGGTGTTGGAATAAGACTCTATCTAATGAGAAAGGTTTTTCTGTTAGTACTTGGTTACCTTGGGAAATTGTTGTGACCCGAGGCCATCGTCTCGAGCGATTGGGTTGCTTGATACATCATATGATCTCACCCGGAGTAGTGAATATGGGTTATTGCAGTGTATTCGAGTGTATCCTGAGTATAGGCATGGGATTAACATTTGGCATATGATTTCAGAAAGTGCAATGTGATTTATGGTTCAGATGGTCTGTGAAATTTCAGCTATATGGTGTTTTCGGACTTATGTGAGATAGGGTGACG
This sequence comes from Nicotiana noctiflora, assembly GCA_032618575.1. Classification (NCBI taxonomy): domain Eukaryota; kingdom Viridiplantae; phylum Streptophyta; class Magnoliopsida; order Solanales; family Solanaceae; genus Nicotiana; species Nicotiana noctiflora. The sequence continues at coordinate 130,596 of JASVEL010006602.1, read as the reverse complement.
TATGATCACCCGCATATATGTTTGGTAAGGTCATTCAGCTATGGAATTGCTTCCGGTACAACTCTGGGCACGCTCGAGGACGAGCGTTTGTTTAAGTTGGGGAGAATGTAACGACCGAGCCCGTCGTTACGGGAATTACCACCCCGCTACCTTGCATTTACATATTTTATGCTTTTATACCAGTATTAGAGTATATCGGGTGAGTTAGGAGTGATTTGGGTTGAAAATGAAGCAAATAGCATGTTTGAAGGAAGCTTGAATATGGGAAGTCAACCTAGAGTTGACTATTGAGTTAGAGTGCTCGAAATCGGATTCTGATGATTCGACTAGTTTCGGGGGATCATTTATGACTTAGGAGAGCAATCGGAATTGAATTCGGAGGTTCAGTGTAGAATTAAGCTTGAATTGGCAATGTTAATATTTTGGCGAATTCCGGTTGATAGGTGAAATTTTGATCCGACGGTCGGAATGAAATTCCGAAAATTTGTGTAGCTCTGTTATGTCATTTTGGACTTGTGTGCAAAATTTGAGGTCAATCGGACTTGATTTGATAGGTTTCGGCATCGAAAATAAAAGTTGGAAGTTCTAAAGTTCATAAAGCTTGGATTGGAGGTTGATTCATGATTTTAGCGTTGTTTGTTGTAATTTGAGGCCTCGAGCAAGTCCGTAATATATTATAAGAATTGTTAGTATACTTTGTTGCGATCCCATGAGGCTCGGATAAATTTTGGAACAGTTTTTGGAAGACTTTTGCCGTTTTGAGCATAAATGTAATAATCCAAAGGTCTATTTTTAGATCTAGAGATTCAAATTTGATTTCGAGACTTCGAGAATTTAAATCATGAATTATAGGACTGATCTGGAAATTTCGGTTTAATTTCATCAAGTCGTGATTGTGTTTTTGACTCGAAATGTGAGTTAATTGTTTAACGAGAGAAATTGATGTTTCACTGAGCAAATCAGATCCAAATTCAGTTTTGTTTGAACCACTGGATCCGTATCCAAATTACGACGCCACATGAAAAAGAATCGTCGAATTCCGAATTCGTATGATGGAATTAGAACCATTTTAGTGAAAAATGGCTGTGGTGCAATTTTTCCTTAAAAAGCTGCTACAATTATGAACAGTGAACAGTTCCGCGCGTGACCAGTAACCGCGCGTGACTGTTCACCCACGCGCATGAACAGTAAATCGGGAAAAAATCTGGACAGCTTATTAAAACACTGACCATCAATTTTAGTGAGTTCCAATCTCGGATTTTGGGCAATTTTGAGCGAAAAATCACGGAAATTCTTGAGGTAAGTCCCTTATGATCATGGTTAGTCAATATTATTGAATTATCATTGAATATTCCGGCTATATTACGTGTTTTTGAGGTGGAAACCGGGTATTTAGGCCTAGAAATTTGAAAATAAGATTTGATGATTTGGAGGCCGAATTGTGGTCCGAATTGGGAGTTCTTGGTATGTACGGACTCGTGGAGAGACGAGGATTCCGAAAATGTGAGTTTCATAATTTTTCGAGAAGCGTACCAAAAGTCGGATTTTGACAACTTCGTGGGTTTTGGTGTAAACCGAGTTATTTCGATTGGGTTATGTCTAATTTGCCTATATTGATGTATTCTTATTGATTTTGAGCAGATTTGGCATTCGAGGAGATTGATTTTCGAGGCAAGTACAAGGAGAGCTAGGACTTCTACCGGTTCGAGGTGAGTGGTAGTAGTAAATAATGTACTGAGGGTTTGAAACCCCGTACTAGCACTTCACAGTGCTATATTGAGATGAGACACGCGTTCCATGACGGGCGTAGTGACATGATGATTGGGGGTTCGGACTTAGTCTTTCCCGACTAATAGTATACTGTGTGTTATGGCTGATAATAAGTTTATAACTGTGCAATTGGGTTGATAGCCATGTTTGGGGCCTTGTGCCGATCTGTAGAGCATTAGGGAACCTATAGAGCTAGGTGACCCTTATATCGTGTTGGAAACATACACTCAGCCATAGCTCTAGCTGTATAGCATAATATGAGCCCGTACTAGATGTGTACATTGAGAGAGATTATCTAGGGTGGAATTCCCTGTTCTAGCTGAGTGGGCCCGAAAGGCCAAGTCTATACCGATTGAGATGAGATAGGGTCAAGGACCCACTATGAGATGTTATATTGGGCCTAAAAGGCCAAGTCTATATTGACTGAGACACGGTCAAGGACCCACTGTGATATATTATATTGGGCCTGAGAGGCCAAGTATATACTGACTGGAATAGGGTCGAGGACCCATTATGAGGTATTATATATATATATACCTATATTGGATCGGGCTGCACGCTGCAGCAATATATATATTGGATCGGACCGCACGCCGCAGTAATATACATGTAATATACATGTGGGACGGACTGCACGCCGCAGTATTATTGCGCTTGGGCTGTAGGAGCCCCTTCGAAGTGTGAGTCTGCACACATTCTCAGTGAGCGCTGGTGTATATCATGGGATCGGGCTTGCACGCCGCAGCAGTATAGAGATATATATACATATATATATTGGATCGGACTACACGCCGCAGTAATATTTGTGTGGCTCGTGCTGTACACTGCAGTATTATAGTGCTTGGGCCTAGGGAGCCCCTTCGAAGTCCGTATACACCCCCAGTGAGCACCGTCGACGTTAAATGGAGCGGGCTGCGCGCCGCAGCGGTATATGTATTGGAGCGGGCTGCGCGCCGCAGCATTATACTTATTCATATTCATATATATACTGAAATATTTATATGTTATAGACAGATGTATATGTCTCCACATATTGAGATGGTTGTATACCGTAGTGATACGAGCGAGGATGTGGTCAGTGTGGGACCTAGATGAAATAGATGTGGACTGGAGATCAGAGTACTCATTATAGTGATGACTAACCTGTGGGGGTTGCCTTAGAACTGTTTAGTGATAGTACAGGAGTTCTTATTTTCAGTTATTGTTTATTATTATTACTCACTGAGTTGAAATATACTCATCCCACTCCCTTGCACTTTTTGTGCAGATATACACAGGTTCAGGAGGGATGTTAAGCTATCGCAACTGCTTTATTATCCCCATTCCGTGGAGACTTCGAGGTAGTTGCCGACGTCCGCAGTACCTGACCTCTTTCTTTTTATCATTTTGTTGTCTCCATTCTGGTTAGACTTGATTGTGTAGTAGATCTCATTTGTAGAGGCTCAGACTTGTGACACCACGATTTGGTTGGGACTGTGTTCTTGTATTTCATTTTTACACTTCTTGATTTGTTATGAAAAACAGGCTAATCACGCCGATTAATCAGTATTAATTATACTTGGCTAGTAATTGGATAAGATGGTCGGGCTTGCCTAGCAATGTGTTGGGCGCCATCACGACCGGGGTTTGGGGTCGTGACAAGTTGGTATCAGAGCCTAGGTTAACAGGTCTCGCGAGTCATGAGACGATTGGTAGAGTCTCGTGGATCGGTACGGGGACGCCTGTACTTATCCTCGGGAGGCTGCAAACCTTTTAGGAAAGCTTCAAATTTTTGAAATTCTTATCGTGCGTACTTGATTCAGTTTGAGGTATGATTCTTGAAACTCCTTCTACACGTTGATGTGCGCACTTGAGTGCTTAGTGATAATTTGCCTTGATGACTTATGATTCCCCAATCGAGAGACGAGATATAATCTCTGTGAATTCATGTTGGGCCAGTCGGGAGGACTTGAGGCCAGATCTTTGTCTATGGCTTGAGCACCAAGGTACTAATTTCGCGAGCCGGTATTATGAAGTTCGTACGATCGGTATTGATCTTTATTGTGCAAATGGCAGTTTGATAATGGGAGAGCTGTAAGGTATTCAGTTCTTGTTGTGATTTGATATGTAGCCCTAGTTATGGGCGTGAGAAATATGTTCATTGCCTCTTAGCGGAAATGTAAAGTGCACAATGTGTGGTAGTATGAGTTTAGACTCAAGAAAATTGAATTGGTTGTGCTATGAGTATTGTGGTGAAAGGTATTTGACATATGTTATGATTCGAGCAGGTGTAGCGCATGTCCATGTATCAATTTTGATAATATAACTTGTATAGTGTTTAGATTAATATTGTTGATATACATTGCGATGTCTTGTTGAGTTATGGATGTATTGTTAGAATGGTTTGGTGATTCTCTGGCAGGTGGTTAGGCCAAATTACAAAGGAAACTCTGCCGAAATTTTTGGAAAATTTGAGACTTAGAAAGATTTCTGTCACATAAAGAGAGTGGGCTTATTGTTGGTGTGTGTATAAATGCAAGAATTACAGAAGGTCTAAGGTCTCTGATGATTCGAGTCTTTGTTAAGCTTGTAAATGACTTGAGTTTAATCTCACCATAACATTGTGGCATCATTTGAGTAAAGGATGCTATGAGCAACTAAAAGTGCTTTGACGTATGGCTCTGAGCCAAGTTGGGGAGGTTGCTATTAAATAACTAATTGCACGGTTGTGTGCTATATGGGCACTGTCTTTAAGTATGTTGGGAAAATTCTGACAAGGTTATGGCGCTTCGTAGATGTGAAGAAATACTAGGATGTTTTGAACTACCGTTGGTAAGGAATGTTCGGTGTATAGAAAAGAAAGATAGCGAATTGTACCTGTAAGTAATCATGTTCTGCGATGTCGGAGTTCTAACAAAACACGAGTGGTTCTACTCAATAGGACAGTTGAATTACAGCTGAATAAGGGTGAATGATGTCCGAGAATGGTTTTGCAGTGTTCAAGATTTTGCTTGTAACAATCAGGTGCCTTAAGATTGTGTATGCGGCTAAAGATGGCGGTTTCGTTAGAAAAGATCAAGGCTTGTGTTATATCATGTGAATGATGGGATTCTATGTATCCGTATTGGGAAGTAATGATAACAAATTCAAAATCGCAGGAAGTTCTTCAAAATAAAGTGTGGTAGAATGTGGTACTTTTGGGAAACATTTGAGAGAGTATTCAGCGGCCCATGAGCCTTAGACCGTGTGGTCTTGTGTACGAGTCTTGTGTGGTAACACGGGTTGAGTCATTGTGGTGCTACAGTAAAGACTAATATTAAATTAAAGATGAATCAGAAAGGAAATTGGGTAAATGGATCAACTTGTTAATAAACCGAAATGGTATGATAAGGAATACGATTAATTCCTGGTATATGTTTGAAGTAATGAGTCTTGCCGATATTGTGCAATAAAGCTTTTGAGTATTGGCAGTTGTGTAACTCGGTATGGGTATAAGGACTCGGTCCTGGCAATTTAACTTATGCAATGTAATTGGGAGAAAGGGTTTGTGATGTGTTTTACCGTGGTTTGAAAATGAGTGAATTTCCTGTTGGTATGTAAAGCTCGAAATGTGTATTGAGTTTTCTCTATATGGGATCATGAAAGTCCTTGACTAGTTGAGTGCGCTGATGTTGCGGCGTAGGGAAAGGGATATGAATTTTCCCTGTTGTCTTAGTGTGGTATGGTAAATGCGATGTGTTATGGAAAGTTGATAACGGCATGTTCAAGGTTTTGAGATCAATTCATATTATATGGGGAGTCATTAAAATCCTCAAGCAGCGTGGGCAGCTGCAGATAATCTGAGAATCAATCTTCCTGGTGATTTAGGAGAATGGTACTGCTATACTAGTATTTCGGCAGAGCCTATGGTCAAAAGGGCCGGGTAAAATAAACTGATAATATCTAGCGGTATGGTGGTATACTCCCGTTGGATCTACTGTAATAATTAATTCGTTGATGACATAGTGAAATTTATGAATGGCTTTCGTGGTATGAATGGACGCTTGAGGTGCGTTATGTAATCGCACGGTGAAGTACGGAATCGGGCATAGTGATTCCTGTGTTATGTATGTGTTGGAGACTAGAAGTTCTCGTAACCCGCCTATGTAGCGGTGGTATATCGTGTGTATCGGCACAATGTAGCGGTTATCAGAAATTGGAAGCTCTATTGGCTATCTTGTTACTTGATATGATGAATTTGAATAATGATATACGATTGCTGACTGGTTGTCATAAGCCAGGTTGTCCAGAATAATGTGATATGGACTATGTTAGAAACATGTCACAAACTGCTTGGCAGAGCGCATTAGATCATGCTCCAGCAGGGTGGATGTACCCTAGGGCCAGCGGACGACTGGTAGGTATTGCTTTGTCAGTTGGGCCTTCGTGGCGGATGTCAGTGTAGAGGTATCTACCATTGATTCAGTTCCGGTATTGAGGAACTTTGTCGGATGAGTTTCATGTGACCGAGCTCGTGGCCATATATACATGTTTGTTGCAATGAGCAACTTGAGTCGATATGCATTCCCTTTTGCTAGATTTATGCGTGGATCGGGTGGCACGCCGCCACATGTATAGTATCTGGATCGGGTGGCACGCCGCCACATGTATGGTATCTGGATCGGGTGGCACGCCGCCACATGTATGCTATTAGAACGGGTTGCGTGCCGCAATAGTGTGATGTGGGAAATATAGCTTCCTATATGTACCTTGTATACAATACTTCCTCTCTTCTGAGGAATAGTCCGTATTGGATATCGCTCGGGGAATAGCACATCGGTTGTGCCCATACAAGATTCGATAGCATATACTAAATGTATCACCGCGTGTGTGATTGATTGCTTGAGTTCAGACCTAAATATGTGTGTGGCTGACCGTTTTGAGCATTGCGACTTGAGGTGCTCCATGAGTAATAGTGTTTGGATAGAATCATGAGTTGTGGCAAGGCCACGTGATGTTATGACCTTTCGAGGAGGATTCGGGTACTCTAATTCTATGATGTGAGACGAGATCTCAGTTATGTGTTGTGATGGTATTGAAGAATTTGAATTATAGCTCTTTATGTGAGTCCGTTGTCATGATTCTAGTGTGTTCAGATCATTTCTTATTGGAGCCTGTGTTTTGCTCGTCGTGGCTTAGGCCGATGAGGAGGTGTCATATTGCCACTGTGGTGTGTTATAATCGAAATGATCGTTGGAGTCATTAATGAGTGCGAACATACATGATTTCAGCTAGATAGAAAGGTAATATCGAGGTTTGGCTCCAAAATCTGTTGTAATATCGGTCAAAAGAGAAATGGCTTCATAAATGGTGGATCTGAGGAATTGTTACGGTTTAGCCCGTGTTTTATTTATCGTTGGCAGTATATGAAAGTGTTGGAATTAGACTTCAACTAATAAGAGGTTTCCAACGGTATTTGGGTATTGTAGGCAACTGTAGTAATAAAGAATGTTATTGTGGTCATATGAGTAAAGTTATGCGAAGTGTAAATTCAACAAAGTTATGCATTAATGTTTGGGTACAACGTGTGGAGATTGATATGGTGGTCGAATGATGGAAACAGACTTGGCAGGAAATTCAGGGTGTTGGAATTTGGCCTAATGGCTTATTCGCTTGAATAAAGAATTATATCTACAAAATTATATAGCTAATGTGCTCAACTAAGTAGTGGTAGCACGAGAAGGTGCATGATGTGTTAAAGAAGTTATTTGAGACTACATCATTGTAGTTCTCAGCACGTTCGAGGACGAACGTATGTTTAAGTGGGGGAGATTGTAACGACCCGACCGGTCGTTTTGAGCCCCGACGCATCATTCAGCAGATTGAGGCCATGAACAACTTCATCTCAGGTATATTGACTTGTGTGTATGGTCAGAATTAAAATTCAGGAAGTTTGGAGTCAAATCTAAATGGAAATTCTCATTTTGAAAGCTTAAAGTTGAAGAAATGAACTAGGATTTGGAATTTTGAGTAAATGACCTCGAAATTGGGATCTAAAAGTTCCAGCATGCTCGTATGATGATTTTGAACTAGGGCGTATGTCCGGATTTGGTTTTTGATAACCCGTGAGCATTTCGGCGTATATGGTGAAAGTTAGTATTTTAGAAAAATTTCATAAATTTGGGTTGGAAGTCATTTTAGAGTTATAGATGTCCAATGGGATTCCGAGTCTCGGAATAGATCCGTATGATGATTTTGGAGTTGGGAAAGCATTCGGAAGTGAATCGGATGTCCGGAGGTCATTTTGAAGTCATTTGGCTAAATATAGGAATTTGAAGGTTTATGAGAAAATTCGACCGTAAGTGAAAATTTTGATATCGGGGTCAGAATGCGATTCCGAAAGTTGGTCCAAGTCCGTAATGTCGAATGTGACTTGTGTGCAAATTTTGAGTCAATTCGGATCGATTTTGGTAGGAAAAGGGACAATTAATCTCTTTAAGGAAAGCTTAAGTTGGAAAAGTCAACCCAACGTTGACTTATGAGTTAGAGGGCTCGGAACTGAATTCCGATGATTCGGTTAGTTTCGGGGGATGATTTAAGACATAGAAGCGCAATTGAAAGTAATTTTGGAGGTCCGGTGAAGAAGTTAGCCCATTTTGGCGAAGTTAGTATTTTGGCGAATTCCGGTTGACAGGTGAAATTTTGATCCGACGGTTGGAATGAAATTCCGAAAATTTCTGTAGCTCTGTTATGTCATTTTGGACTTGTGTGCAAAATTTGAGGTCAATCGGACTTGATTTGATAGGTTTCGGCATCGAAAATAGAAGTTGGAAGTTCTAAAGTTCATAAAGCTTGGATTGGAGGTTGATTCATGATTTTAGCGTTGTTTGTTGTGATTTGAGGCCTCGAGCAAGTCCGTAATATATTATGAGAGTTGTTAGTATACTTTGTTGGGATCCCATGAGGCTCGGTTAAATTTTGGAACAGTTTTTGGAAGACTTTTGCCGTTTTGAGCATAAATGTAATGATCCAAAGGTCTATTTTTAGTTCTAGAGATTCAAATTTGATTTCGAGACTTCGAGAATTTAAATCATGAATTATAGGACTGATCTGGAAATTTTGGTTTAATTTCATCAAGTCGTGATTGAGTTTTGTAACGGCCCGGCCCGTCGTTACGGGAATTACCACCCCGTTACCTTGCATTTGCATATCTTATGCTTTTATAACAGTATTAGAGTATATCGGGTGAGTTAGGAGTGATTTGGATTGAAAATGAAACAAATAGCATGTTTGAAGAAAGCTTGAGTATGAGAAGTCACCCAAGAGTTGACTATTGAGTTAGAGTGCTCGGAACCGGATTCTGATGATTCGACTAGTTCCGGGGATCATTTATGACTTAGGAGAGCAATCGGAATTGAATTCGGAGGTCCGGTGTAGTTTTAGGCTTGAATTGGCGAAGGTTGAATTTTGGCGAAAACCGGATGGTAGGTGATATTTTGATCCGGAGGTCGGAATGGAATTCCGACAATTTCTATAGCTTCGTTATGTGATTTTGGATATGTCCGCAAATTTTCAGGTCATTCGGACATCGTTTGATCGGGTTTTGGATTGAATGTTAGTTTTGAAAGTTTTGAAGAAACTTAGGCTTGAATTCGTGAGTAAATGGTGATTTTGATGTTTAGTATGGTGTTTTTATGATTGGAACAAGTCCGTATCATGTTTTGGAGTACGTTGGTGGTTTTCGTTGGGGCCCCGGGGGCCTCGGGATGATTTCGGACCACCAACCGGGCATTTGGACTTGGCAAAAATCTGCAGAAAAACTGCAGGTTCTGCCCAGGCATTTAAGCCTTCGCGTTCGCGTGGCAAGGGCCGCGTTCGCGAAGGTCAAGCTAATCAGTGCATCGCGTTCGCGGTCGGGGTGTCGCGTTCGCGTAGGCCAGGGTTGTTGAGCATCACGATCGCGTTCCTTGGGTCGCGTTCGCGTAGGGTCGTGGGAGTGTGCTTCACGTTCGCGCGAGGTGTATCGCGAACGCGTAGAAGGGAAATAGGAGGCTGGGAATATTGTTTATCGCGAACGCGTGATGTGGTTCGCGTTCGTGTAGGGTAAGTCAGAGACGGGCATCGCGAACGCGTGGGAGTCGTCGCGTTCGCGTAGGGAAAGAGGGGGCTGTTCATCGCGAACGCGTGGGAGCTCACGCGAACGCGAAGAGCAAAAAGCTCTGGCAGTGAATAAAATCCAGAAACAGAAGGCTTACGGGTTTACACCCCCAAAACATAATTTTGAGCCCTAGAGAGAAGAAAACTCGAGGAGATCACTGAGAAATCATCGGGTATTCAAAAGAGTTAAGATTCTTGACTTAAAAACATCATTTTATGGTAGAATTAACATCAATCTTCATGAAATTGGGTTGAAATCTTGAAGAAATGTGGCCTAGATATTGAAAACGGGATTTTTGAGTTTTGGGAGGCCATTTGAACTCCGATTTTGATAAATTTTATATGCACGGACTCGTGGCGAGATGAGGGTCGCATTGGTACTAATTTCGGAATTTTCCGAGTAGTGGGCCCGGGGTCGGGTTTTACCAACTTAGTGTATTTATGCGAATTTCATGTAAATTGAAATGGGTTATGATTCTTTGACCCGTATTTGATATAATTATTGTGGTTTGACTAGATTCTACGCACGAGGGAGCTAAATTCAAAGGAAAAGGCATCACGGATGAGTCTACGGCCGGCTAGAGGTGAGTAGTTTGTGTATATGGTAGCCTGAGGGTTCGAAACCCCGGCTTAGCACATTGTGACGCTAGTAGGGCGTGGCTCGCACACCGTGGCAGGTGCGGGATTGATTGTGACTGGGGATTGAGACTTGGTCCATCCCGGAAATGAATAATATGTTGTTAGTGTTGGAAATACACTATATTTGATATATTTGTGGGCTGTAAGCCTTGTTTGGGGCCTTGTGCCGATCTGTAGCGTCCTTAGAGGACAACATTTATGTGATAGCTATAATTGCTTGAATCACTGATCTCAGTCCTGGAAATTGAATTCACCTTTTTGAAATGCTAAGTCACCGGCTTTTTGCAAAATTAATAAAGTTAAAGTATTTTTCATAAATTATGAACTGGAAACTAGAAGTAAGAAAAATGAACTGTTATGTGACTTATTTGCTTATTGTGGACTGAGCATGGGATCGGGCTGCACGCCGCAGAGGTTGATATGAGGATCGGGCTGCACGCCTCAGCAGTATTGCGCTTGGGCTGTAGGAGCCCCTCCGGAGTCTGTACACACCCCCAGTGAGCGCCGTCGACGTTAAACTGGATCGGGCTACACACCGTAGCGGTTATGTGCATTGCATTGCATCTTTATTTGTTAAATTACTCTGTGGTAGCTGAATTGTACTGTTGATGCTAGTTCGTAGGAGATTCGGACTGTAGTGTAGCTTCATATTGTGGTATTCTGTGGATTTCTTATTTTCAGCTACTTGTATATATTTATTACTCACTGAGTACTTAGTACTCACCCCTACTCCCTGCACCTTTTGTGTGCAGACTCAGGTACTCAGGAGCAGTAGACAAGCATTTCCAGCGTTTGCAGTGTCATATCGAGTTGCTGAGGTAGCTGCCTACGTTCGCAGAACCTAACTTCTCCTCTCCTTTCCAGTTGTTGTTTTGTATTTTGTATTCAGACTTGAGTATTTCTATACAGTACTCTCTATTCCTGTTGGGTTTTGTTAGAGGCTCTAGACTTGTGACTCCGGATCTTTGGGAGTGTCAGTACTTTTGTTCATTATTATTATTATTGGAGTTCTTAAACTCATATATTCTTCTTGGGTTGTCCATTTGGGAACTGGTATTTTGTGATAATTAAATTATTGGTCTGGCTGGCCTAGCTTGATTGTTGGGCGCCATCACGACCGGATTTGGGTCGTGACAAGTTTTTGACTCGAAATGTGAGTTAATTGTTTAACGAGAGAAATTGATGTTTCACTGAGCAAATCAGATCCAAATTCAGTTTTGTTTGAACCACTGGATCCGTATCGAAATTATGAAGCCACAGGAAAAAGAATCGTCGAATTCCGAATTCGTATAATGGAATTAGAACCATTTTAGTGAAAAATGGTTGTGCTGCAATTTTTCCTTAAAAAGCTGCTACAATTATGAACAGTGAACAGTCCCGCACGTGAACAGTAACCGCGCGTGACTGTTCACCCACGCGCATGAACAGTAAATCGGAAAAAAAAATCTGGACAACTTATTAAAACACTAGCCATCAATTTTAGTGAGTTCCAATCTCGGATTTTGGGCAATTTTGAGCGAAAAATCACGGAAATTCTTGAGGTAAGTCCCTTATGATCATGGTTAGTCAATATTATTGAATTATCATTGAATATTCCGGCTATATTACGTGTTTTTGAGGTGTAAACCGGGTATTTAGGCCTAGAAATTTGAAAATAAGATTTGATGATTTGGAGGCCGAATTGTGGTCCGAATTGGGAGTTCTTGGTATGTACGGACTCGTGGAGAGACGAGGATTCCGAAAATGTGAGTTTCATAATTTTTCGAGAAGCGTACCAAAAGTCGGATTTTGACAACTTCGTGGGTTTTGGTGTAAACCGAGTTATTTCGATTGGGTTATGTCTAATTTGCCTATATTGATGTATTCTTATTGATTTTAAGCAAATTTGGCATCCGAGGAGATTGATTTTCGAGGCAAGTGCAAGGAGAGCTAGGACTTCTACCGGTTCGAGGTGAGTGGTAGTAGTAAATAATGTACTGAGGGTTTGAAACCCCGTACTAGCACTTCACAGTGCTATATTGAGATGAGACACGCGTTCCATGACGGGCGTGGTGACATGGTGATTGGGGGTTCGGACTTAGTCCTTCCCGACTAATAGTATACTATGTGTTATGACTGATAATAAGTTTATAACTGTGCAATTGGGTTGATAGCTATGTTTGGGGCCTTGTGCCGATCTGTAAAGAGTATTAGGGAACCTATAGAGCTAGGTGACCCTTATATCGTGTTGGAAACATACACTCAGCCGTAGCTCTAGCCGTATAGCATAATATGAGCCCGTACTAGATGTGTACATTGAGAGAGATTATCTAGGGTGGAATTCCCTGTTCTAGGCTGAGCAGACCTGAAAGGCCAAGTCTATACCGATTGAGATGAGATAGGGTCAAGGACCCACTATGAGATGTTATATTGGGCCTGAAAGGCCAAGTCTATATTGACTGAGACAGGGTCTAGGACCCACTGTGATATATTATATTGGGCCTGAGAGGCCAAGTACATACTGACTGGGATAGGGTCGAGGACCCATTATGGGGTATTATATATATATATACCTATATTGGATCGGGCTGCACGCCGCAGCAGTATATATATTGGATCGGACCGCACGCCGCAGTAATATACATGTAATATACATGTGGGACGGACTGCACGCCGCAGTATTATTGCGCTTGGGCTGTAGGAGCCCCTTCGGAGTCTGAGTCTGCACACATTCTCAGTGAGCACTGGTGTATATTATGGGATCGAGCTGCACGCCGCAGCAGTATAGAGATATATATACATATATATATTGGATCGGACTGCACGCCGCAGTAATATTTGTGTGGATCGTGCTGTACGCCGCAATATTATAGTGCTTGGGCCTAGGGAGCCCCTTCGAAGTCTGTATACACCCCCAGTGAGCGCCGTCGACGTTAAATGGAGTGGGCTGCGCGCCGCAGCAGTATATGTATTGGAGCGGGCTGCGCGCCGCAACATTATACTTATTCATATTCATATATATACTGAAATATTTATATGTTATAGACAGATGTATATGTCTCCATATATTGAGATGGCTGTATACCGTAGTGGTACGAGCGAGGATGTGGTCGGTGTGGGACCTAGATGAGATAGATGTGGACTGGGGATCAGAGTACTCATTATAGTGATGACTAAGCTGTGGGGGGTCGCCTTAGAACTGTTTAGTGATAGTACAGGAGTTCTTATTTTCAATTATTGTTTATTATTGTTACTCATTGAGTTGAAATATACTCACCCCACTCCCCTGCACTTTTTGTGCAGATATACAGGTTCAGAAGGGCAGTTGAGCTAACGCAACTGCTTTATTATCCCCATTCTGTGGAGATTTCGAGGTAGCTACCGACGTCCGCAGTACCTGACCTCTTTCTTTTTATCATTTTGTTGTCTCCATTCTGGTTAGACTTGATTGTGTAGTAGATCTCATTTGTAGAGGCTCAAACTTGTGACACCACGATTTGGTTGGGACTGTGTTCTTGTATTTCAATTTCTACACTTCTTGATTTGTTATGAAAACAGGCTAATCACGCCGATTAATCAGTATTAATTATACTTGGCGCTGGTAATTGGATAAGATGGTCGGGCTTGCCTAGCAATGTGTTGGGCGCCATCACGACCGGGGTTTGGGGTCGTGACATCATGTATTCTGTATACACCTCCATATGACGCACGGTTTGTTGCATTAGAAACTAAACTCAAAGGGCTTTAATTTGGTAGGTTGTAGGTCGCATAACTCTTTATATAATGGGAGATATGATCATTTAAAGTGAGGTCTTGTGCACACTCATTTACATCTTCGCCTATTATGAAGTTTTCCAACTTCAAAAGTTCCCGTTAACCATCCAAAATCACCCCGAGGCCCCCGGGACCTCAACCAAAAATACCAACACCTCCTAAAACATCATACAAACTTGTTCCAATCATCGACATGTATCAAACAACGCCAAGACCATCAAATTACATCGAATTCAAGCTTAAGTTCTTCTAAAACTTCCAAAACACACATTTAATCAAAAACCCAACCAAACCACGTCCGAATGACCTGAAATTTTGTAGACATATCCAAAATAACATAACGAAGCTACAGAAATTGTCAGAATTCCATCTCGACCCTCGAATCAAAATCTCACCTACCATTCGGATTTCGCCAAAATTCGACCTTAGCCAATTCAAGCCTAAAACTACACCGGACCTCCGAATTCGATTCCGATTGCTCTCCTAAGTCATAAATGATCCCCCGAAACTAGTCGAATCTTCAAATTTCCATTCCGAGCTGTCTAACTCATCGGTCAACATTCGGTTGACTTTTCCAACCTATTCTTCTTGTAAAGAGATTTATGTCCTCATTTCTATTCTAATTCTCACCGATTTGCTTCTTACTCTCCAAACACATATAAATTAGCATATTGAAGTATTAAATTGAGAAAACGGGGCGATAACTCCCGTAACGACGGGCCGGGTCGTTACATTCTGCCCAACTTAAATAATCGTTCGTCCTCGAGCGTACCCAGAGTTGTACTAGAAGCAACCCAATAGCTGGATGACCTTACCAAGCATATATGCGGGGTGGTACCACATCACCATGTCCATCATAAGTCCGCTAACGCCATATAGCTGAACTTCCACAGTCCATCTGGAACATAGACCACATTGCACCTTTTGAAATCATATACCACATCTAGATCCCACGTCTATACTCGGAATACACCCATACCAACTGTAATAGTCCATAATCTCCACTCTGAGTGAGATCTTATGGTGTACCAAACAAACAAATCACTCGAGACGATGCCCTCTAATCACCACAATTTCCCACGATAACGAGTTACTACTGAAAAACCTTTCTCGTTAGCTGAAGTCTTATTCCAACACCTTCATGTATATTTCCCACGGCAACCGAACACACGATATATCGAATCCATCTCTCAGGTCATCCATTCATGAATCCATTTCCTTTTTTTTTGACTGACATTACAATATATTTCGGAGCCAAACCTTGATGTTTTCCTTTCTAACTAGTTGAAATCACATATGCCCACACTCATTAATGGCTCCAACGATCATTCTGATTATAACACACCGCATTGGTGATATGACACCTCAACACCAGCCTAAGCCACGACGAGCACAACACAGGCTCCAATAAGAAACGTTTGAACATACTCAATCATGATAACTAACTCAAACAAAAAAGCTGTAATTCAATTCCTCTGTACCATCATAACATAGAACTAAGATCCCGTCTCACATCATAGAATTAGAGTACCTGAAACTTCCTCGAATGTCATAACATCACGTGGCATTGCCACGACTCACGATTCTATCCGAATACTATTACTCATGGAGCACCTCAAGTCACCATGCTCAAAACAGTCAGCCACACACATATTTAGGTCTGAACTCAAGCAATCAAACACACCCACGGTGATACATTTAATATATGCTATCAAATTCTGAGTGGATACAATCGATGTGCTATTCCCCGAGCGGTACCCAATACGGACTATTCCTTAGAAGCTAGGACGTATTGTATACAAAGTAACTTATAGGACACTATATTTTCCACATCACACTGTTGCGGCGCGCAACCCATTCCAATAACATACCCGTGGCGGCGTGCCACCCGATCCAGATACCATACCTGTGGCGGCGTGCCACCCGATCTACGCATAAATCTCGCAAGAGGAAATGCACATCGAGTCAAGTTGTTCATTACAACAAACATATATATATAGCCTCAAGCTCGGCCACATGAAATGCATCTGACAAAGTTCCTCAATACCGGAGCTGAATCAATAGTAGAAACCTCTGCACTGATATTCGCCACGAAGGCCCCACTGACAAAGTAATACCTACCCGTCGTCCGCTGGTCCTGAGTAGAACTACCCTGTTGGAGCATACTCTGATGCTCTCTTCTATGCAATTTGTGCCATTTTCCGACATAGTCCATATCACATTATTCTAGGCGACCTGACTTATGTCAACCAGTCTGAAATAAGGTATCATAAACCAAATTCATCATATCAAGCTAAGAGAGAGCCATTAGGGCTTCCAATTTCCGATGATCGCTAAACGGTGCCGATACACACGATATACAACCACCGCATAGGCGGACTTCTAGTCTCCATCACATATATAGCACATGAATCACTCTGCCTGATTTCCACACTCCAAACTGTATGAATACATAACACACATCAAGCATCCAATCATACCACGAAAGTCATTCAGAAATTTCCCTATGCAATCAACAACTCAATCATCACAGTCGATCCAACAAAAGAATACCCCCATACCACTAGATATTATCAGTTTACATTACCTTTTCCTTTGGACCATATACCCTGCCATATCACTAGAATAGCAGTACCATTTCTTTCCCTTAATCACCCGAAAGATCGGTTCTTAAATTACCTGCAACTGCCCGTGCTGCTCAATAATTTTTAATGACTTCCCATATATTATGAATTGGTCTCAAAGCCTTGAATATGCCATTATCAACTTTCCATAACACATCGCATATACCATACCACACTAAGACGACATGGAAATTCATATCCCTTTCCTACGCCGCAAACATCGGCACACTCAACTAGTCAAGGACTTTCATGATCCCAAATAGAGAAAACTCATTACACATTCCAAGCCTTGCATACCAACAGGAAAAATACACTCATTTTTAAACCACGGTAAAACACATCATAAACTCTTTCTCTCAATTACAATTATATTGCATAAGTTAAACTGCCAGGACGGAGTTCTTATACCCATATCGAGTTACACAACTGCCAGCACTCAAGAGCTTTGTTGCATAATATCTGCAAGACTCATTACTTCGTACACATGCCAGGAGTTAATCTTATCTTTATCATTCCGTTTCAGTTTGTTAACAAGTTGTTTCATTTACCCAATTCCTTTCTGATTCATCTTTAATTTAATATTCTCCTTTACTGAAGGATCACAATACCTCAATTCATGTTACCACACGAGATTCATACACAAGACCACATGGTCTAAGGCTCATGGCCGTTGAATACTCTCTCAAATGTTTCCCATAGTACCACCTTTTACAATACTTTATTTTGACGAACTTCCCGCGATTTTTTTTTTTGGATTCATATCATTACTTTCCAATACGGATACATAGAATTCCATCATTCACATATCATTACACAAGTCTTGATCCCTTCTAATGAAACCACCATCTTTAGCCACATACAAAATCTTAAGACACCTTACCGTTACAAGCAAAGTCTTGAACACCGCAAGGCTATTCTCGGGCGTCATCCACCCTTATTCAATTTATAATTCAACTGACTTTCTTTTCTATACACCGAACATTATTGACCAACATCAGTTCAAATCATCCTAGGATTTCATCACATCCACGAAGCACCATAACTCTTATCAGAATTTTCCCAACATACTTAGAGACATAACCAATATAGCACACAACAGTGCAATCAGTTAATCAATAACAACCTCCCCAACTTGGTTCGGAGCCGTACATCAAAACACTTTTAGCCACTCTTAGCATTCTTACTCAAATGATGCCATAATATTATAGTAAGATTAAACTCAAGTCATTTACAAGCCTTGACAGAGACTCGAATCATCAGAGACCTCAGCTCTTCTGCAATTCTTGCATTTATACACGCACCACAGTTAAGCCTACTCTATTTAGGTGATAGAAATCTTTTCTAAGTCCCAAATTTTTCAAAAATTTTGACAGAGTTTCCTTTGTAATTTGGCCTATCCACCTACCAGAGAATCACCAAAATCATCCTAACAATACATTCACAACTCAACAAGACATTACAATATATATCAACAACATTAATCTCAATACTACACGAGTTATATTATCAAAATTGATACATGGACATGCGCTGCACCTGCTCGAATCATAAAATGTGTCAAATACCTTTCACCACAATACTCTTAGCACAACCAATTCAGTTTTCTTGAGTCTAAACTCATACTACCACACATAGTGCACTTTACATCTCCGCTAAGAGGCAATGAACATATTTCCCCACGCCCATAGCTAGGGCTACATATCAAATCACAATAAGAACCGAATACCTTGCAGCTCTCCCATTACCAAACTGCCATTTTCATAATTAAGATCAATACCGATCGTATGAACTTCATAATACCGGCTCGCGAAATTAGCACCTTGGCACTCAAGCCATAGACAAGGATCCGGCCTCAAGTCCTCCAGACAGACCCAACATGAACTCATAAAGATTATATCTCGCCCCTTGACCAGGGAATCACAAGCCATCAAGGCAATTATATTACTGAGCGATCGAGTGCGAACACAGACGTGTGGAAGGAATTCCAAAAATTATATATCAAGCTGAATCAAGTACGCACGATAAGAATTCCAAGAAATGTGAAGTGTTTCCTAAAGGTTTGCAGCCTCCCGAGGATAAATACAGGCATCCCCGTACCGATCCATAAGACTCTACCAACCGGCTCAAGACTCATGGGCCTAGTAACCTAGGCTCTAATACCAACTTGTCACGACCCCAATCCCGGTCGTGATGGCACCCAACACACCTGCTAGGCAAGCCCGACCATTTACACTCTCACCCGAGCATGAATCTCAAATCAATTACCTGGATATTATTTCAACAAAAAAGCTAAACTGAACAATCACCCAAAGATTTAGGGTCATGAGTCTAGAGCCTCTAAACAAGATCGAATAACAATATCCAAATCAAATACTAAAGTCTGAATAATTAATATACAAAGGAAAAATGGAATAAGAAGAGAAGCCAAGTCCTGCGAACGCCAGCAGCTACCTCAGCAACTCGGATAAATACTGATAAAAGCTGGAGTGCTCGTCTATCCCTCCTGTGTACCTGAATCTGCACACAAAGGTGCAGGGAGTAGGGGTGAGTACTAATTACTCAGTGAGTAATAAATATATACAAGTATCTGAAAGCAAGAAATCCACAGAATACCACAAAATAAAGCTAAACTACAGTCCGATTCCTCCTACGAACTAGCAACAACAACAGTACATTACCACTATCACAGATAATCTAGAGACAACGAATGTAATGCAATGCACATAACCGCTACGGCGTGTAGCCCGATCCATTTAACGTCGACGACGCTCACTGGGGGTGTGTACAGACTCTGGAGGGGCTCCTACAGCCCAAGCGCAAATACCGCTGCGGCGTGCAGCCCGATCCTCATATCATAATAATCGCTGCGGCGTGCAGCCCGATCCATCCTCAGTCCACAATAATCAGATAAGTCACAAAACAACTCAATTTTCTTATTTCCAGATTCTAGTTCATAATTTATGAAAAATACTCTAACTTTTATTTAATTTTTGCAAAACCGGTGACTTAGCATTTCAATATTGTGGTTTCAAAACCAGGACTGGGATCAGTGATTAAGCAAGTATAGCTATCACATATATACTATCCCTTAGGGATACTACAGGTCGGCACAAGGCCCCAAACATGGCTTACAGCCCACAAATATGTCAAACACAGTGTTTTTCCATCACTAATAGTATATTATCCATATCCGGGGTGGACCAAGTCTCAATCCGCAATCACAATCAATCTCGCACCTGCCACGGGGTGCGAGCCACGCCCTACTAGCGTCACAATGTGCTAAGCCGGGGTTTCGAACCCTCAGGCTACCATATATACAAACTACTCACCTCTAGCCGGTAGAAGCCTTAGTCCGCCTTGCGCTTGCCTTGCAATTCAATCACCTCGGATGCCGAATCTCGAACCGGCGAGAATTCTAGTCCGCGACACCTTTGCTCCTCAACCGGCCTCCTCGCGCTTCCAATCTGTCCAAATTCATACAAACATCGATGAAGTTCGATTTCTAAAAGATGGGGTTTTAGCCGTACATATATGAAATACGCCCCTTAATGATACTATAATGATCCAATACAGTTATGTAACTTCAATCTACAATACCACATTCAATATGGCCAATATTAGTCATAAATCCCATAACTTGTGCCATCTAGGCCTATTATCAAACATCTTGTAGGCATAAATATTTACACCTCTTAAGTATAGCATTGGTTCCTCCAACTATCACCATTAACCAACAATTCACCTTCCTATCATTCTTTAGCAATTTATACTCCTAACATCATGTGTGTGATCAACCATTCACACCCATACCAACAAAATTCCAACAAATATACACATTTAAATCCCTACCATGTTCATGTATTTAAATTGGGGATTTATGGCTTCCAACAACCATACTATAAATTGTAATACTTGATTCATACTCATATTCCCATAATAACACCATATGTGTAAGTCTAAGGTGTAGGATTACCTCTTGTAGATCAAATCTTGAAAGACAACTTTGGGGTGTTCTTGTGATTTTGAAGAAATCCTATGAAATCCAACCAAAATCATGTTGTAACTAGTGATTGAGAAGAGAAATCACCATGAAAACACACTTAAAAGCTTACCTTAGGAGTGCAATTGAGTGCCTTGGTCGAATTGGGGGTGTTGGGAAGCCCTAGGCTTGAGAAATGACTCAAGTTCTGTCATTTCCCGTCCTTATGTATATTTAGAGCCTGCTACAAGAGCGCCCGCGCTAATTAGCGCGGGTTGAGGCAGAAAATAACCCATTAGCGCGGGCTACTAGTGCTCCCGCGCAAAGGCCGCGCTACTGACACATGCCCAGTTAAAGGTCATAACATTCTGTATACACCTCCAAATGACGCACGGTTTGTTGCATTAGAAACTAAACTCAAAGGGTTTTAATTTGGTAGGTTGTAGGTCGCATAACTCTTTATATAATGGGAGATATCATCATTTAAAGTGAGGTCTTGTGCACACTCATTTACATCTTCGCCTATTATGAAGTTTTCCAACTTCAAAAGTTCCCGTTAACCATCCAAAATCACCCCGAGGCCCCCGGTGTGACGACCCAAAGGGTTATCACTTGTTTTATTAATCATTTCGAGCTTTTGAGGTCTTGAAAACCTCATTTATAGTTGCCTCGATTTGCGTGCATAGTCAGGGCACAAAGCTGGAAATATTTTATGTTGAAATATGTGAAATATGTGAAAAATATGAAGAATATTGATATTAATATTGATATGGTTGACTTTGGTCAACATTTTTGGTAAACGGACCCGGACCCGTGATTTGACGGTCTCAGAAAATCCGTAGAAAAATATGGAACTTGGACGTATGCCCGGAATTGAAATCCGAGGTATAGAACCTCGGTAAAAGAATTTTTCTGTTAAATTGTTTTCTGAAAATGTTTAAGGAAAATGAAACTGAAATTTGATTGAAAAGTAGTGATATCGGGCTCGTATTTTGGTTCCGACGCCCGGTACAGGTCATATATATTGGTTAAGCGCTTCCTGTAAAGTTTGGTTGAAAACGGACGTCGTTTGACGTGTTTCGGCCTTAAATTGGAAATTATGAAATTTGAAAGAATTCTTGAGTTTTAAGGCTCAATTCATTGATTTTGATGTTATTTTAGCAGCTTGATCGCGCGAGCAAGTTCGTATGATGTTTTTGAGTTAGTGTGCATATTTGGTTTGGAGCCCCGAGGGCTCGGGAGTGTTTCGGAGGTGGTTCGGGGTGTTTTTGGATTTGAAAACACGGCAGAAATTCTGCAACTTCTGCAGAGGGATTTTGTTCTACGCGATCGCGGCCTCATCCACGCGATCGCACAGCATTGGCCAGTCCTTCTACGCGATCGCAGCATCCCTCACGCGATCGCGTAACTTCCAGTTCTTCCCCCACGCGATCGCAATCATGTTCACGCGATCGCATAGGTCAAATAGGCTGCCTGGTGAATTTCCTCTACGCGATCGCAGCATCCCTCACGCGATCGCGTAGCTTCCAGTCTTTTCTCTACGCGATCGCAACCATTTGCACGCGATCGCATAAGAGGCCAGTCTTTCCTCTACGCGATCGCAGCCCAATTCACGCGATCGCGTAGGGTAATTTCGCCCAGTGAATTCTTCAGCTCAAAAACAGAACACTTACGGGATTTTATCCCATTTTCACAAACCTCTCTCTTCTCCACAGCTTCTTGGGCGATTCTTGAGCAATCCTTCTTCATACTTCTTGGGTAAGTGATTCTTGACTCGTTTTGTTTGTTTCCCATCAATATTATTTGAATTCCTAGGCCTAAATATGTGTAAATTGGTAGAAAAATTAGAGAAATGGGTATAGTTAGGGTTTTCAAAGAATTTGCGATCTAGACCTCGTTTTGGTGTCAAACTTAAGAACAAATTATATATTTGAACTCACGGAAGATTGGGTGAACTTATTTTGGTTTGAAACTTGAGTTTCGATCGGGGTCGGTTTTTACAATTCCGGGCAGAATGTTGTAAAAATCATATTTAGTAATATGAACTAGTTTGTTAAGTAGAATTGATGATATTAAATCAATTGTGTATAGATACGATTGGATTGGAGCCAAATTCGAAAGGAAAAGGCATTGCTATGGATTGAATCGTTCGTAAACTTTCGAGGTAAGTGTTTGTTCTATCCTAGCTTGAAGGATTAGGAATTTAGTTATGTATAAATTGTTGATTAAGAGTTATTGGTGTCACACCGGTAATGGAGATAAATTGTTAAAATTATTATCAATTATTTTTTTTATTATTATCAATTATTGGTTTTAAGACCGGTAATTATAATTATTGTTGATGCAGAGATTATTGGCTAAATGCCGGTAATATATATATTTATGAATTGGGATCGTGTGGCGCGCCGACCACTTATATATTTATGAATTGGGATCGTGTGGCGCGCCGACCACTTATATATTTATGAATTGGGATCGTGTGGCGCGCCGACCACTTATATAATAAGAAATGGGATCGTGTGGCACGCCGACCACAAAGTGATTTAAATCTTGGCATTGGCCATAGTTTCCGGTAGCCTACTGATATATTTGGGAGCGGGTGGTACGCCTACCACAAGATATAACTACTGTGATAGTTGGGAGCGGATGATACTCCTACCACGAGATATGAAATGAGAAAGGAATTGAGATATGACAGTAAGATTTATTCTATTGACTAGATTATTCTGGATATCACGAGTTATTGATTATTATTTCAGAGTAGAGTCTTTCCTTATAAATGTTTTTGGTACATGTATATATATATATATATATATATTGCAACTGTACAGGTTTATGTGGGTGACTAGCCTTAGTCTCGTCATTATTTCGCTGGGATAGGCCAGACACTTACCAACACATGGGGTCGGTTGTGCTGATACTACACTCTGCACTCTTTTTGCGCAGATACAGGTTACGGACAGCAGCAGCGGTAGTAGCGATTGTGGATATTCCGACTACTGGGACTACGAGGTAGCCTTGCAGGAGTCCGCAGGAACCGTTGTCTCTTCTATCTATGTTTTTCATTCCGTTATCTCATGTATTCGAGATAGACAGCTTATATTTCTTTCAGACAATTGTGTGTATTATTCTTAGAAGTTAGTGAGTATTGTGACACCAGTCTTGGGTAGTGTGTCATGTTTGGGTTTTCTTTATCATAATTGATAAGATTGACTAAGTCTTCCGCTAAGTTTGTTTATTCCGCTGTAATTTATATGTTTTTAAATTTTAAAGTCTTAATAAGAATTTGGTAATTAATGGAGGTGTAATTAATATTTGGCTTGCCTAGCTTCCATTAGTAGGCGCCATCATGACCCCCGATGGTGGGAAATTCGGGTCGTGACAAGTTGGTATCAGAGCACTAGGTTGCATAGGTCTCACAACTCACGAACAACCTTAGTAGAGTCTGAAGGATCGGTACGGAGACGTCTGTATTTATCCTCCAGAGGTTACATAGTTAGGAAAATATTCCCTTTATTCTTTCCTGTCGTGCGACTTGATCTTTCAAATGTTAATTGAACTTCTACTCTGTTCTTCCGTAGATGGTAAGGACACGTGCATCCTCATCTACCGATCAGCAGCCCGAGGTCCCAGCAGCGGCAGCTCTCGCTAGGGGTAGAGGTCGAGGTCGAGGTCGTCCTAGAGGCCAAGGTAGGGGCAGAGCTCAGCCCCGAGCAGCGGCCCAAGTGACAGAACCTCAGGCTCATATCGAGGAGGAGGTTCCAGTCCCAGCAGCTCCAGTAGGCCCAGCTCAGGTCCCAGGAGGAGTTATGTTTTCACCGGATCTTCAGGATGCTTTGGTCCGGATAGCAGGTTTTATGGACAATATCACTAGAGCAGGTTTATTACCAGTAGCACCAGCCACTTCTCAGGCTGGAGGAGGTAATCAGACTCCTGCTACGCGCACTCCGGAGCCAGTAATTCCCCAGGCTCAGGTTCCTGTGATTCAGCCAGTTGAGGCAGCTCAGCCTGTTATTGTGATTCCGTCTAATGATGGTGCAGCTATGTCCGCTGACGCGTTATGGAGATTGGACAGGTTTACCAAGCTGTTCACTACCACATTCAGTGGCACTCCTTTAGAGGATCCACAGGATTTCCTATATAGCTGCCACGAGGTTCTCCGTACTATGGGCATTGTGGAGACTAATGGTATGGACTTTGCTACTTTTCGATTATCTGGTTCTGCCAAGACTTGGTGGAGGGATTATTGTCTATCCAGGCCAGCGGGATCATCATCTTTGACTTGGGGGCAATTTGCAAAATTGTTCTTGGAGAAGTTCCTTCCAGCAACTCAGCGGGAGGCTCTACGCAGACAATTTGAGCGTCTTCATCAGGGTTCTATGTCTGTCACACAGTACGAGACTAGGTTCGTGGACCTGGCTCGACATGCTACTATTATACTTCCCATAGATCGGGAAAGGGTGAGAAGGTTTATTGATGGCTTGAATCAGCCAATTCGACTACAGATGGCTTTGGGTGCAGGAACTGAAATCACTTTTCAGGAGGCGGCTAATGCAGCCCGCCGGATCGAGATGGCTCTGTCACAGGGAGCAAGACATGGATCAGATAAGAGATCTCGTAATTCAGGTAGGTTCAGTGGTACCTCGTCTGGAGGTAGAGATTCTCATGACAGAGGCCATACTCCTAGGCCTTATCAGTCAGCTCTTCAAGTTTCTCACGATGCTTGTGGTGATCGTAATTCTCAGCCACGCTACTCTGATCAGCAGCCTATCAGTGTACCACCACTTCACTATTTTTAGCAGTCGAGGGCTTGTTTTACGTGTGGTGATCTTAGGCACATTGCAAAGTATTGCCCTCGAGCTTCTGACACATCTCAGCAGCAGGGTTCTCGTGCCATGATTCAGGCCCCAGTTCCCTCACAGCCTGCCCAGCCGGCTAGAGGCGGAGGTAGAGGACATAGAGGTGGAGGTAGAGGTCATAGAGGTGGAGCTCGGACCGATAGAGGTAGAGACCAGCCAGCAGCTGATCGTCCTAGAGATACTGCTCAGGGTGGTGGGGCACAGCCCCGATGTTATGCACTTCCCGCCAGACCAGAGGCTGAGTCTTCTGATGCCGTCATTACAGGTATTATTTTGGTTTGTGATAGAAAGGCATCAGCATTATTTGACCTTGGGTCTACATATTCGTACGTGTCTTCCTATTTTGCACCGTGCTTGATTCAGCCCAGTGATCCACTGAGTGTTCCTGTTCATGTGTCTACACCAATAGGCGATTCTATTGTGGTTGATCGAGTTCATCGGTCATGTATTATAGTAATTGAGGGTCTCGAGACTCGTGCTGATTTATTTCTCCTAAATATGGTGGATTTCGATATTATATTAGGCATGGATTGGCTATCTCTATATCATGCTATTTTAGATTGCCATGCCAAGACTGTGACTTTAGCTCTGCCGAATTTGCCTCGTATAGAGTGGAAAGTAATTTCAGGTCATACTAGCCGCAATGTTATTTCTTATGTTAAGGCTCAACGTATGGTTGGAAAGGGATGCTTGGCTTATTTGGCCTATGTCCGTGATTCCAGTGCTGAGGTTCCTTCTATTGACTCTGTGCCTGTGGTTCGCGAATTTTCTGAAGTATTTCCTTCAGACTTGCCAGGTATGCCGCCCGATAGGGACGTTGATTTTTGCATTGACTTGGCTCCAGGCACTCAGCCCATTTCCATTCCCCCATATCGTATGGCTCCGCTGGAGTTAAAAGAATTGAAGGAGCAGTTGCAGGATTTACTTGAAAAGGGTTTCATTAGACCCAGTGTTTCGCCGTGGGGTGCACCAGTATTATTTGTAAAGAAGAAAGATGGTTCGATAAGAATGTGCATTGACTATCGTCAGTTAAACAAGGTGACTATCAAAAATAAATATCCACTCCCGCAAATCGATTATTTATTTGACCAACTTCAGGGTGCCAAGGTATTTTCAAAGATAGATTTGAGATCTGGCTATCATCAGCTGAAGATTAGGGCATCTGATGTCCCTAAGACAGCGTTCCACACTCGGTATGGACATTATGAATTTCTGGTCATGTCTTTTGGGTTGACAAATGCTCCAGCAACTTTTATGGAATTAATGAATCGGGTGTTCCGGCCTTATTTAGACTTGTTCGTAATAGTCTTCATTGATGACATATTAATATATTCCCGCAGTCAGGAGGAGCATGCGCAACATCTCAGAGTGGCCTTGCAGACTCTGAGAGATAGCTAACTATATGCAAAATTTTCAAAGTGTGAATTTTGGCTAAGCTCAGTTGCATTCCTGGGACATATTGTGACGGCAGCAGGTATTCAGGTTGATCCGAAGAAAATTGAGGCAGTCAAGAGCTGGCCTAGACCGACATCAGCCACAGATATTCGGAGTTTCTTGGGGTTAGCAGGTTATTATCGCCGATTCGTAGAAGGATTTTCGTCTATTGCAACCCCACTGACCAGATTGACCCGGAAGGGTGTTCAATTTGAATGGTCCGATGAATGTGAGGCGAGCTTTCAAAAGCTCAAGACATCCTTGACCACAGCACCGGTATTGGTTTTACCCACAGGTACGGGACCTTATACTGTTTATTGTGATGCTTCCCGTATTGGGCTTGGTGCAGTGTTAATGCGGGATGGCAAGGTTATTGCCTATGCTTCGAGGCAGTTGAAGATTCATGAGAAGAACTATCCAGTGCATGATCTAGAATTGGCGGCGATTATTCACGCATTGAAGATCTGGAGGCATTATTTGTATGGTGTAGCATGTGAAGTATACACCGATCATAAGAGTCTTCAGTATTTGTTTAAGCAGAAAGAGTTGAATTTGAGGCAGAGAAGGTGGCTAGAATTGCTAAAAGATTGTGATGTCACCATTTTATATCATCCGGGAAAAGCAAACGTGGTGGCCGACGCTTTGAGTAGGAAGTCAGCCAGTATGGGTAGCCTTGCTTATATTCCAGTCAATCAGAGACCACTTGCTTTGGATGTTCAGTCCTTGGCCAACCGATTTGTGAGGTTGGATATTTCCGAGCCTAGTCGAGTACTAGCTTGCACGATCGCTCGCTCTTCATTATTGGAGCGTATCCGCGATCAACATTATAATGATTCTTATTTATGTGACCTTAGAGATAAGGTTCAGCGAGGAGGTGCTAAACGGGTCACCTTAGATGCTGAGGGGATCTTGAGGATGCAAGGGCGCATTTGTGTGCCAAATGTTGATGGGCTTAGAGAATTGATTCTAGAAGAAGCTCACAGTTCGCGGTATTTTATTCATCCAGGCGCAGCGAAAATGTATCGAGATTTGCATCAACATTATTGGTGGCGCAGAATGAAAAAGGATATTGTGGCATATGTGGAACGGTGCCTTAATTGTCAGCAGGTTAAGTATGAACATCAGAGACCTGGCGATTTATTTCAGAGAATTGAACTTCCTGAATGGAAGTGGGAGCGAATCACGATGGATTTCGTTTCGGGACTTTCGAAGACTCGGAAGAAGTTTGATGCTGTTTGGGTGATTGTTGATAGGCTGACCAAGTCAGCTCATTTTGTTCCTATTGCCACTACCTATTCATCCGAGAGGTTAGCTGAGATTTATATCAGGGAGATCGTTCGCCTTCATGGCGTGCCAATCTCTATTATTTCTGATCGAGGTGCACAGTTTACCTTACATTTCTGGAAGGCGGTGCAACGAGAGTTAGGCACGCAAGTGCAAGTAAGTACAACCTTTCATCCCCAGACGGATGGTCAGTCCGAGGGGACTATTCAGATACTGGAAGATATGCTACGGGCGTGTGTTATTGATTTTGGAGGTTCGTGGGATCAATTCCTGCCTTTGGCAGAGTTTGCTTATAATAATAGTTATCAATCGAGAATACAGATGGCTCCTTATGAAGCATTGTATGGCAGGCGGTGTCGTTCTCCGGTTGGATGGTTTAAACCGGGAGAAGCTCGGTTATTGGG
Source organism: Nicotiana noctiflora (assembly GCA_032618575.1). Taxonomy (NCBI): domain Eukaryota; kingdom Viridiplantae; phylum Streptophyta; class Magnoliopsida; order Solanales; family Solanaceae; genus Nicotiana; species Nicotiana noctiflora. Next base: position 101,735 of record JASVEL010006602.1, on the reverse strand, counting down.
CACGGATTTAGTTCAGGAGGCCTTAGATAAGGTCAAGATTATTCAAGATAGGCTTCGCACAGCTCAGTCTAGACAAAAGAGCTATGCAGATTGCAAGGTTCGAGATATAGCTTTCATGATTGGGGAGCGAGTATTGCTCCGAGTGTCGCCTATGAAGGGCGTGATGAGATTTGGAAAGAAGGGCAAACTTAGCCCTAGGTTTATTGGGCCATTCGAGATTCTTGATCGTGTGGGAGAGGTGGCATATAAACTTGCCTTGCCACCTAGCTTATCAGCTGTACATCCAGTGTTTCATGTGTCCATGCTTCGAAAATATCACGGCGATCCGTCGCACGTGTTAGATTTCAGCACTGTCCAATTGGACAAAGATCTGTCCTATGAGGAGGAGCCGGTAGCTATTCTAGATCGGTAGGTTCGACAGTTGAGGTCGAAGAGTTTTCCTTCTGTGCGAGTTCAGTGGAGGGGTCGGCCTCCTGAGGCATCGACCTGGGAGTCCGAGTCTGACATGCGGAGCCGATATCCTCATCTATTCCTTGACTCGGGTACTTCTTTCTTTTGTCCGTTCGAGGACGAACGGTTGTTTTAGAGGTGGAGAATGTGATGACCCAAAGGGTCATCACTTGTTTTATTAATCATTTCGAGCTTTTGAGGTCTTGAAAACCTTATTTATAGTTGCCTCGATTTGTGTGCACAGTCCGGGCACAAAGCTGGAAAATTTTTCTGTTGAAATATGTGAAATATGTGAAAAATATGAAGAATTTTGATATTAATATTGATATGGTTGACTTTGGTCAATAGTTTTTTTAAACGGACCCGGACCCGTGATTTGACGGTCTCAGAAAATCCGTAGAAATATATGGAACTTGGGCGTATGCCCGGAATTGAAATCTGAGGTCTAGAACCCCGGTAAAAGAATTTTTCTGTTAAATTGTTTTCTGAAAATGTTTAAGGAAAATGAAACTGATATGTGATTGAAAAGTAGTGATATCGGCTCGTATTTTGGTTCCGACGCCCGGTACAGGTCATATATATTGGTTAAGCGCTTCCTGTAAAGTTTGGTTGAAAACGGACGTCGTTTGACGTGTTTCGGCCTTAAATTGGAAATTTTGGAAATTATGAAATTTGAAAGAATTCTTGAGTTTTAAGGCTCAATTCATTGATTTTGATGTTATTTTAGCGGTTTGATCGCGCGAGCAAGTTCGTATGATGTTTTTGAGTTAGTGTGCATATTTGGTTTGGAGCCCCGAGGGCTCGGGAGTGATTCGGAGGTGGTTCGGGGCGTTTTTGGATTTTAAAACACAGTAGAAATTCTGCAACTTCTGCAGAGGGATTTTGTTCTACGCGATCGCGGCCTCATCCACGCGATCGCACAGCATTGGCCAGTCCTTCTAGCTTCCAGTTCTTCCCCCACGCAATCGCAGTCAGGTTCACGCGATCGCATAGGCCAAATAGGCTGTTCGGTGAATTTCCTCTACGCGATCGCAGCATCCCTCACGCGATCGCGTAGCTTCCAGTCCTTTCTCTACGCGATCGCAACCATTTGCACGCGATCGCATAAGAGGCCGGTCTTTCCTCTACGCGATCGCAGCCCAATTCACGCGATCGCGTAGGGTAATTTCGCCCAGTGAATTAATGCCCAAAATAGAACACTTACGGGATTTTATCCCATTTTCACAAACCTCTCTCTTCTCCACAGCTTCTTGGGTGATTCTTGAGCAATCCTTCTTCATACTTCTTGGGTAAGTGATTCTTGACTCGTTTTGTTTGTTTCCCATCAATATTATTTGAATTCCTAGGCCTAAATATGTGTAAATTGGTAGAAAAATGAGAGAAATGGGTATAGTTAGGGTTTTCAAAGAATTTGCGATCTAGACCTCGTTTTGGTGTCAAACTTAAGAACAAATTATATATTTGAACTCACGGAAGATTGGGTGAACTTATTTTGGTTCGAAACTTGAGTTTCGATTATGTGGGCCCGGGGTCGGTTTTTACTATTCCGGGCAGAATGTTGTAAAAATCATATTTAGCAATATGAACTAGTTTGTTAAGTAGAATTGATGATATTAAATCAATTGTGTATAGATACGATTGGATTGGAGCCAAATTCGAAAGGAAAAGGCATTGCTACGGATTGAATCGTTCGAAAACTTTCGAGGTAAGTGTTTGTTCTATCCTAGCTTGTAGGATTAGGAATTTAGTTATGTATAAATTGTTGATTAAGAGTTATTGGTGTCACACCGGTAATGGAGATAAATTGTTGAAATTATTATCAATTACTGGTTTTAAGACCGGTAATTATAATTATTGTTGATGCAAAGATTATTGGCTAAATGCCGGTAATATATATATTTATGAATTGGGATCGTGTGGCGCGCCGACCACTTATATTGTCACGACCCAAATCCGGTCGTGATGGCGCCCAACAATTAAGCTAGGCCAGCCAGACCAACTATTACTTATCACAACGACTATCAGTCCCATATGTACATTCCAAGAAGAATATATGAGTCAAAGAACTCCAATAATAATAATAATGAACAAAATACTGATATGACACTGCGAACGTAGGCAGCTACCTCAGCAACTCGATATGACACTGCAAACGCTGGAAATGCCTGTCTACTGCTCCTGTGTACCTGAGTCTGCACACAAAAGGTGTAGGGAGTAGGGATGAGTACTAAGTACTCAGTGAGTAATAAATAAAGATAAGCAGCTGAAAATAAGAAATCCACAGAATACCACATAATGAAGCTAAACTAAAGTTCGATTCCTCCTACGAACTAGCATCAACAGTACAATACAGCTACCACAGAGTAATTCAACAAATAAAGATACAATGCAAAGCACATAACCGCTACAGCGTGTAGCCCGATCCAATTTAACGTCGACGACGCTCACTGGGGTGTGTACAGACTCCGGAGGGGCTCCAACAGCCCAATCGCAATACTGCTGCGGCGTGCAGCCCGATCCTCATATCAACCACTGCGGCGTGCAGCCCGATCCATCCTCAGTCCACATAAATCAAATAAGTCACAAAAACAGTTCATTCTTCTAAATTTCCAATTTCCAGTTCATAATTTATGAAAAATACTTAACTTTCATTTAATTTGCAAAAGCCGGTGACTTAGCATTTCTAAAGGTGATTTCAATTTCCAGGACTGAGATCAATGATTTGAGCAAATATAGCTATCACATAAACATTGTCCTCTAAGGACGCTACAGATCGGCACAAGGCCCCAAACAAGGCTTACCGCCCACAAACATATCAAATACAGTGTATTTCCAACACTAATAGCATATTATTCATTTCCGGGATGGACCAAGTCTCAATCCCAAGTCACAATCGATCCCGCGCCTACCACGGTGTGCGAGCCACGCCCTACTAGTGTCACAATGTGCTAAGCCGGGGTTTCGAACCCTCAGGCTACCATATACACAAACTACTCACCTCTAGCCGGCCGTAGACTCGTCCGCGATGCCTTTTCCTTTGAATTTAGCTCCCTCGTGCGAAGAATCTAGTCAAACCACAATAATTATGTCAAATACGGGTCAAAGAATCATAACCCATTTCAATTTACATGAAATTCGCATAAATACACTAAGTTGGTAAAACCTGACCCCGGGTCCACTGCCCGGAAAATTCCGAAATTAGTACCAACGCGACCCTCGTCTCGCTACGAGTCCGTGCATACAAAATTTATCGAAATCGGAGTTCAAATGGCCTTCCAAATCCAAAAATCCCGTTTTCAATATATATAGGCCACTTTTCTTCAAAATTCTACCCAATTTCATGAAGATTGATGTTAATTCTACCATAAAATGATGTTTTTGAGTCAAGAATCTTACCTCCGATGAATACCCGATGATTTCCCGGTGATTTCCTCGAGTTTTCTTCTCTCTAGGGCTCAAAATTGTATTTTGGGGGTGTAAACCCGTAAGCCCTCTGTTCTGTGATATAAATTCATTGCCAGAACATTTTGTTCTATGCGATCGCAGGCCCCTTATTGCGATCGCATAGAGTAATTTTTCTCAGGCCTCCAATTTGTTCTCTGCGATCGCAGGCCTAGCCATGCGATCGAATAGCTTCGCATTCACACTCTCCGCGATCGCAATCGAGTCTCCGCGATCGCATTGCACAATTTCCGGACACTATGCGATCACAATGCCCTTCACGCGATCGCATAGAGTTAACTTCACGCCCCCTCCCACTCTTCTATGCGATCGCAATCATCTCTATGCGATCGCATAGAGCAACTGAACTGCAATTTTCTGCAGAATTTTTCCAAGTTCTAAATGCCCGGTTGATGGTCCGAATCCATCCCGAGGCCCCCGGGACCCCAACGAAAACCACCAACATACTCCGAAACATGATACGGACTTGTTCCAATCACAAAAACACCATCCTAAACATCAAAATCACCATTTCTACACGAATTCAAGCCTAAGATTCTTCAAAACTTTCAAAACTAACATTCAATCCAAAACCCGATGAAACGATGTCCGAATGACCTGAAAATTTGCAGACATATCCAAAATCACTTAACGAAGCTACAGAAATTGTCGGAATTCCATTCCGACCCCCGGATCAAAATATCACCTACCATCCGGTTTTCGCCAAAAATCAACCTTCGCCAATTCAAGCCTAAAACTACACCGGACCTCCGAATTCAATTCCGATTGTTCTCCTAAGTCATAAATGATCCCCCGGAACTAGTCGAATCATCGGAATCCGGTTCCGAGCACTCTAACTCAAGTAGTCAACTCTTGGTTGACTTTCCATATTCAAGATTCCTTCAAACATGCTATTTGCTTCATTTCCAACCCGAATCACTCCTAAGTCACTCGATATATTCTAATACCGATTTAAAAGCATAAGATATGTAAATGCAAGGTAACGGGGTGGTAATTCCCATAACGAAGGGCCGGGTCGTTACATTCTCCCCAACTTAAACAAACACTCGTCCGCGAGCTGGTTAAGAAACATACCTGGAGTATCAAACAAGTGAGGATATCTGCTCCGCATCTCCTGCTCGGTCTCCCAAGTTGCCTCCTCTACGGGACGACCTCTCCACTGCACTTTCACTGAAGCTATATCCTTGGATCTCAGCTTACGAACCTGACGACCCAAAATGGCTACTGGTTCCACATCATAAGTCAAGTCTTCATCTAGCTGTATCGTGCTGAAGTCCAACACATGAGACGGGTCTTCGACATACTTCCTGAGCATAGATACATGGAACACTGGGTGAACCCCCGACAAACTGGGTGGAAACCTCCCCAACTTTTCTAAGCACCTCAAAATGTCCAATAAACCTTGGGCTCAACTTCCCTTTCTTTCCAAACCTCATAACACCCTTCATAGGCGAAACCTTCAGCAATACCTTCTCACCTACTGAATAAGACACATCTCGGACCTTCCGGTCCGCATAACTCTTCTGACGCGACTGAGCTGTGCGAAGTCCCTCCTGAATCACCTTCACCTTGTCTAAGGCATCTTGGACTAACTCTGTCCCCAATAACCTAGCCTCGCCGGGCTCGAACCAACCAACTGGAGACCTACACCGCCTCCCATATAAAGCTTCATAAGGTGCCATCTGAATGCTGGACTGGTAGGTATTATTATAAGAAAACTCCGCAAGAGGCAAGTAATCAGCCCATGAACCACCAAAATCAATGACACAAGCACACAACATGTCCTCCAATATCTTAGTAGTACGCTCAGACTGCCCATCCGTCTGTGGATGAAATGCTGTGCTCAGCTCTAACTGTGAACCCAACTCTCGCTGAAATGTCCTCCAGAACTGAGAAGTGAACTGAGTACCTATATCTGATATAATAGAAATGGGAACTCCATGCAATCTCACAATCTCACAGATGAATATCTCTGCCAGCCGCTCTGAAGAGTATGTAGTACACACTGGGATGAAGTGAGCTGACTTGGTCAGCCTATCCACAACCACCCAAACTGAATCAAACTTCTTCGCTGTCCGAGGGAGTCCACTAACAAAGTCCATAGTAATCCTTTCCCACTTTCACTCAGGAATATCAATACGCTGGAATACACCACCAGGTCTCTGATGCTCATACTTGACCTGCTGACAGTTTAGACACCGAGCCACATGGCTCACAATATCTTTCTTCTTCTTTCTCCACCAGTAATGCTGCTTCAAATCCTGATACATCTTCGCGGCTCCTGGATGAATAGAATTCCGCGAGCTATGGGATTCCTCCAATATCAACTCACGAAGGCCGTCAACATTGGGCACGCATATCCGGCCCTGCATCCGCAATACACCATCACTATCAATAGTGACATCTCTGGAGTCGTCATGCTGAACTCTGTCCTTAAAGACAAGTAAGTGTGGATCATCATACTAGCGCTCTCGAATACGATCATATAAAGAAGAACGAGCCATCACACAAGCCATCACCCGACTGGGCTCAGAATTATCCAGCCTCACCATCTGATTAGCTAACGCCTGAACATCAACTGCAAGGGGTCTCTCCCCAACTGGAATATACGTCAAACTGCCCATACTAATAGCCTTCCGGCTCAATGCATCATCCACTACATTGGCTTTCCCGGGATGGTACAAGATAATACTATCATAGTCTTTAAGCAATTCAAGCCATCTCCGCTGCCTCAAATTTAGATCTTTCTACTTAAACAAATGCTGAAGGCTGCGGTGGTCTGTATATACATCACAAGATACACCATATAGGTAATGCCTCCAAATCTTCAAGGCATGAACAATAGCGGCTAACTCCAAATCATGAACGGGGTAGTTCTTCTCGTGGGGCTTTAGCTGACGAGAAGCATAAGCAACAACTCTACCCTCTTGCATCAACACACAACCGAGCCCAACTCTAGAAGCATCACAATACACCGTATATGACCCTAAAGCTGATGGAAATACCAGTACTGGAGGTGTGGTCAAAGCCTCCTTGATCTTTTGAAAGCTCTCCTCGCATTCATCGGACCACACAAATGGAGCATTCTTCTATGTCAACTTGGTCAACGGTGAAGCAATAGATGAGAAACCCTGAACTAACCGGCGATAATAGCCTACCAAGCAGAGAAAACTCCAAATCTCTGTAGCTGAGGAAGGTCTGGGCCAATTATGCACTGCCTCGACCTTCTGTGGATCAACCCGAATACCATCACTGGACACTACATGTCCCGGAAAACCCACAGTATCAAGCCAGAACTCACACTTAGTGAATTTTGCATAGAGCTTCTGTTCTCTCAACCTCTGCAATACCACACTCAAATGATGTGCATGCTCCTCCTGGCTGCGTGAATACACCAGAATATCATCAATATACACAATCACAAAAGAATCAAGGTACGGCCGAAATACGCTATTCATCAAGTGCATGAATGCAGCTGGGGCATTAGTCAGCCCGAAAGACATCACCGGGAACTCGTAGTGCCCATATCGCGTCTTGAACACTGTCTTCATAATATCTGAGTCCCTGATCTTCAACTGATGATAGCCCGATCGAAGATCAATCTTAGAAAATACACTAGCTCCCTGGAGCTGATCAAATAGTTCCTCAATACGAGGCAATGGATACTTATTCTTCACTGTTACCTTGTTCAGCTGCCTGTAATCAATGCACATTCTCATTGTGCCATCTTTCTTCTTCACGAACAACACCGGTGCACCCCAAGGTGACACACTCGGACGAATGAAACCCTTATCTAAGAGTTCCTGAAGCTGTTCTTTCAATTCTTTTAACTCCGCTGGTGCCATGCGATAAGGAGGAATGGAAATGGGCTGAGTGGCCGGCACCAAGTCAATACCAAAGTCAATATCTCTGTCGGGCGGCATGCCCGGCAGGTCTGCTGGAAATACATCCGGAAACTCCCTCACAATGGGGACCGAATCAAGACTGGGTGTCTCAGCCTCAACATTTCTAATGAAGGCCAAATAAGATAAACAACCCTTGCCAATCATTCGTTGGGCCTTTATATAAGAAATCACCCTGTCGGACACATAATCGGTCAAGCCACGCCACTCGATCCTCGGATTACCTGGAATAGCTAGTGTGACTGTCTTGGCATGACAATCTAGAATCGCATGGTAAGGAGATAGCCAATCCATGCCTAGAATTACATTGAAATCTACCATGCCCAGTAGTAATAAATCAACTCGGGTCTCCAGACCCCCAATAGTAATAATACAGGATCGATATACCTGATCCACAATAACAGTATCCCCCACTGGGGTAGACACATGTACGGGCAAAGCAAGAATACCACGGGTCATACCTAAATGATGTGCAAAATAAGTAGAGACATAAAAATAGGTGGATCCGGGATCAAATAAGACAGAAGCATCCCTGTGGCGGACTGAGATAATACCTGAAATGACCGCATCCGAAGCACTAGCATCCTTCCTATCCGGAAGAGCATAGAAACGAGCCTGGCCTGCACCAGTACGATCCTCACCCCTAGGGCGACCTCTGGATACCTGGCCACCTGTCCTAGCCGACTGTGCTGGCGCTGAAGAAACAGGAGTAGAAGACGAGGGCCGATCCCTCTGCTGAGACCGCTTAAGAAGCCACTGAGGACACTCTCTCCTGATATGGCCCAAGTCACCGCACTCAAAACAACAGCCTGAAGAAGGGGCTGCTGAGGACCCCTCGCTACAGATGAACCCTGTGCTGAGGAAGCAGGAGCAGAGCTCTGAGCTGGAAGAGCACTCAGTGCAGGCTGACTCTGCTGACTGCTCTGCTGATCCTGATAACCCTGATGGCCATGACAACCACAATCTGATGAAACCCCACTGGACTCTGCACGTCCAGACTGATGAGACCTGAAAGAACGACCCCTGCTATACTGGGGTTGGACCCTAGACGGAGCACCACTGAAACTGCCAGAACCACGAGGCCTCTTAGCCTCTCTCACCTCTCGCTCTCTGCGGCGATCTGTCTCAATATGACGGGCAGCATCAACCACCTCCTCAAAGGTAACTGCCAAAACTCTCTCACTGGTCATCAATATGCGAATGGGATAAATAACGCCATCGATAAATCTCCGAATCCTCTCTCTGTCTGTAGGAACCATCCACATGGCATGACGAGCCAACTGTGTGAATCTCATCTCGTACTGATTAACCGTCATCTCTCCCTGCTTCAACCACTCGAACTGACGTCGCAGCTCCTCTCTCTGAGACCGAGGCACGTACTTCTCCAAAAATACCGTGGAGAACTGCTGCCAAGTGAGGGGCACTGCCCCAGCGGGCCTACGCCTCTCAAAATCCTCCCACCACTGGAAAGCTGCGCCTGTGAACTGGAAAGTAGTGAATGAAACACCGTTGGACTCTAGAATACCCGCGGTGCGGAGCATACGCTGACATCTGTCAAGAAAACCCTGGGCATCCTCGCCCTCAGCACCACTGAATGTCGGAGGTTGTAGCCTCTCAAATCTCTCCAAACGACGCTGCTCATCGTCGGGCATAGCTGGAACCATATAAGCAGGAGCTGGTGCAACGGGCGCAACTGGCTGGACTGGCTCGGGTGTGTGAGCCATGGGGGTCTGATTCCCTCCCCCTGCCTGTGAAGAAGATACTGCAGCAGTAGCTGCAACTACCTGAGCCAAGCCTGTGCACACTGATAAGATCTGAGCCAAGGTCTCCCGAAGACCCGATATCACAATGGGCACTGCCGGTGCCTGAACCTGAGTTGCCGGAGCGTTTCCCGTTGGAATCTGGTCTTGAGCATGGGCCACTGGTGTAGGAATTTGACCCTGAGTCTGGTTAGTTGGTGGGTCAGCAGGTGCTGGTACTGCTGCCCTACCTCTACCACGACCACGGCCTCTGGGTGCCAATGGTGGTCGTCCGCCACGTCCGTTAGCTCGTGTTCTCGCCATTTGCGAGAGAATAGAATATGGAAAATTTAATTTCATGGTAACACAAATCGCACGATATGAATCCAAGAAAATGAGGTTTTTTTCCTAAAGTTTCTGTAGCCCTCCGAGGATAGATACGGACGTCTACGTACCGATCCGCGAAAGCCTACTAAACCGGCTCATGACTCGCAAGTCCTAGTAACCTAGGCTCTTATACCAACTTGTCACGACCCAAATTCGGTCGTGATGGCGCCCAACAATTAAGCTAGGCCAGCCAGACCAACTATTACTTATCACAACAACTATCAGTCCCATATGGACATTCCAAGAAGAATATATGAGTCAAAGAACTCCAATAATAATAATAATGAACAAAATACTGACACTTCCAAAGATCTGGAGTCACAAGTCTAGAGCCTCTAACAAAACCCAACAGGAGTAGAGAGTACTATATAGAAATACGCAAGTCTGAATACAAAATACGAAATAACAATTGGAAAGGAGAGGAGAAGCTAGGTTCGCGAACGTAGGCGGCTACCTCAACAACTCGATATGACACTTCAAACGCTGGAAATGCCTGACTACTGCTCCTAAGTACCTGAGTCTGCACACAAAAGGTGTAGGGAGTAGGGGTGAGTACTAAGTACTCAGTGAGTAATAAATATATACAAGTAGCTGAAAATAAGAAATCCACAGAATACCACATAATGAAGCTAAACTACAGTTCGATTCCTCCAACGAACTAGCATCAACAGTACAATACAGCTACCACAGAGTAATTCAACAAATAAAGACGCAATGCAAAGCATATAACCGCTACGGCGTGTAGCCCGATCCAATTTAACGTCGACGGCGCTCACTAGGGGTGTGTACAGACTTCGAAGGGGCTCCTACAGCCCAAGCGCAATACTGCTGCGGCGTGCAGCCCGATCCTCATATCAACCACTGCGGTGTGCAGCCCGATCCATCCTCAGTCCACATAAATCAAATAAGTCACAAAAACAATTCATTCTTCTAAACTTCCAATTTCCAGTTCATAATTTATGAAAAATACTTAACTTTCATTTAATTTGCAAAAGCCGGTGACTTAGCATTTCAAAAGGTGATTTCAATTTCCAGGACTGAGATCAATGATTTGAGCAAATATAGCTATCACATAAATATTGTCCTCTAAGGACACTACAGGTCGGCACAAGGCCCCAAACAAGGCTTACAGCCCACAAATATATCAAATACAGTGTATTTCCAACACTAATAGCATATTATTCATTTCCGGGATGGACCAAGTCTCAATCCCAATTCACAATCGATCCCGCACCTGCCACGGTGTGCGAGCGACGCCCTACTAGCATCACAATGTGCTAAGCCGGGGTTTCGAACCCTCAGGCTACCATATACACAAACTACTCACCTCTAGCCGGCCGTAGACTCGTCCGCGATCCCTTTTCCTTTGAATTTAGCTCCCTCGTGCGTAGAATCTAGTCAAACCACAATAATTATGTCAAATACGGGTCAAAGAATCATAACCCATTTCAATTTACATGAAATTCGCATAAATACACTAAGTTGGTAAAACCCGACCCCGGGCCCACTGCTCGAAAAATTCCGAAATTAGTACCAACGCGACCCTCGTCTCGCCACGAGTCCGCGCATATAAAATTTATCGAAATCGGAGTTCAAATGGCCATCCAAATTCAAAAATCCCGTTTTCAATATATATAGGCCACTTTTCTTCAAAATTCTACCCAATTTCATGAAGATTGATGTTAATTCTACCATAAAATGATGTTTTTGAGTCAAGAATCTTACCTCCGATGAATACCCGATGATTTCCCGGTGATTTCCTCGAGTTTTCTTCTCTCTAGGGCTCAAAATTGTATTTTGGGGGTGTAAACCCGTAAACCCTCTGTTCTGTGATATAAATTCACTGCCAAAAAATTTTGTTCTATGCGATCGCAGGCCCCTTATTGCGATCGCATAGAGTAATTTTTCTCAGGCCTCCAATTTGTTCTCTGCGATCGCAGGCCTAGCCATGCGATCGCATAGCTTCGCATTCACACTCTCCGCGATCGCAATCGAGTCTCCGCGATCGCATTGTACAATTTTCGGACACTATGCGATCGCAATGCCCTTCACGCGATCGCATAGAGTTAACTTCACGCCCCCTCCCACTCTTCTATGCGATCTCAATCATCTCTATGCGATCGCATAGAGCAACTGCTGACTGCAATTTTCGGCAGAATTTTTCCAAGTTCTAAATGCCCGGTTGATGGTCCGAATCCATCCCGAGGCCCCCGGGACCCCAACGAAAACCACCAACATACTCCAAAACATGATACGGACTTGTTCCAATCACAAAAACACCATCCTAAACATCAAAATCACCATTTCTACACGAATTCAAGCCTATATTTCTTCAAAACTTTCAAAACTAACATTCAATCCAAAACCCGATCAAACGATGTCCGAATGACCTGAAAATTTGCGGACATATCCAAAATCACATAACGAAGCTACAAAAATTGTCGGAATTCCATTCCGACCCCCGGATCAAAATATCACCTCTCATCCGGTTTTCGCCAAAAATTAACCTTCGCCAATTTAAGCCTAAAACTACACCGGACCTCCGAATTCAATTCCGATTATTCTCCTAAGTCATAAATGATCCCCCGAAACTAGCCGAATCATCAGAATCCGGTTCCGAGCACTCTAACTCAATAGTCAACTCTTGGTTGACTTTCCATATTCAAGCTTCCTTCAAACATGCGATTTGCTTCATTTCCAACCCGAATCATTCCTAACTCACCCGATATATTCTAATACTGATTTAAAAGCATAAGATATGTAAATGCAAGGTAACGGGGTGGTAATTCCCGTAACGACGGGCCGGGTCGTTACATATATATTTATGAATTGAGATCGTGTGGCGTGCCGACCACTTATATATTTATGAATTGGGATCGTGTGGCGCGCCGACCACTTATATAATAAGAAATGGGATCGTGTGGCACGCCAACCACAAAGTGATTTAAATCTTGGCATTGGCCATAGTTGCCGGTAGCCTACTGATATATTTGGGAGCGGGTGGTACGCCTACCACAAGATATAATTACTGTGATAGTTGGGAGCGGATGGTACGCCTACCACGAGATATGAAATGTGATGACCTGGCCCGTGATCATGTGAGTTATCACCTTGTTATCCCCATTAAATGCTTGTTAATGTTTCAATATGCATGTTTGGCGAGTTTGAGTCAATTCGGGTTGAGTTTAGTTGGAAATGAGACAAAAAGTCTCTTAGAAGAAGGGATAGTTGTGAAAAGTCAACTGGACGTTGACTTGTGAGTTAGAGAGCTCGGAGTCGAATTCTGATGATTCGGTCAGCTCCGGGAGGTCATTTGCGAGCTAGGAGAGCGATCGGAAGTGAATTTGGAGGTCCGGTGTAGTTTTAGGCTTGAATTGGCCAAAGTTGAATTTCGGCGATATCCGATCGATAGGTGAAATTTTGATCCGGGAGTCCGAACAGAATTCCGACAGTTGCAGTAGTTCCGTTGTGTGATTTTGGATGTTCCTGCAAAATTTTAGGTCATTCGGACGTCGTTTGGTCGGGTTTTTAATGGAATGTGTAATTCGGAAAGTTTTAAGAAATTTAGGCTTGAATCCGTGGGTAATTGGTGATTTTGATGTTTAGGATGGTGTTTTTATGATTGGAACAAGTTCGTATCGTGTTTTGGAGTATGTTGGTGGTTTTCGTTGGGGTCCCGGGAGCCTCGGGATGAATTCGGGGGTCCAAACGGACCAATTTGTGCCAAAAGACACTGCTGTTCTGCTGCAATAATTGCAGAGAATTTTTTGCTCTTTGTGATCGCGAAGTTTTGAATGCGAGCGCGTAAGGCAGCGTTTGGGTGTATCGCGATCGCGTGGTGATGTCTTCGATCGCGTAGGCCAATGTCGGAATGCAGTGCGATCGCGTTTGGGTTCACGCGATCGCGTAAGGTCAAGTCCGGATGCAATGCGATCGCGGGGCTGGAGTTGCGATCGCGTAGGGATCTTTGGTTGTTCACTGCGATCGCGTGCCAAAGGCTGCGATCGCGTAGAAGAAAAATCAGGCCCCAGGGATTTGTGCATCGCGATCACGAGCCCAGTGCTGCGATCGCGTAGGGTTAATTGGCCTGGCAGTGAGTTTAAGTTCAGAACAGAACTAGTCGCGGGTTTCATGCCCCAAAACGCCATTTTTGAGTTCTAGAGAGAGGAACTCACGGGAATTGCTGGGAATTCATCGGGGATTCGTCGGAGGTAAGTTTTGTGGCTTAATTACATCATTTTAACATGAAATCTTTGGTTAAATTTCTGTAAATGGAAGATTAAAGGTGGGTTTTAGCTCAAGGCCTAAATTGAAGAAAAACACCGATTTGAGTGGGCAAATGGAGTCCGATTTTGGTAAATTTGATATGCCTAGACTCGTATTGAGACGAGGGTTCCGAATATGTAACTTTTATAATTTTTCGAGAAGCGCACCAAAAGTCGGGTTTTGACAACTTGTGGGTTTTGATATAATTTGGGTTATTTCGAATGAATTACGTGAAATTAGCATATATTGATGCATTCTCTATGATTTTGAGCAAATTTGGCACCCGAGGAGATTGATTTGCGAGGCAAGCGCAAGGCGGATTGAAGCTTCTACCGGTTCGAGGTGAGTGGTAGTAGTAAATAATGTACTGAGGGTTTGAAACCCCGTACTAGCACTTTACAGTGCTATGTAGAGTTGCGATGTGCGTCTTGTGACGGGCGTGGTGTCATTGTGATTGGGGACTTGGACTTGGTCCTTCCCGGCTTATAGAATACTGTGTATTAGGACTGTTGATGAGATTATAACTGTGCAATTGGGCTAATAGCCATGTTTGGGGCCTTGTGCCGATCTGTAGAGCATTAGGAGACCTGTAGAGCTAGGTGACCCTTATACCGTGTTGGAAATTTTCACTCAGCCGTAAAACTAGCTGGATAGCCTATTAAGAGCCAATACTAGATGTGTACTGTGAGAGATAGATTACTTAGGGTGGAAGTTCCCTGATTTAACTAAGTGGGCCTGAAAGGCCAATCCTATACTAATTAAGATAGAGTCGAGGACCCGTTAGGAGGTATTATATATATATATATATAATTAATACTGAGTCGAGGACCCGTTAGGAGGTATTATATATATATATATATATATATATATATATATAAATATTGGATCGGGCTGCACGCCGCAGCAGTATATATATTGGATCGGGCTGCACGCCGCAGTAGTATACATGTTGGGTCGGACTGCACGCCGCAGTATTATTGCGCTTGGGCTGTAGGAGCCCCTTCGGAGTCCGAGTTTGCACACATTCTCAGTGAGCGGCAGTATAGCTATA
This sequence comes from Nicotiana noctiflora, assembly GCA_032618575.1. NCBI lineage: Eukaryota > Viridiplantae > Streptophyta > Magnoliopsida > Solanales > Solanaceae > Nicotiana > Nicotiana noctiflora. Next base: position 86,478 of record JASVEL010006602.1, on the reverse strand, counting down.
AATATATATATATATATATATATATATATATATATAAATATTGGATCGGACTGCGCGCCGCAGTAATATATGTGTGGATCGGACTGCACGCCAGAGTATCATAGCGCTTGGGCCTAGAGAGCCCCTCCGAAGTCTGTACACAACCCCAGTGAGTGCCGTTGACGTTAAATGGAGCGGGCTGCACGCCGCAGCGGTATATGTATTGGAGCGGGCTGCACGCCGCAGCATTATACTTATTCATATATATATATACTGAAATATTTATATGTTATAGACAGATGTATGTGTCTCCATATATTGAGATGGCTATATACCGTAGTGGTACGAGCAAGGATGTGGTCAGTGTGGGACCTAGATGAGATAGATGTGGACTAGAGATCAGAGTACTTATTACAGTAATGACCAACTTGTGGGGGTTGCCTTAGAACTGTTTAGTGATAGTGCAAGAGTTCTTATTTTCGGTTATTGTTTATTATTGTTACTCACTGAGTTGAAATATACTCACCCACTCCCTTGCACTTTTTATGCAGATATACAGGTTCAGGAGGGCAGTTGAGCTATCGCACCTGCTTTATTATTCCCATTCTGTGGAGACCTCGAGGTAGCTGCCAACGTTCGCAGGACCTGATTCTCCAGTTTGTCTGTATTTTTGTTCTGATCATCCCACACTTGTGCACAATTATATTCACTATTTACACTTTGTATACTCCGTAGAGGCTCATGACTCTTGACCCTTCGGTCTATGGGAGTTGGCACGTGTTGGGACTTGGTTCCCGTTTTTAATATATCTAACATTGTTATGCTTAAATTGGATAAAGTGAGCTTGTGGATCCGTGGTTATTGTTGATTGGTCGGGCTGGCCTAGCAGTGTGCTGGGCGCCATCACGACCGGATTTGGGGTCGTGACAAGTTGGTATCAGAGCCTAGGTTAATAGGTCTCGCGAGTCATGAGCCGGTTGGTAGAGTCTAGTGGATCGGTACGGGGATGCCCGTACTTATCCTCGGGAGGCTGCAAACCTTTAGGAAAGTTTCAAATTCTTGGAATTCTCATCGTGCGTGTTTGATTCAGCTTGAAATGTAATTCTTGAAATTCCTCCTGCACATTGATGCGCGCACTCGAGTGCTTAGTGATAAATTTGCCTTGATGGCTTATGATTCCCTAATCAAGGGATGAGATATAATCTCTATGAGTTCATGTTGGGCCTGTCTGGAGGACTTGAGGCCAAATCCTTGTCTATGGCTTGAGCACCAAGGTGTTAATTTCGCGAGTCGGTATTATGAAATTCATACGAACGGTATTGATCTTAATTGTGGAAACGACAGTTTGATAATGGGGGAGCTGCAAGGTATTCAATCCTTATTGTGATCTGTTACGTAGCCCTAGCTATGGGCGTGGTGAGTATGTTCAATGCCTCTTAGCGGAAATGTAAAGTGCACTACGTGTGGTAGTATGAGTTCAAACTCAAGGAAACTGAATTGGTCGTGCTATGAGTATTGAGATTTATGCTGTTAATATGCATTGTGATGTTTTGTCGAGTTGCCGATGTATTGTTAGGATGATTTTGGTGATTCTCTGGCAGGTGGATAGGCCAAATTACAAAGGAAACTCTGTCGAAATTTTGAAAAAATTTGGGACTTAGAAAAGATTTTTGTCACCTAAAGAATGGGCTTAGCTGTTTGGTGTGAATAAATACAAGAATTTCAAAAGAGTTAAGATTTCTGATGATTCGAGTCTCCGCCGAAGCTTGTAAATGACCTGAGTCTAATCTAACTAGAACATTGTGGTATCATTTGTGTAAGAACGCTATGAGTGGCTGAAAGTGCTTTGATATATGGCTCCGAGCCAAGTTGGGGAGGTTGTTACTGAGTAACCGATTGCACTTGTTGTGGGCTATGTAGGTCCTGTCTCTAAGTATGTTGGGAAATTTTGATAAAGGTTATGGTGCTTCGTAGATGTGAAGAAATACTAGGATGTTCGAACTTATGTTGGCAAAGAATGTTTGGGGTATAGAAAAGAAAGATAGCTAATTGTATCTGAATATAATCATGTTCTGCGGTGTCAGAGTTCTAGTAAGGCACGAGTGGTTCTGTTCAATAAGGCAGTTGAATTATAACTGATTAAGGGTGAATGACACCCGAGGATAGCCTTGCGGTGTTCAAGATTTACGCTTGCAACAGTCAGGTGTCTTAAGATTGTGCATGTGGCTAAAGACCGTGGTTTTGTTAGAAGAAATCGAGACTTTCGTTATGTTATGTGAATGATGAGATTCTATGAATCTATATTGGAGAGCAATGATAACGAATTCAAAACTACAGGAAGTTCTTCAAGGTAAGTGTTGTAGATTGTGGTACCTCTGGGAAACATTGAGGGAGTTTTCAGCGACCTGTGAGTCTTAGATAATGTGGTCTTATGTACGAGTCTCGTGTGGTAACATGAGCTGATGTATTATGGTGCTACAGTAAGGGCTAATATTCAATTAAAGATGAATCAGAAAGGAAACTAGGTAAATGGAACAACTTGTTAGTAAATTGGGACAATATAAAAAGGGCACGGATAACTCCTGGTGTGTGTTCGAGGTAATGAGCCTTGCAGTTATGGTGCAACAAAGCTCTTGATGAGCTGGCAGTTGCATAGCTCGGTGTGGGTAAAAAGACTCAGTCCTGGCAGTTAAGCTTATGCAATGAATAGGAAGAAAGAGTTGTGATGTGTTATCATGGTTTGAAAATGAGTATATTCATGTCGGTATGCAAAGTGTGGAATATGTAATGATTTTTTTTCTATATGGGATCATGAAGGTTCTTGACTAGTTGAGTGCGCCGATGTTTGCGACATAGGAAAGGAATATGAATTTCCATGTTATCTTAGTGTGGTATGGCATATGCGATGTGTTATGAAAAGTTGATAATGGCATATTCAAGGCTTTGAGATTTGTTCATATTATATGGGAAGTCATTAAAAATCCCCAAGCAGCGTGGGCAGCTGTAGATAATCTGAGAATCAAACTTCCTGGTGATTGAGGAAAATGGTACTACTATCCCAGTGATTTGCCAGAGTATATGGTCAAAAGGGCAAGATGATGTAGACTGATAATATCTAGTGGTATTGTGGTATCCTCCGGTTGGATGGACAATGATGATTGAGATGTTGTTGGCATAGGGAAATTTCTGAATGGCATATGTGGTATGAATGGATGCTTGATGTGTGTTACGTGTTTGTACGGTGGAAAGTGGGATCAGGCATAGTGATCCATGTGTTACATATGTGTTGGAGACTAGAAGTTCTCGTAATCCGCCTACACAGTGGTGGTATATCGTGTGCATCGGCACCGTTTAGCGGTTATTGGAAATTAGAAGCCCTAGTGGCTATTTTGTTAGTTGATATGACAAATTTGAATAATGATATATGGTTGCAGGCTGGTTGTCATAAGTCAGGTTGTCTAGACTAATATGATATGGACTATATCATAGAAATGTCACAACTGCGTGGCAGAGCGCATCAGAGTATGCTCCAACAAAGTAGTTGTACACAGGACCAGTGGACGGATGGTAGGCATTGCTTTGTCAGTTGGGCCTTCGTGGCGGATGTCAGTGTAGAGGTATCTACCATTGATTCAACTCTAGTATTGAGGAACTTTGTCGGATGCGTTTTATGTGGCCGAGCTTGAGGCTATATATATGTTTGTTGCAATGAGCAACTTGACTCGATGTGCATTTTCCTTGCTAGATGTATTTGTGGATCGGGTGGCACGCCGCCACAGGTATAGTATTTGGATCGGGTGGCACGCCGCCACATGTATGGTATCAGGATCGGGTGGCACGCCGCCACGGGTATGTTATTGGAACGGGTTGCGCGCCGCAATAGTGTGACGTGGAAAATATAGCTTCCTATATGTTACCTTGTATACAATACTTCCTAGATTCTAAGGAATAGTCAGTATTGGGTATCGCTCGGGGAATAGTACATCGGTTGTGTCCTTTCAAGATTTGATAGCGTACATCAATTGTATCACCGCAGGTATGATTGATTGCTTGGGTCCAGACCTAGATCTGTGCGTGGATGACCGCTTTGAGCATGGTGACTTGAGGTGCTTCGGAGTAATAGTGTTGGGATAGAATCATGAGTCGTGGCAAGGCCACGTGATGTTATGACCTTTCGAGAAGGAGTCATGTACTCTATTCCTATGATGTGAGACGGGATCTCGGTTTTATGATATGATGGTACAGATGAATTGAATTACAGCTCTTTTGTTTGAGTCAATTGTTATTATTTGATTATGTTCAGACGTTTCCTATTAGAGCTTGTGTTGTGCTTGTCGCGGCCTAGGCCGGTGTTGAGGCATCATATCACCAGTGAGGTGTGTTATGACCTAAATGATCATTTGAGTCATTAATAATTGCGAGCATGTATGATTTCAGTTGGTTAGAAGGGTAATATCGAGTTTTGGCTTCGAATTCTGTTGTAGTATCAATTAAAAGGGAAATGGATTCATGAATGGTTGACCTGAGAGATGGATTCGATATATCGCATGTGCGGTTGCCGTGGGCGGGATATGAAGGTGTTGGAATAAGACTCTATCTAATGAAAAAGGTTCTTTCTGCTAGTATTTGGTTATTGTGGCCAGTTGTTGTTGTGATTAGAGACTATCGTCTCGAGTGATTGGGTTGTTTGATACATCATGTGATCTCACCCGGAGTGGCGAGTTTGGCTATTACGGTTAGATCGTGTGTACTCTGAGTATAGATGTGGGATTCAGATTTGGTATATGATTTCGGAAAGTGCAATGTGGTTTATGGTTCAGATAGACTGTGGAAATTCAGCTATTCTATATTATCGTACTTATGAAAGATAGGGTGAAGTGGTATCACCCCGAGTATATGCTTGGTGAGGTCATTCAGCTATTGTGTTGAATCTAGTACAACTCTGGGTCCGCTCGAGGACGAGCGTTTGCTTAAGTTGGGGAGAATGTGATGACCCGGCCCATCATCATGTGAGTTATCACCTTGTTATCCCCTCTAAATGCTTGTTAATGTTTCAATATGCATGTTTGGCGAGTTTGAGTCAATTCGGGTTGAGTTTAGATGGAAATGAGACAAAAAGTCTCTTAGAAGAAGGGATAGTTGTGAAAAGTCAACTGGACGTTGACTTGTGAGTTAGAGAGCTCGGAGTCGAATTCTGATGATTCGGTCAGCTCCGGGAGGTCATTTGCGAGCTAGGAGAGCGATCAGAAGTGAATTTAGAGGTCCGGTGTAGTTTTAGGCTTGAATTGGCCAAAGTTGAATTTCGGAGATATCCGATCGATAGGTGAAATTTTGATCCGGGAGTCGGAACGGAATTCCGACAGTTGCAGTAGTTCCGTTGTGTGATTTTGGATGTGCCTGCAAAATTTCAGGTCATTCGGACGTCGTTTGGTTGGGTTTTTGATGGAATGTGTAATTAATGTGACGACCCGGCCCGTCGTCACGGGAATTACCACCCCGTTATGTTGAAATTGTATGTTTTATGCTTTTATATCAGTGTTAAAGTCTATCGGGTGATTTAGGAGTGATTTGGATTGAAAATGAGGCATATAGCCTTTTTGAAGGAAACTTGAATAAGGAAAGTCAACCCGGAGTTGACTATATGGTTAGAGGGCTCGGAATCGGATTCTGATGATTCGGTTAGTTCCGGGAGGTGATTTGTGACTTAGGGGAGCGATCGGAATTGAATTTGGAGGCCGGTGTAGAAATAGGCTTGAATTGGCTAAGGTTGAATTTTGGCGAAATCCGAACGGTAGGTGAGATTTTGATCCGGGGGTCGGAATGGAATTCCGACAGTCGCAGTAGCTCCGTTAGGTGATTGTGGATATGTCCGCAAAATTTCAGGTCATTCGGACGTCGTTTGGTCGGGTTTTTGATAGAATGTGTAATTCGGAAGTTTTGAAGAAATTTAGGCTTGAATCCGTGGGTAATTGGTGATTTTGATGTTTAGGATGGTGTTTTTATGATTGGAACAAGTTCGTATCGTGTTTTGGGGTATGTTGGTGGTTTTCGTTGGGGTCCGGGGGCCTCGGGGTGAATCCGGACCATCATCCGGCATTTGGAAGCAAGAAATGATCTGCTGTAATCTGCAGATCACTGGGCAGTGATTTGGCCTTCGCGTTTGCGAGGGCAAGGCCCGCGTTCGCGTAGGCCAGGTTCAGCACTCTTCGCGTTCGCGAGGGAGTTAACGCGTTCGCGTACGAGGGAGTTGGAACGCATCGCGTTCGCGTGGGTCTAGGCCGCGTTCGCGAAGTAGGATTTGGCGAGGCCACGCGTTCGCGTGGGAGACTATACGTTCGCGTAGAGTAAAAATCCGGAGCTGGGAAGTTGACCTTCGCGGACGCGTGAAGGCGTGCCGCGTTCGCGATGAGGAAGAGGAAAAAGGCATCGCATTCGCGTGAGTGGCGTCGCGAACGCGATGAAGGAAATATTCTGGCAGTGAATTAAAAGCCAGAACTGGACAGTCGCGGGTTTAATACCCAAAACCTCCATTTTTGAGTTCCAAGAAAAGAAATTGACGGGAGATTGCTGGGAAATCATCGCGGTTTCGTTGGAGGTAAGTTTTGTGGCTTAATTACATCATTTTAACATGAAATCATGGGTTAAATTTCTGTAAATGGAAGATTAAAGGTGGGTTTGAGCCCTAGGCCTAAATTAAAAAAAAATACTAATTTGAGTGGGCAAATGGAGTCCGATTTTGGTAAATTTTATATGCCCAGACTCGTATCGAGATGAGGATTCCGAATATGTGACTTTTGTAATTTTTTGACAAGCGTACCGAAAGTCGGGTTTTGACAACTTTGTGAATTTTGATGTAAATTGAGTTGTATTGATTGGGTGTCATCCCATTGGCCTAATTTGTTGTATTTCTACTGTATTTGATTAGATTCTACGCGTGCGGAGCTTGATTCTCGTGGCAAGGGCATTGCGGAGTAGTCGCCGCGCCGTATTGAGGTGAGTAATAGATGTGGGTGATGACCAGCGGGTTCGAAACCCCGGTATACCACTTTGTGACGGCGAGACACGTACTCTCTTGTGAGTGCGGGGTCGATTGTGATTGGGGACTAGGACTTAGTCCGACTTGTTGGTACTGTATTATGATATTAGGCTATTCTTGAGCCGTCGAACCTCCTTCTCGGATAGTTTCATATTATATATTGTGATAATGGCCACTCTTGAGCCGAGGAACCCCCTTCTTGGGCGGTTGAGTATACTTGTGGGCCATGAGCCAGTTATTGGATCCCGAGAGGATCGTTATCATTGTCTTATCATATTGACATGCTAGTTTACTACTAGTCCGCGGCTATTTCTGTTATCATGTTATTTCCAAATCTCTGGAAACTTGATATTTCTGTTTTCAACTGAAAAATGATAAAAGATGTTTCAAACTACTTTTGAGCCTGCGAGGCTATGATTGCATATTAGCTGACTAGTAGTGGATCGGGCTGCGCGCCGCAGCAGTATATATGTTGGATCGGACTGCACGCCGCAGTGATATTGTGCTTGGGCTGTAGGAGCCCCTCCGGAGTCTGAACCCCCACAGTGAGCACGGGTACCCAAATTGGATCGGGCTACGCGCCGTAGCGGTCATATCATGCATTGCATTGCATTTAGCTACATCTGCTAGCTGTTATACTGTTTTGCTGGTACTTGTTGGTACAGGTACAATTGAAGTTGATTCTGTGACAGGGTATTTGATTACAGCTTTACATAGTGCTTTATTGCGGATTTCTTATCTGCGCTGTCTTACCCTTGTTTATTACCACTGAGTCTGGCAGTACTCATTTTACTCCCTGCACCTTGTGTGCAGATCGAGGTACCTCTCAGCAGTGATCCAGTAGCTGTGCGAGGCGACGTTTGTGGATATTCGAGGTAGCTGCAGAGTCCGCAGGACCCGATATTCCTTCTTACTGTCTCTTGATTTTGTATTGACTTTTCTTTCCGCACTTGGTATCTTGTAAACCTTTATACTCATGTTCAGTAGAGGCTCATGACTCTTGACCCTTCGGTTTATGGGAGTTGATGTATTATGGGACTTGGTTTCCCGTTTTCGTTATTTGTATCACTATTGCTTCGTGATTCTTTATTTCTTAAATGGGCTAAAGAGAGCTTCTAGCTCCGTTATTGTTATCGATTGGTCAGGCTGGCTTAGCAATGTGCTGGGCGCCATCACGACCGGATTTGGGGTCGTGACAAGTTGGTATCAGAGCCTAGGTTTACTAGGCCTCATGAGTCTTGAGCCGGTTAGTAGAGTCTTGTGGATCGGTACGGGGACGCTTGTACTTATCCTCGGGAGGCTGCGAACCTTTAGGAAAACTTCACTTTTCTTGAACTCTGTCGTGCGATCTTGTTGTTCTGAGAACTGAACTTCTATATTCTATTCTCTCGCAGATGGCGAGAACGCGAGCATCGGGACGAGGTGGACGACCTCCATTGCCACCTGTTAGAGGCCGTGGGCGCGGTCGTGCTAGAGTTAGAGGTAGGGCGGCTGAGGCAGTGCCAGCTGACCCGCCTGTTGTACCAGTTCAGGAGCGGCCCCCAGTGGTTGATGCTCCAGCAGCCCCAGTTCAGGCCCAGACTGTATCTATTTCTATTCCTGGCCTTCAGAAGACTCTCGCCCATATACTATCGGTGTGTTCTGGTTTGGCTTAGGTAGTTTCAGCTACCGCTACTGCAGCGACATCTCAAACAGGGGGTGGTCAGCAGACCCCTGCAGCTCGCACACCCGAGCATGATGTTCATGGACTTCAGACGCCAGAGGCGGTCCCCGCTCAGGTGGTTGCACCAGTTATTCCTCCAGCTACACCATCTCCAGAGCATATGGTTCAGGCTATGCCCGACGACGGGCAGCGTCGTCTTGAGAGATTTGGTAGACTTTGGCCACCCCATTTCAGTGGCGCTGAGGGTGAGGATGCCCAGGGTTTCTTGGATAAGTGTCAGAGGATGTTACGTATGGCTGGTATTCTTGAGTCCGGCGGAGTTTCATTTACTACATTTCAGTTTACTGGTCCCGCATTTGATTGGTGGGAGGAGTTTGAGAGGCGTAGGCCTGCTGGAGCAGTACCTCTCACATGGCAGCAGTTCTCTACTCTCTTTCTAGAGAAATATGTACCACAGTCTCGTCGCGAGGAGCTACGTTGCTAGTTCGAGTGGTTGGTTCAGGGCGACATGTCTGTGACCCAGTATGAGCTCGGATTCACACGGTTGGCTAGGCATGCCACATGGATGATCCCTAATGATAGGGAGAGGATCAGGAGGTTCATTGATGGCCTCAATTACTCTATCCGCATTCTTATGACCAGAGAGAGAGTTTTGTCATCATCGTTTGAGCAGGTTGTTGATATGGCACGCTCCATTGAGGCGGATCGTCGCCGAGAGAGAGAGGAGCGGGAGGCCAAGAGGCCTCGTGGTTCTGGCAGTTTTAGTGGTGCTCCATCTAGAGGGCATTCCCAGCAGAGCAGAGGTCGCTCATCTAGACCTTCTCATTCAGGCCGCCCAGAGCAGAGCGGAGGTTCTTATGGTCGTGGTCGACATGGGTTTCAGCAGGGTCAGTCATCACTTAGTGCCCTTCCAGCCCAGGGTGCAGCACCTACTTCTTCGGCCCGGGGTTCTTCTGCGGCGAGGGGTTCCCTTCGGTCCCCTTCTCCGGCACCGGGTGCATGTTATGAGTGTGGTGAGTTTGGCCACATGAGGAGACAGGTGCCCTCGACTCCGTAGGGACATGACTCGGCGAGAGGGATCAGCCCTCATCTTCACCACCATCTCGGTCCAGTAGAGGTGGAGGTCGGACTTCTCGTGGTCGCCCCGGGGCGAGGAGAGATTTGGTGGAGGCCAAGCACGGTTCTATGCACTTCCTGACAGGCGTGATGTAGTTGCCTCCGATGCAGTGATTACAGGTATCATTTCTGTCTGTCACGGAGATGCCTCTGTTCTATTTGATCCGGGGTCCACATATTCATACGTGTCCTCTTACTTTGCACATCACTTGGGTGCGACTCGTAGTGGTCTTGATTTACCTGTTCATGTATCCACCCCCGTGGGTGATACGATTGTTGTGGATCATGTCTATAGATCCTATGTTATATCTATTGGGGGTCTAGAGACCCAGGCAGATTTGTTATTGTTGGGTATGGTGGACTTTGATATTATATTGGGTATGGATTGGTTGTCTCCGTACCATGCTATATTGGACTGTCATGCTAAGACAGTTACGTTGGCCATTCCTGGTATTTCTCGGATTGAGTGGCGGGGTTCGACCGATTTTGTCCCTAGCCGTGTTATTTCGTTCCTAAAAGCTCAGAAGATGGTTGAAAAAGGGTGTTTATCGTACTTAGCTTTTGTGAGAGATGTGGGAGCTGAGTCTCCTAGCATTGATTCTGTACCTGTTGTGAGGGACTTCCCGGATGTATTCCCCTCGGACCTGCAGGGCATGCCGCCGGACAGGGATATTGATTTTGGCATTGACTTGGTGCCGGGCACTCAGCCTATATCCATTCCTCCTTATCGGATGGCACCAGCTTGAGTTGAAAGAACTGAAAGAGCAGCTTCAAGAGCTTCTGGATAAGGGTTTCATCCGCCCTAGTGTGTCCCCGTGGGGTGCGCCGGTATTATTTGTTAAAAAGAAATATGGTTCCATGCGAATGTGTATTGATTATAGGCAATTGAACAAAGTGACAGTGAAGAACAAGTACCCTCTACCGCGCATAGATGATTTGTTTGATCAGTTACAGGGTGCGAGGGTGTTTTCTAAGATCGATCTTCGTTCAGGCTATCATCAGCTGAAGATCAGGGACTCGGATATTATGAAGACTGCATTCAAGACCCGATATGGTCATTATGAGTTTCTTGTGATGTCGTTTGGGCTGACCAACGCCCCAGCAGCATTTATGCATCTGATGAACAGTGTGTTCAGGCCTCATTTGGATTCATTTGTGATTGTGTTCATTGATGACATTCTAGTCTACTCCCGTAGTCAGGAGGAGCATGCTCAGCATTTGAGTATTGTGTTACAGAGATTGAGAGAGGAGAAGCTATATGCTAAATTCTCCAAGTGCGAGTTTTGGCTCGAGTCCGTAGCATTTATGGGACATGTGGTGTCTCTTGATGGTATTCGGGTTGATCAGAAAAAGATAGAGGCGGTGCAGAGTTGGCCTAGACCGTCCTCAGCTACAGAGATCGGGAGTTTTCTTGGTTTGGCGGGATATTATCGCCGGTTTGTTCAGGGATTTTCATCCATTGCTTCTTCATTGACTAAATTGACTCCGAAGGGTGCACCATTCGTGTGGTCGGATGAGTGCGAGGAGAGCTTTCAGAAGCTCAAGACAGCTTTGACCACAGCTCCAATGTTAGTATTGCCATCAGCTTCAGGTTCATATACCGTTTATTGTGATGCCTCGAGAGTGGGGATAGGTTGTGTGTTGATGCAGGAAGGTAAGGTAATTGCTTATGCTTCTCGGCAATTGAAGCCACATGAGAAGAACTATCCTGTTCATGATTTGGAGCTAGCCGCCATTGTTCATGCATTGAAGATTTGGAGACACTATTTGTACGGTGTGTCTTGTGAGGTGTATACCGACCATCGTAGTCTCCAGCACTTGTTCAAACAGAAAGACCTTAATTTGAGACAGCGGAGATGGCTTGAGTTGCTGAAGGATTATGACATTACTATATTATATCATCCGGGAAGGCCAATGTGGTGGCCGATGCTTTGAGCCGGAAGGCGGTCAGGTATGGGGAGCTTGGCATATATTCCAGCTGAGGAGAGGCCACTTGTTTATGATGTTCAGGTGCTAGCCAGTCGGCTAGTAAGGTTAGATATTTCGGAGCCCAGCAGGGTATTGGCTTGTGTTGTATCTCGGTCATCTCTATGTGATCGTATTCGTGAGCGCCAGTATGATGATCCACATTTGGCTGTCCTGAGGGACAGAGTTCAGCATGATGATGCTAGAGATGTCACCATTTATAGTGACGGCGTATTGAGGATGCAGGGCCGGATATGCATGCCCAATGTTGATGGCCTTCGGGAGTTGATTCTGGAGGAGGCCCATAGCTCGCGGTATTCTATCCATCCAGGAGCCGCGAAGATGTATCAAGATTTGAAACATCACTATTGGTGGAGAAAGATGAAAATGGACATTGTCGGACATGTAGCACGGTGCCTCAACTGTCAGCAGGTTAAGTACGAGCATCAGAGGCCCGGCGGTGTATTTCAGCGCATTGATATTCCTGAGTGGAAATGGGAGAGGATCACTATGGACTTTGTTACTGGACTCCCTCGAACGGCGAGGAAGTTTGATTCTGTATGGGTGATTGTGGATAGACTGACCAAGTCAACTCACTTCATTCCAGTTAGTACTACCTACTCATCGGAGCGGTTGACAGGGATCTTTATTCGAGAGATTGTTCGGTTGCATGGAGTTCCAGTGTCTATCATATCCGACAGGGGTACTCAGTTCACTTCTCAGTTTTGGAGAGCATTTCAGCGAGAGATGGGTACGCGGGTTGAGTTGAGTACTACATTTCACCCCCAGACAGATGGGCAGTCTGAGCGTACTATTCAGATCCTGGAGGATATGTTACGAGCTTGTGTGATTGACTTTGGTGGTTCGTGGGATGAATTCCTACCACTTGCTGAGTTTGCCTACAACAACAATTATCAGTCGAGTATTCAGATGGCCCCGTATGAGGCATTGTATGGCAGGCGGTGTAGATTCCCCGTGGGATCGTTTGAGCCCGGTGAGGTTAGATTGATAGGGACTGAGTTAGTCCAGGATGCTCTGGATAGAGCAAAGTTGATCCAGGAGAGGCTTCGTACAGCACAGTCTCGCCAAAAGAGTTATGCGGACCGTAGAGTTCGAGAGTTGTCTTTCATGGTTGGTGACAGAGTATTGTTGAAGGTTTCACCTATGAAGGGTGTCATGAGGTTTGGGAAGAAAGGAAAGTTGAGTCCCAGGTACATTGGTCCTTTTGAGATACTTAGGAGAGTTGGAGAGGTGGCATATGAGTTGGCCTTGCCGCCCGGCTTATCCAGCGTTCATCCAGTATTCCATGTGTCTATGCTCCGGAAGTACATTGGAGATCCGTCTCATGTATTAGATTTCAGCACCATTCAGCTTGATGGTGATCTATCCTATGATGTGGAGCCTATTGCTATTTTGGGTCGTCAGGTGAGAAAATTGAGGTCCAAGGAGATTGCATCAGTTAAGGTTCAGTGGAGAGGTCGACCCGTGGAGGAGGCCACTTGGGAGATCGAGCGGGAGATGCGGAGCGGATATCCTCACTTGTTTGAGACTTCAGGTATGTTTCTTGACCCGCTCGAGGACGAGCGTTTGCTTAAGAGGGGGAGAATGTGACGACCCGGCCCGTCGTCACGGGAATTACCACCCCGTTATGTTGAAATTTTATGTTTTATGCTTTTATATCAGTGTTAAAGTCTATCGGGTGATTTAGGAGTGATTTGGATTGAAAATAAGGCATATAGCCTTTTTGAAGGAAACCTGAATAAGGAAAGTCAACCCGGAGTTGACTATATGGTTACAGGGCTCGGAATCGGATTCTGACGATTCGGTTAGTTCCGGGAGGTGATTTGTGACTTAGGGGAGCGATCGGAATTGAATTTGGAGGCCGGTGTAGAAATAGGCTTGAATTGGCTAAGGTTGAATTTTGGCGAAATCCGAACGGTAGGTGAGATTTTGATCCGGGGGTCGGAATGGAATTCCGACAGTTGCAGTAGCTCCGTTAGGTGATTTTGGATATGTCCGCAAAATTTCAGGTCATTCGGACGTCGTTTGGTCGGGTTTTTGATAGAATGTGTAATTCGGAAGTTTTGAAGAAATTTAGGCTTGAATCCGTGGGTAATTGGTGATTTTGATGTTTAGGATGGTGTTTTTATGATTGGAACAAGTTCGTATCGTATTTTGGGGTATGTTGGTGGTTTTCGTTGGGGTCCCGGGGGCCTCGGGGTGAATCCGGACCATCATCCGGCATTTGGAAGCAAGAAGTGACCTGCTGTAATCTGCAGATCACTGGGCAGTGATTTGGCCTTCGCGTTCACGAGGGCAAGGCCCGCGTTCGCGTAGGCCAGGTTCAGCACTCTTCGCGTTCGCGAGGGAGTTAACGCGTTTGCGTACGAGGGAGTTGGAACGCATCGCGTTCGCGTGGGTCTAGGTCGCGTTCGCGAAGTAGGATTTGGCGAGGCCACGTGTTCGCTTGGGAGACTACGCTTTCGCGTAGAGTAAAAATCCGGAGCTGGGAAGTTGACCTTCGCGGACGCGTGAAGGCGTGCCGCGTTCGCGATGAGGAAGAGGAAACAGGCATCGCGTTCGCGTGAGTGGCGTCGCGAACGCGATGAAGGAAATATTCTGGCAGTGAATTAAAAGCCAGAACTGGACAGTCGCGGGTTTAATACCCAAAACCTCCATTTTTGAGTTCCAAGAGAAGAAATTGACGGGAGATTGCTGGGAAATCATCGGGGTTTCGTTGGAGGTAAGTTTTGTGGCTTAATTACATCATTTTAACATGAAATCATGGGTTAAATTTCTGTAAATGGAAGATTAAAGGTGGGTTTGAGCCCTAGGCCTAAATTAAAAAAAAAACACTAATTTGAGTGGGCAAATGGAGTCCGATTTTGGTAAATTTTATATGCCTAGACTCGTATCGAGATGAGGATTCCGAATATGTGACTTTTGTAATTTTTTGACAAGCGTACCGAAAGTCGGGTTTTGACAACTTTGGGAATTTTGATGTAAATTGAGTTGTATTGATTGGTTGTCTTCCCATTGGACTAATTTGTTGTGTTTCTACGGTATTTAATAAGATTCTACGCGTGCGAAACTTGATTCTTGTGGCCAGGGCATTGCGGAGTAGTCGTCGTGCCGTATTGAGGTGAGTAATAGATGTGGGTGATGACCAGCGGGTTCGAAACCCCGATACACCACTTTGTGACGCTGTATAGCAGTGAGACACGTACTCTCTTGTGAGTGCGGGGTCGATTGTGATTGGGGACTAGGACTTAGTCCGACTTGTTGGTACTGTATTATGATATTAGGCTATTCTTGAGCCGTCGAACCTCCTTCTCGGATGGTTGCATATTATATGTTGTGATAATGGCCACTCTTGAGCCGAGGAACCCCCTTCTTGGGCGGTTGAGTATACTTGTGGGCCGTGAGCCGGTTATTGGATCCCGCGAGGATCGTTATCATTGTCTTATCATATTGACATGCTAGTTTACTACTAGTCCGTAGCTATTTCTGTTATCATGTTATTTCCAAATCTCTGGAACTTGATATTTCTGTTTTCAACCGAAAAATGATAAAAGATGTTTTCAAACTACTTTTGAGCCTGCGAGGCTGTGATTGCATATTAGCTGACTAGTAGTGGATCGGGCTGCGTGCCGCAGTAGTACTTATGTTGGATCGGACTGCACGCCGCAGTAATATTGTGCTTGGGCTGTAGGAGCCCCTCTGGAGTCTGAACCCCCACGGTGAGCACGGGTACCCAAATTGGATCGGGCTACGCGTCGTAGCGGTCATATCATGCATTGCATTGCATTTAGCTACATCTGATAGCTGTTATACTGTTTTGCTGGTACGTGTTGGTACAGGTACATTTGATATTGATTCTGTGACAGGGTATTTGATTACAACTTTACATAGTGCTTTATTGCGGATTTCTTATCTGCGCTGTCTTACCCTTGTTTATTACCACTGAGTCTGGCAGTACTCATTTTACTCCCTGCACCTTGTGTGCAGATCCAGGTACCTCTCAACAGTGATCCAGTAGCTGTGCGAGGTGACATTTGTGGATATTCGAGGTAGCTGCAGAGTCCGCAGGACCCGATATTCCTTCTTACTGTCTCTTGATTTTGTATTGACTTTTCTTTCCGCTCTTGGTATCTTGTAAACCTTTATACTCATGTTCAGTAGAGGCTCATGACTCTTGACCCTTCGGTCTATGGGAGTTGATGTATTATGGGACTTGGTTTCCCGTTTTCGTTATTTGTATCGCTATTGCTTCGTGATTCTTTATTTCTTAAATGGGCTAAAGAGAGCTTCTAGCTCCATTATTATTATCGATTGGTCAGGCTGGCTTAGCAATGTGCTGGGCGCCATCATGACCGGATTTGGGGTCGTGACAAGATTCGAAAAGTTTTAAGAAATTTAGGCTTGAATCCGTGGGTAATTGGTGATTTTGATGTTTAGGATGGTGTTTTTATGATTGGAACAATTTCGTATCGTGTTTTGGAGTATGTTGATGGTTTTCGTTGGGGTCCCGGGAGCCTCGGGATGAATTCGGGGGTCCAAACGGACCAATTTGTGCCAAAAGGCACTGCTGTTCTGCTGCAATAATTGCAGAGAATGTTTGCTCTTTGCGATCGCGAAGTTTTGAATGCGATCGCGTAAGGCAGCGTTTGGGTGTATCGCGATTGCGTGGTGATGTCTGCGATCGCGTAGGCCAATGTCGGAATGCAGTGTGATCGCGTTTGGGTTCACGCGATCGCGTAAGGTCAAGTCCGGATGCAATGCGATCGCGGGGCTGGAGTTGCGATCGCGTAGGGATCTTTGGTTGTTCACTGCGATCGCGTGCCAAAGGCTGCAATCGCGTAGAAGAAAAATAAGGCCCCAGGGATTTGTGCATCACGATCGCGAGCCCAGTGCTACGATCACGTAGGGTTAATTGGCCTGGCAGTGAGTTTAAGTTCAGAACAGAACCAGTCGCAGGTTTCATACCCCAAAACGCCATTTTTGAGTTCTAGAGAGAGGAACTCACGGGAATTGCTGGGAATTCATCGGGGATTCGTCGGAGGTAAGTTTTGTGGCTTAATTACATCATTTTAACATGAAATCTTTGGTTAAATTTCTGTAAATGGAAGATTAAAGGTGGGTTTGAGCCCTAGGCCTAAATTGAAGAAAAACACTGATTTGAGTGGGCAAATGGAGTCCGATTTTGGTAAATTTGATATGCCTAGACTCGTATTGAGATGAGGGTTCCGAATATGTAACTTTTATAATTTTTCGAGAAGCGCACCAAAAGTCGGGTTTTGACAACTTGTGGGTTTTGATATAATTTGGGTTATTTCGAATGAATTACGTGAAATTAGCATATACTAATGCATTCTCTATGATTTTGAGCAGATTTGGCACCCGAGGAGATTGATTTGCGAGGCAAGCGTAAGGATTGAATCTTCTACCGGTTCGAGGTGAGTGGTAGTAGTAAATAATGTACTGAGGGTTTGAAACCCCGTACTAGCACTTTACAGTGCTATGTAGAGTTGCGATGTGCGTCTTGTGACGGGCGTGGTGTCATTGTGATTGGGGACTTGGACTTGGTCCTTCCCGGCTTATAGAATACTGTGTATTAGGACTGTTGATGAGATTATAACTGTGCAATTGGGCTAATAGCCATGTTTGGGGCCTTGTGCCGATCTGTAGAGCATTAGGAGACCTGTACAGCTAGGTGACCCTTATACCGTGTTGGAAACTTGCACTCAGCCGTAAAACTAGCTAGATAGCCTATTAAGAGCCAGTACTAGATATGTACTGTGAGAGATAGATTACTTTGGGTGGATGTTCCCTGATTTAACTGAGTGGGCCTGAAAGGCCAATCCTATACTAATTAAGACAGAGTCGAGGACCCGTTAGGAGGTATTATATATATACATATATATATATATATAAATATTGGATCGGGCTGCACGCCGCAGCAGTATATATATATATTGGATCGGGCTGCACGCCACAGCAGTATACATGTTGGGTCGGACTGCACACCGCAGTATTATTGCGCTTGGGCTGTAGGAGCCCCTTCGGAGTCTGAGTTTGCACACATTCTCAGTGAGCGGCAGTATAGCTACAAATGTATATATATATATAAATATTAGATCGGACTGCACGCCGTAGTAATATATGTGTGGATCGGACTGCACGCCGCAGTATCATAGCGCTTGGGCCTAGAGAGCCCCTCCGAAGTCTGTACACACCCCAAGTGAGCGCCGTCGACGTTAAATGGAGCGGGCTGCACGCCGCAGCGGTATATGTATTAGACCGGGCTGCACGCCGCAACATTATACTTATTCATATTCATATATATATATATACTGAAATATTTATATGTTATAGACATATGTATGTGTCTCCATATATTGAGATGGCTGTATACCGTAGTGGTACGAGCAAGGATGTGGTCAGTGTGGGACCTAGATGAGATAGATGTGGACTAGTGATCAGAGTACTCATTATAGCGATGACTAACCTATGGGGGTTGCTTTAGAACTGTTTAGTGATAGTACAGGAGTTCTTATTTTCAGTTATTGTTTATTATTGTTACTCACCGAGTTGAAATATACTCACCCCACTCCCCTGCACTTTTTGAGCAGATATACAGGTTCAGGAGGGTAGTTGAGCTATCGCAACTGCTTTATTATCCCCATTCTGTGGAGACTTCGAGGTAGCTGCCGACGTTCGCAGGACCTGATTCTCCAGTTTGTCTGTATTTTTGTTCTGATCATCCCACACTTGTGCACAATTATATTCACTATTTATACTTTGTATACTCTGTAGAGGCTCATGACTCTTGACCCTTCGGTCTATGGGAGTTGGCACGTGTTGGGACTTGGTTCCCGTTTTTAATATATCTAACACTGTTATGCTTAAATTGGATAAATTGAACTTGTGGCTCCGTGGTTATTGTTGATTGGTCGGGCTGGCCTAGCAGTGTGCTGGGTGCCATCACGACCGGATTTGGGGTCGTGACATGAAATGAGAAAGGAATTGAGATATGAAAGTAAGATTTATTCCGTTGACTAGATTATTCTGGATATCACGAGTTATTGATTATTATTTCAGAGTAGAGTCTTTCCTTATAAATGTTTCCTTATAAATGTATTGTATATATATATCTATATTGCAACTGTACAGGTTTAGGTGGGTGACTGGCCTTAGCCTTCTTACTAGTTCGCTGGGATAGGCCAGGCACTTACCAGCACATAGGGTCGGTTGTGCTGATACTACACTCGCTCTTTTTGCGCAGATACAGGTTACGGACAGCAGTAGCGGCGGTAGCGACTTGTGGATTTTTCGACTACTGAGACTACGAGGTAGCCTTGCAGGCGTCCGCAGGACCCGTTGTCTCTTCTATCTATGTATTTCATTCTGTTATCTCATGTATTCGAGATAAACAGCTTATATTTCTTTCAGACAATTGTGTGTATTATTCTTAGAAGTTCGTGAGTATTGTGACACCAGGTCTTGGGTAGTGTATCATGTTTGGGTTTTCTTTATCATAATTGATAAGATTGACTAAGTCTTCCGCTAAGTTTGTTTATTCCGCTCTAATTTATATGTTTTTAAATTTTAAAGTCTTAATAAGAATTTGGTAATTAATGGAGGTGTAATTAATATTTGGCTTGCCTAGCTTCCATTAGTAGGCGCCATCATGACCCCCGATGGTGGGAAATCCGGGTCGTGACACCCGGAACCTCAACCAAAAATACCAACACCTCCTAAAACATCATACAAACTTGTTCCATTCATCGACATGCATCAAACAACGCCAAGACCATCAAATTACATCGAATTCAAGCCTAAGTTCTTCTAAATCTTCCAAAACACACATTTAATCAAAAACCCAACCAAACCACGTCCGAATGACCTGAAATTTTGTAGACATATCCAAAATCACATAACGAAGCTACAAAAATTGTTGGAATTCCATCTTGACCCCCGGATCAAAATCTCACCTAGCATTCGGATTTCGCCAAAATTCGACCTTAGCCAATAAAGCCTAAAACTACATCGGACCTCCGAATTCGATTCCGATTGCTCTCCTAAGTCATAAATGATCCCCCGAAACTAGTCGAATCATCAAATTTCCATTCCGAGCTGTCTAACTCATCGGTCAACATTCGGTTGACTTTTCCAACCTATTCTTCTCGTAAAGAGATTTATGTCCTCATTTCTATTCTAATTCTCACCGATTTGCTTCTAACTCTCCAAACACATATAAATTAGCATATTGAAGTATTAAATTGAGAAAACGGGGCGATAACTCCCGTAACGACGGGCCGGGTCGTTACACATAATTATATAATCTTTCTAGTTCATCATTATTATATGCTTTTTCTAGTTCTTCTAGTTCTTCACTCCATTCTTGGTTAATTATTTTGTTAAAACTAGATTTTCATATTCTTGAATCTGATTCCATATATTTCTTCTAATTTCAGGTTCGGTTATTTTTCTAAGTACGTAAAAGATTAATATCTTATAATTATCTGTCATTTCATCTAGTAGGTATGTTATCATTATTTTATGTATTGCTATCATTCTTATGATATTCCTTCTAATCTTCTTACTTTACTATCATATTCATCATATAATAATAAGATATAAAAAACAATTTTTCTGGTCATTACCATGGCCCTTTGCTCTAATCATTTACCCTAGCAATGTCCTCAACTGCGGTACTCCCCTAAACGGCATCTCCTCGCCTCACCGGTTTCCCATTAGGAGTGACTTAGCCTAGGTTACTACTTAAAGCATACTTGCATGGCAAACTTGCTCAAATTATTTTTTATAACATTACTATAACATGATGAAAACAATAGTATTATAAGATGATTATCAGGAATATAAGAATTTAGCTATGCATAATTATAAATGTCACGACCCAAATCCGGTCGTGATGGCGCCCAACAATCAAGCTAGGCCAGCCAGACCAACCATTTAATTATCACAAATACCAGTCCCAAATGGAAAACCCAAGAAGAATATATGAGTCTAAGAACTCCAATAATAATAATAATGAACAACAGTACTGACACTCCCAAAGATCCGGAGTCACAAGTCTAGAGCCTCTAATAAAACCCAACAGGAATAGAGAGTACTATATAGAAGTGCTCAAGTCTGAATACAAAATACAAAAAAACAACTGGAAATGAGAGGAGAAGCTAGGTTCTACGAATGTAGGCAGCTACCTCAGCAACTCGATATGACACTGCAACCGCGGGAAATGCCTGTCTACTGCTCCTGAGTACCTGAGTCTGCACACAAAAGGTGCAGGGAGTAGGGGTGAGTACTAAGTACTCAGTGAGTAACAAATATATATAAGTAGCTGACAGTAAGAAATCCACGAAATACCACAATATGAAGCTACACTACAGTCCGAATCTCCTACTAGCAGCAACATTACAATACATCTACCACAGAGTAATTCAACAAATACAGGATGCAATGCAATGCACATAACCGCTACGGCGTGTAGCCCGATCCAATTTAACGTCGACGGCGCTCACCGGGGGTGTGTACAGACTCCGGAGGGGCTCCTACAGCCCAAGCGCAATACTGCTGCGGCGTGCAGCCCGATCCTCATATCAACCACTGCAGCGTGCAGCCCGATCCCATACTCAGTCCACAATAAGCAAATAAGTCACAAAACAGTTCATTTTTCTTACTTCCAGTTTCCAGATTCATAATTTATGGAAAATACTTTAACTTTATTAAATTCGCAAAAGCCGGTGACTTAGTATTTCAAAAATGTGATTTAAATTTCCAGGACTGAGATCAATTATTTAAGCAATTATAGCTATCACATAAATATTGTCCTTTAAGGATGCTACTGATCGGCACAAGGCCCCAAACAAGGCTTACAGCCCACAAATATATCAAATACAGTGTATTTCCAACACTAATAACATATTATTCATTTCCGGGATGGACCAAGTCTCAATCGCCAGTCACAATCAATCCCGCACCTGCCACGGTGTGCGAGCCACGCCCTACTAGCGTCACAATGTGCTAAGCCGGGGTTTCGAACCCTCAAGCTACCATATACACAAACTACTCACCTCTAGCCGGCCGTAGACTCGTCCGCGATGCCTTTTCCTTTGAATTTAGCTCCCTCGTGCGTGGAATCTAGTCAAACCACAATAATTATATCAAATACGGGTCAAATAATCATAACCCATTTCAATTTACATGAAATTCGCATAAATACACCAAGTTGGTAAAACCCGACCACGGGCCCACTGCTCGGAAAATTTCGAAATTAGTACCAACGCGACCCTCATCTCGCCACGAGTCCGTGCATATAAAATTTATCGAAATCGGAGTTCAAATGGCCTTCCAAATCCAAAAATCTCGTTTTCAATATTTAGGCCACATTTCTTCAAGATTTCAACTCAATTTCATGAAGATTGATGTTAATTCTACCAAAAATGATGTTTTTGAGTCAAGAATCTTACCTCCGACGAATACCCGATGACTACTCAGTGATTTCCTCGAGTTTTCTTCTCTCTAGGGCTCAAAATTATGTTTTGGGGGTGTAAACCCGTAACCCCTCTGCTTCTGGATTTTATTCACTGCCAGAGCTTTTTGCTCTTCACGTTCGCGTGAGCTCCCACGCGTTCGCGATGAATAGCCCTCACTTACCCTTCGCGAACGCGATGCCTTCCACGCGTTCGCGATGCCCAACTTCTAGCTACCCTTTGCGAACGCGATGCCATTCACGCGTTCGCGATGCTCAAACTCCCAGCGCCCAAAATCCTTCTACGCGTTTGCGATACTCCTCCCGCGAACGCGAAGACTTACCCTCACACACCTACGCGAACGCGACTGCTGGAACGCGAACGCGATGCACACGATCCCTGGCCTACGCGAACGCGGCTCCCCGTCCCCGCGAACGCGATGAACTGATAAGCTTGGCCTTCGCGAACGCGGCCCTTGCCACGCGAACGCGAAGGCTTAAAGGCCTGGGCAGAACCTGCAGTTTTTCTGCAGATTTTTGCCAAGTCCAAATGCCCGGTTGATGGTCCGAAATCATCCCGAGGCCCCCGGGACCCCAACGAAAACCACCAACGTACTCCAAAACATGATACGGACTTGTTCCAATCATAAAAACACCATGCTAAACATTAAAATCACCATTTACACACGAATTCAAGCCTAAGTTTCTTCAAAACTTTCAAAACTAACATTCAATCCAAAACCCGACCAAACGATGTCCGAATGACCTGAAAATTTGCAGACACATCCAAAATCACATAACGAAGCTACAGAAATTGTCGGAATTCCGTTCCGACCCCCGGATCAAAAGATCACCTACCATCCGGTTTTCGCCAAAATTCAACCTTCGCCAATTCAAGCCTAAAACTACACCGGACCTCCGAATTCAATTCCGATTGTTCTCCTAAGTCATAAATGATCCCCGGAACTAGTCGAATCATCAGAATCCGGTTCCGAGCACTCTAACTCAATAGTCAACTCTTGGTTGACTTCTTATATTCAAGCTTTCTTCAAACATGCTATTTGTTTCATTTTCAATCCAATTCACTTCTAACTCACCCGATATACTCTAATACTGTTATAAAAGCATAAGATATGCAAATGCAAGGTAACGGGGTGGAAATTCCCGTAACGACGGGCCGGGTCGTTACATTCTCCCCAACTTAAACAAACGCTCGTCCGCGAGCGGGTTAAGAAACATACACGGAGTATCAAACAAGTGTGGATATCTGCTTCACATCTCCTGCTCGGTCTCCCAAGTTGCTTCCTCCACGGGACGACTTATCCACTGCACTTTCACTGAAGCTATGTCCTTGGATCTCAGCTTACGAACCTGTCGACCCAAAATGGCTACTGGTTCCACATCATAAGTCAAATCCTCATCTAGCTGTATCGCGTTGAAGTCCAACACATGAGACGGGTCTCCGACATACTTCCGGAGCATAGATACATGGAACACCGGGTGAACTCCCGACAAACTGGGTGGCAAAGCAAGCATATAAGCTACTTCCCCAACTTTCCTAAGCACCTCAAAAGGTCCAATAAACCTGGGGCTCAACTTCCCTTTCTTTCCAAAACTCATAACACCCTTCATAGGTGAAACCTTCAGCAACACCTTCTCACCTACTGAATAAAACACATCTCGGACCTTCCGGTCCGCATAACTCTTCTGACGCGACTGAGCTGTGCGAAGTCTCTCCTGAATCACCTTCACCTTATCTAAGGCATCTTGGACTAACTCTGTCCCTAACAACCTAGCCTCGCCGGGCTCGAACCAACCGACCGGAGACCTACACCGTCTCCCATATAAAGCTTCATACGGTGCCATCTGAATGCTGGACTGATAGCTATTATTATAAGCAAACTCCGCCAAAGGCAAATAATCAGCCCATGAACCACCAAAATCAATGACACAAGCACGTAACATGTCCTCCAATATCTGAATAGTACGCTCGGACTGCCCATCCGTCTATGGATGAAATGCTGTGCTCAGCTCTACCTGTGAACCCAACTCTCGCTGAAATGTCCTCCAGAACTGAGAAGTGAACTGGGTACCTCTGTCCGATATAATAGAAATGGGAACTCCATGCAATCTCACTATCTCACGGATGAATATCTCTGCCAACCGCTCTGAGGAATAAGTAGTACACACTGGGATAAAGTGAGCTGACTTGGTTAACCTATCCACCACCACCCAAACCGAATCAAACTTCCTCGCTGTTCGAGGGAGTCCACTAACAAAGTCCATAGTAATCCTTTCCCACTTCCACTCAGTAATATCAATACGCTGAAATACACCGCCAGGTCTCTGATGCTCATACTTGACCCGCTGACAATTTAGACACCGAGCCACATGGCTCACAATATCTTTCTTCATCTTTCTCCACCGGTAATGCTGCTTCAAATCCTGATACATCTTCGCGGCTCCTGGATGGATAGAATATCGCGAGCTGTGGGCCTCCTCCAATATCAATTCACGAAGGCCGTCAACATTGGGCACGCATATCCACCCCTGCATCCGCAATACACCATCACTATCAATAGTGACATCTCTGGCATCATCATGATGAACTCTATCTTTAAGGACAAGTAAGTGTGGATCATCATACTGGCGCTCTCGAATACGATCATATAAGGAAGACCGAGATACCACGCAAGCCATCACCCGATTGGGCTCAGAAATATCCAGTCTTACCATCCGATTAGCTAGAGCCTGAACATCAACTGCAAGGGGCCTCTCCCCAATTGGAATATGCGCAAAGCTGCCCATACTAATAGCCTTCTGGCTTGAAGCATCGGTCACTACATTGGCCTTCCTGGTATGGTACAAAATGGTAATATCATAGTCTTTAAGCAATTCAATCCATCTCCGTTGCCTCAAATTGAGATCTTTCTGCTTAAACAAATGCTGAAGGCTGCGGTGGTCTGTATATACATCACAAGATACACCATATAAGTAATGCCTCCAAATCTTCAAGGCATGAACAATAGCGGCTAACTCCAAATCATGAACGGGGTAGTTCTTCTCGTGGGGCTTTAGCTGACGAGAAGCATAAGCAACAACTCTACCCTCTTGCATCAACACACAACCGAGCCCAACTCTAGAAGCATCACAATACACCATATATGACCCTGAGGCTGATGGCAACACAAGTACTGGAGCTGTGGTCAAAGCCTCCTTGAGCTTCTGGAAGCTCTCCTCACATTCATCAGACCACACAAATGGAGCATTCTTCCGTGTCAACTTAGTCAACGGTGAAGCAATAGATGAGAAACCCCGAACAAACCAGCGATAATAGCCTGCCAAGCCGAGAAAACTCCGAATATCTATAGCTGAGGAAGGTCTGGGCCAATTCTGCACTGCCTCAACCTTCTGTGGATCAACCCGAATACCATCACTAGACACTCTATGTCCTAGAAAATCGACAGTATCAAGCCAGAACTCACACTTAGTGAATTTCGCATAGAGCTTCTCTTCTCTCAATCTCTGCAATACCACCCTCAAATGCTGTGCATGCTCCTCCTGGCTGCGTGAATATACCGGAATATCATCAATAAACACAATCACAAAAGAATCAAGGTACGGCCGAAATACACTATTCATCAAGTGCGTGAATGCAGCTGGGGCATTAGTTAGCCCGAAAGACATCACCAGGAACTCGTAGTGCCCATATCGCGTCCTGAACGCTGTCTTCATAATGTCTGAGTCCCTGATCTTCAACTGATGATAGCCCGATCGAAGATCAATCTTAAAAATACACTAGCTCCCTGGAGCTGATCAAATAGGTCCTCAATACGAGGCAATGGGTACTTATTCTTCACTGTTACCTTGTTCAGCTGCCTGTAATCAATGCACATTCTCATTGTGCCATCTTTCTTCTTCACGAACAACACCGGTGCACCCCAAGGTGACACACTCGGACGAATGAAACCCTTATCTAAGAGTTCCTGAAGCTGTTCTTTCAATTCTTTTAACTCTGCTGGTGCCATGCGATAGGGAGGAATAGAAATGGGCTGAGTGCCGGCACCAAGTCAATACCAAAATCGATATCTCTATCAGGCGGCATGCCTGGCAGGTCTGCTGGAAATACATCCGGAAACTCCCTCACAATGGGGACCGAATCAAGACTGGGCGTCTCAGCCTCAACATTTCTAATGAAGGCCAAATAAGATAAACAACCCTTGCCAATCATTCGTTGGGCCTTTATATAAGAAACCACCCTGTCGGCCACATAATTAGTCAAGCCACGCCACTCGATCATCGGATTACCTGGAATAGCTAGTGTGACTGTCTTGGCATGACAGTCCAGAATCGCATGGTAAGGAGATAGCCAATCCATGCCTAGAATTACATCAAAATCTACCATGCCCAGTAGTAATAGATCAACTCGGGTCTCCAGACCCCCAATAGTAATAAGACATGATCGATATACCTAATCCACAACAACAGTATCCCCCACTAGGGTAGACACATGTACGGGCAAAGCAAGAATATCACGGGTCATACCCAAATGATGTGCAAAATAAGTAGAGACATAAGAATAGGTGGATCCGGGATCAAATAAGACAGGAAGCATCCCTGTGGCAGACTGAGATAATACCTGAAATGACCGCATCCGAAGCACTAGCATCCTTCCTATCCGGAAGAGCATAGAAACGAGCCTGGCCTCCACCAGTACGATCCTCACCCCTAGGGCGACCTCTGGATACCTGGCCACCAGTCCTAGCCGACTGTGTTGGCGCTGAATAAACAGGAGTAGAAGACGAAGGCTGATCCCTCTGCCGAGACCGCTTACGAAGCCACTGAGGACACTCTCTCCTGATATGGCCCAAATCACCGCACTCAAAACAACGGCCTGAAGATGGAAGAAGGGGCTGCTGAGGACCCCTCGCTACAGATGAACCCTGTGCTGAGGAAGCAGGAGCAGAGCTCTGAGCTGGAAGAGCACTCGGTGCAGGCTGACTCTGCTGACGGCTCTGCTGACCCTGATAACCCTGATGGCCCTGACGACCATGATCTGATGAAACCCCACTGGACTCTGCACGTCCAGACTGATGAGACCTGAAAGAGCGACCTCTGCTATGCTGAAATTGGCCCCTAGACGGAGCACCACTATAACTGCCAGTACCACGAGGCCTCTTAGCCTCTCTCTCCTCCCGCTCTCTGCGGCGATCTGTCTCAATATGACGGGCAGCATCAACCACCTCCTCAAAGGTAACTTCCGAAACTCTCTCCCTGGTCATCAATATGTGGATGGGATAAATTAGGCCATCGATAAATCTCCGAATCCTCTCTCTGTCTGTAGGAACCATCCACATGGCATGACGGGCCAACTGTGTGAATCTCATCTCGTACTAATTAACCGTCATCTCTCCCTGCTTCAACCACTCGAACTGACGTCGCAGCTCCTCTCTCCGAGACCGAGGCACGTACTTCTCCAAAAATACCATGGAGAACTGCTGCCAAGTGAGGGGCACTGCCCCAGCGGGCCTACGCCTCTCGAAATCCTCCCACCACTGAAATGCTGCACCTGTGAACTGAAAAGTGGTGAATGAAACACCGTTGGACTCTAGAATACCCGCGGTGCGAAGCATGCGCTGACATCTGTCAAGAAAACCCTGGGCGTCCTCGCCCTCAGCACCACTGAATGTCGGAGGCCGTAGCCTCTCAAATCTCTCCAAACGACACTGCTCATCGTCGGGCAAAGCTGGAACCATATAAGCAGGAGCTCGTGCAATGGGCGCAACTGGCTGGACTGGCTCGGGTGTGTGAGCCACGGGGGTCTGATTTCCTCCCCCTGCCTGCGAAGAAGATACTGCAGCAGTAGCTGCAACTACCTGTGCCAAGCCTGTGCACACTGATAAGATCTGAGCCAAGGTCTCCTGAAGACCCGGTATCACAATAGGCACTGCCGGTGCCTGAACCTGAGTTGCCGGAGCGTCGTGCCGCTGGAATATGGTCCTGAGTCTGGGCCACTGGTGCAGGAATCTGACCCTGAGTCTGGTCAGCTGGTGGGTCAGCAGGTGCTGGTGCTGCTGCCCTACCTCTACCACGACCACGGCCTCTGGGTGCCAATGGTGGTCGTTCGCCACGTCCGCTAGCAGGTGTTCTCGCCATCTGCGAGAGAATAGAATATGGAAAATTTTAATTTCATGCTAACACAAATCGCACGATATGAATCCAAGAAAATGAGGTTTTTCCTAAAGTTTCTGTAGCTCTTCGAGGATAGATACGGACGTCTACGTACCGATCTGCGAAAGCCTACTAAACCGGCTCATGACTCGCGAGTCCTAATAACCTAGAGCTCTGATACCAACTTGTCACGACCCAAATCCGGTCGTGATGGCGCCCAACAATCAAGCTAGGCCAGCCAGACCAACCATTTAATTATCACAAATACCAGTCCCAAATGGACAACCCAAGAAGAATATATGAGTCTAAGAACTCCAATAATAATAATAATGAACAACAGTACTGACACTCCCAAAGATCCGGAGTCACAAGTCTAGAGCCTCTAATAAAACCCAACAGGAATAGAGAGTACTATATAGAAGTGCTCAAGTCTGAATACAAAATACAAAAAAAAACAACTAGAAATGAGAGGAGAAGCTAGGTTCTGCGAACGTAGGCAGCTACCTCAGCAACTCGATATGACACTGCAATCGCGGGAAATGCCTGTCTACTGCTCCTGAGTACCTGAGTCTGCACACAAAAGGTGTAGGGAGTAGGGGTGAGTACTAAGTACTCAGTGAGTAACAAATATATATAAGTAGCTGACAGTAAGAAATCCACGAAATACCACAATATGAAGCTACACTACAGTTCGAATCTCCTACGAACTAGCAGCAACATTACAATACAGCTACCACAGAGTAATTCAACAAATACAGATGCAATGCAATCTACGGCGTGTAGCCCGATCCAATTTAACGTCGACGGCGCTCACTGGGGGTGTGTACAGACTCCGGAGGGGCTCCTACAGCCCAAGCGCAATACTGCTGCGGCGTGCAGCCCGATCCTCATATCAACCACTGCGGCGTGCAGCCCGATCCCATGCTCAGTCCACAATAAGCAAATAAGTCACAAAACAGTTCATTTTTCTTACTTCCAGTTTCCAGATTCATAATTTATGGAAAATACTTTAACTTTATTAAATTTGCAAAAGCCGGTGACTTAGCATTTCAAAAATGTGATTTAAATTTCCAGGACTGAGATCAGTGATTTAAGCAATTATAGCTATCACATAAATATTGTCCTCTAAGGACGCTATAGATCGGCACAAGGCCCCAAACAAGGCTTACAGCCCACAAATATATCAAATACAGTGTATTTCCAACACTAATAACATATTATTCATTTCCGGGATGGACCAAGTCTCAATCCCTGGTCACAATCAATCCCGCACCTGCCACGGTGTGCGAGCCACGCCCTACTAGCGTCACAATGTGCTAAGCCGGGGTTTCGAACCCTCAGGCTACCATATACACAAACTACTCACCTCTAGCCGGCCGTAGACTCGTCCGCGATGCCTTTTCTTTTGAATTTAGCTCCCTCGTGCGTGGAATCTAGTCAAACCACAATAATTATATCAAATACGGGTCAAATAATCATAACCCATTTCAATTTACATGAAATTCGCATAAATACACCAAGTTGGTAAAACCCGACCCCGGGCCCACTGCTCGGAAAATTTCAAAATTAGTACCAACGCGACCCTCATCTCGCCACGAGTCCGTGCATATAAAATTTATCGAAATCGGAGTTCAAATGGCCTTCCAAATCCAAAAATCTCGTTTTCAATATTTAGGCCACATTTCTTCAAGATTTCAACCCAATTTCATGAAGATTGATATTAATTCTACAAAAAATGATGTTTTTGAGTCAAGAATCTTACCTCCGACGAATACCCGATGACTTCTCAGTGATTTCCTCGAGTTTTCTTCTCTCTAGGGCTCAAAATTACGTTTTGGGGGTGTAAACACGTAACCCCTCTGCTCCTGGATTTTATTCACTGCCAGAGCTTTTTGCTCTTCGCGTTCGCGTGAGCTCCCACGCGTTCGCGATGAACAGCCCTCACTTACCCTTCACGAACGCGACGCCTTCCACGCGTTCGCGATGCCCAACTTCCAGCTACCCTTCGCGAACGCGATGCCATTCACGCGTTCGCGATGCTCAAACTCCTAGCGCCCAAAATCCTTCTACGCGTTCGCGATACTCCTCCCGCGAACGCGAAGACTTACCCTCACACACCTACGCGAACGTGACTGCTGGAACGCAAACGCGATGCACACGATCCCTGGCCTACGCGAACGCGGCTCCCCGTCCCTGCGAATGCGATGAACTGATAAGCTTGGCCTTCGCGAACGCGGCCCTTGCCACGCGAACGCGAAGGCTTAAAGGCCTGGGCAGAACCTGCAGTTTTTCTGCAGATTTTTGCCAAGTCCAAATGCCCGGTTGATGGTCCGAAATCATCCCGAGGGCCCCGGGACCCTAACGAAAACCACCAACGTACTCCAAAACATGATACGGACTTGTTCCAATCATAAAAACACCATGCTAAACATTAAAATCACCATTTACACACGAATTCAAGCCTAAGTTTCTTCAAAACTTTCAAAACTAACATTCAATCCAAAACCCGATCAAACGATGTCCGAATGACCTGAAAATTTGCAGACACGTCCAAAATCACATAACAAAGCTACAGAAATTGTCGGAATTCCATTCCGACCCCGGATCAAAATATCACCTACCATCCGGTTTTCGCCAAAATTCAACCTTCGCCAATTCAAGCCTAAAACTACACCGGACCTCCGAATTCAATTCCGATTGTTCTCCTAAGTCATAAATGATCCCCCGAAACTAGTCGAATCATCGAATCCGGTTCCGAGCACTCTAACTCAATAGTCAACTCTTGGTTAACTTCTCATATTCAAGCTTTCTTCAAACATGCTATTTGTTTCATTTTCAATCCAATTCACTCCTAACTCACCCGATATACTCTAATACTGTTATAAAAGCATAAGATATGCAAATGCAAGGTAACGGGGTGGAAATTCCCGTAATGACGGGTCGGGTCGTTACAATAAATGATTTTACCTGACTTTGTATTTCCTTCCACATATTTTGTTAAATCTTTATAGCTTATTTGAGAGAGTTTTTGAAAGAGAGAATTTTTATTTCTGATGATATTTCGAGAACTGAGGATTTCTTTCTTCTATCTACTTACTTCTTTATATAGAGAAGTAAGGTGACTCTTACTATTTGCATCTGACTCTTACTATTCATTGGCCTTTACTATTCATGAATAGTAACTTGACTCCTACTATTTACTAATAGTAACTTGACTCCTACTATTTACGACTATGACTTCTTTACATAAAAAAACAAAGAACTTTACATAAAGAAAAGTAAATATTGTTTTTTACATTATTATCTGCTTTGTCTTCTTTTTTCTCTTTATGTCTCTTTCTGCTTTATCTTCTTTGTATCTTGTCGGCCGCTTTGTCTTCTTTTGATCATTTCTTCTTTATGTCTCTTTCTTCGACTTTCTCGTCTTTTGAGTTATCTTCCTTATCTTCCACTATCTTCTTCAATTATTCTAACTGGACTTTTGGAATTACATTGTCTTCTCCATGACATTTTGAACATAAATGGTCTGGATATTTTTGATTGATTATTCTGCAGTATCTTGCTAATAAATCTTCTGAGATAAATCCTTTCCTTAATGCTCTGGTTGTAGGTTGTCTTTCTGGATTTAATAGAGACATAATCCATTTTTGGATTTCTTCGATATCCGATTGTCGTTGTTCCTTTGAATTTGAATATATTAATAACTGGTCTATTGAATAATAACTCCAATTAGCATTTCCGTTTAGATAATTATGTACTAGCTCATTGATGATTGTAGATATTCCAATAATCCTTTTGTTTGCATAAAAGCCGGGTATTTCGCATTTAAGTATTTCTTGTTGTTGTCCTATCTCTTCCTGTATAAGCATATATTTTGTGAGTCCTATCTTGATTACTTGTATTACTGGTTTTATTTCGTCATATAATATTTCTGCTGGTGCGGTATAGAATTTTATAAAGAATAAGTTTCCTTTTGTAACTCTTTTGAAGTTTGTAAATGCCTTGTATAATTTTGGTATAGTTGATATCTCCTCTCTGTCATATGTGTATACTGTACTCAATAGTCCATAACTATAACATGTTTTTACTAGGTTGGCATTTGTTTTTGGTTGTGCTATTAGCCTATTGTATCCTTGTAGTTTTTGGGTTATGAAGTCTTGGGTTGGTTCTCTAGTAGTTTTCGATCTTGGATTGAGGTTTAGATATGTCTGTATTTTGTGAATATTTTCTATATATGATCCGGTTATATGATTGTAAGCTTTCTTTTCTTGGTTTAGGCTTTCTAAATATGATGTCATTTGTGGAGGTACGAATAATGGGTCTTTTGGTATTTTGGGTATGTATGGTTTGTCAAATATTTTGTTCATGTTCGTATTTCTAACTCCTTTCTTTGTAGATGAACTCCCTGCAGCTGTATCAAAACACATGTTATGGGTTTTAAGGTGTTTCCCAATGTCACCTTGTAGCTCTGGAATTTTATAGTCTTCCGATTGACTTATATCCGCGTCTTTAGAGTCATGCTGCTGACTTAGATTTTTGACATCTTCTAGCTTTTGTATTCTTGTTCCCATATTATCCATTTGAGAGGATAATTTCTCAAGAAATGAGATTATATCTTTTGTTGTATTTATTTCTTCAGTTTGTGTAGTTTTGTCTTGATAAGTAGTCTGCAATCATATTTTTGTTAGTACTAATTACTTTAATTGTAAATGTAAAATTCAGTATATTCAATACAAGCCTTCGCATTTCCTTTGTTGTAACTAAATCTTGTATCTTCCTGGTTAGCCACCATTTTACTTGTGTATTATCTATTCTTATAATAAACTTATTATATACAATATATGGTTCAAATGCCAATAAACATTTATATACTGCATATAATTCTTTTCTATTGATTTCCCATTTTATCTCCGGGTTTGTGAATGTTCCTGAATAATACCTACAGTGATGTTCTATTTTTTCTTTGTCATACCTGTATTTTAATACTCCTCCATAGCTTTTTTCACTTGCGTCTGATTCTACTATATATGTAAATTTTTTATCTTCATTTGGGAAGTATAGTTTTGGTAGATTTTTACATATTTGTTTAACTTTTCTTACTTGTTTTTTATCTTCTTCACTAAAGTGATACTTTATATCCTTTTTTAGATTCTTCTGCAATGGTTTTAAAGTCTCTGCTAATTTTGGTATATATTCTCTTACTTGGTTTACTAATCCTAAAAATGATTGTAATTTCTTTTTTGTATCTAATTGTTCATTTGAATTTATTATCTTTTGTACTATATGAGTTTGCATTTTAATTCCACTTTTATCTATTTCTATTCCTAGAAATTCTATTTGATTTTTCATTATTTCTGCCTTTTTTCTACTTAAGCTTATTCCCGATATTTCTATAATATGTATAAATTTTTCTAATAATTTTATATGCTCATCTTGTGTTTTTGAATATAATAATATATCATCAATATATATTATACAAATTTCTAATTGTTTGAAATAGTTACCCATAAAATATTGATATCTACCTGGTGCATTTTTATATCCAAAAGATAATACGTTCCATTCATAAAATCCTTGGGGTACAGTAAATGCTGTTAATTTTTTGGATTCTTCTTCTAACTTTAAGTGGTAAAATCCTAATTTACAATCAAATTTACTAAAATAGTTATATCCTTGGATTTGTCTTATTTTTAGTATTTTATTTGGTATTGGGTAATTATATGTCTTAGTTTTTGCATTTAGATTTCTATAATCAATAACCATTCTACTTTTTCCTCTTTTTTGTTCACTATGTTTATTTACTATAAATGTTGGACTTGTATGTTTACTATTGCTCTCCTGTATATAACCTTGTTCTAGTAATTCGTCAATGTGTATTTTAAATTCATTTAAATCTTTGAAATTGTATTTTAAGGGTTTTTGTGTTATTATACTATTTTCATCAATTAGCTCTATTTTTACCTTTGTTTTATGTTTTTCCCAACCTTGTAATGGGTTTTCACTATACAATGGTTCTAATTTTTCTTGAATTATTTTAACTGTATTTATTGAAAAAAATAATCAATTCTATTTTATTATCATCTTCTTTTTCATTTTCTAATTTTTGTGTTATTTTCTCACTTCCTTTTATCCAATCAGTTGTTTTTCTTTTCTTTTTTAGAACTCTTTTTGCTCCTATTTTTTGTTTGCATGGTGTTGTAAACCACCAATGTGTTTTAGTTATTACATGTGGGTATAGTTTGTCTAAGAATGGTATTCCTAGTAAAATATCTCTTGTGGGTAATTCAAAATTGTATATTTCTTCTATAGTAAGTATTTTATCCCATATTTGTATTTTTATATTTTTTGCTTTGTGAGTAATTATACTTCCTTCGTTGTTAAATCCCGTTACTGGTAAGGGTGTTCTAAGTTTTTCCCATTTCTCTTCTGGTAGGCAATTATATTTACATAAATTTACTTCTGATCTTGTGTCTATCATAGGTGTATAGTATCTATTGTAGTATCCTTTCACTATTATTTTTACTAGTATATGTATTTTCATATTTATAATATTGTTCTTTTTATTGTTACTTTCTTATTTTCATAATGTATGATTAGTTGTTCATTATCTAAGTTGTATGGTTTAACTTTTCCTAGCCATTTTATTCTTAATATAATATTTTTATCTCCTTGGTATATTTTGAATCTTATTATCATAATTATTCCTCCTATAATTATTTCTTTTTCCGCTATTTCTTCACTAGTTACCATTCCTTTAGGTAATTCAGGGTATAATTTTTCACTAGTTAGTATCTCATCTTCTGTGATTAATTCTCTTGTTATATAATTTTCTTCTTGTCCTGTATTTATTAGTATTAAATATTTTCTTCCATTCATTACTCCTGTTATGTAATAATGATAATGTTTTATTTCTTTTGGTAATTATTCTATAAGTTTAGGTATTTTATATCCTACCTTTTCTGATATGCTTGTTTTATTTGATGATGTTTGTCCTACTTCAAAACTTAATCTTTTTGATGTGCTTAGTCTTTCTTTTACTTGTAACGACCCGGCCCGTCGTTACGGAAATTACCACCCCGTTATGTTGCATTAACATATCTTATGCTTCTATATCAGTGTTAGAACCTATCGGGTGAGTTAGGAGTGAATAGAATTGAAAATGAAGCAAATAGCATGTTTGAAGTAAGTTTGAATATGGAAAGTCAACCTAGAGTTGACTATCGAGTTAGAGTGCTCGGAATCGGATTCTGATGATTCGACTAGTTTCGGGGGATCATTTATGACTTAGGAGAGCAATTAGAATTGAATTTGGAGGTCCGGTGTAGTTTTAGGCTTGAATTGGCGAAGGTTGAATTTTGGTGAAATCCGAACGGTAGGTGAGATTTTGATCCGGGGGTCGGAATGGTATTCTGACAATTCCTGTAGCTTCGTTGTATGATTTTGGATATGTCCGCAAAATTTCAAGTCATTCGGACGTCGTTTGATCGGGTTTTGGATTGAATGTTAGTTTTAAAAGTTTTGAAGAAACTTAGGCTTGAATCCGTGTGGAAATGGTGATTTTGATGTTTAAGATGATGTTTTATGATTGGAACAAGTTTGTATCGTGTTTCGGAGTATGTTGGTGGTTTTCGTTGGGGTCCCGGGAGCCTCGGGACGAATTCGGGGGTCCAAGCGGACCAATTGGTGCCAAAGGCACTGCTGTTTCTGCTGCAATTAATGCAGAGAATTTTTGTGCTTCGCGATCGCCAAGCTATGTATGCGATCACGTAAGAGGAGGATGTTGAGCTTTGCGATTGCGAGGGTGAGTCTGCGATCGCGTAGGGTAAAGCTGGTAAGCTTTGCTATCGCAAGGTTGAGTCTGCGATCGCGTAGTGTATCGAGATGAGGCTGGGAGATTGCTCTTCGCGATCGCAGGAGTAGTGATGCGATCGTGTGAGGTTGAGTGTTTGTGCATCGCGATCGCGGGTCGGTCGATGCAATCGCGTAAGGTCGTGTTCTTGAGCAGTGCGATCGCGACCCCTTTGATGCGATCGCGTAGGGTCACTGAGTTGAGCACTGCGATCGCGTCCAGGCTCACGCGATCGCATAGAGGAAAGTTGGCAGCCGGGTTTTTGTGCATCGCGATCGCACTCCCAGTGCTGCGATCGCGTAGAGTAAATGGCCCAGGCAGTGAGTTTAAGTCCAGAAACATTTCATTACGGGTTCATACACCCCAAAACACCATTTTTGAGCCCTAGAGAGAAGAAAGCACGGGAAAACGCTGGGAAATCATCGGATATTCATCGGAGGTAAGTTTCTTGACTCAAAAACATCATTGTATGGTAGAATTAACCTCAATCTTCATGAATTTGGGTAGAAATTGTGAAGGATTGTGGCCTAGAGTTTTGAAAGGCCAATTGAACTCCGATTTTGGTAAATTTTATATGTATGGACTCGTGGAGAGACGAGGATTCTGGAAATATGAGTTTCGAAATTTTTCGAGATGTGGGCCCGCGGCTCGGGTTTTACAAATTTCGTGATTTTTGATATTTTTTGAGTTCTTTCAATTGGGTTATGTTCCATTAGCCTATTTTGATCTATTTGTACTGAATTTGGCTAGTTTGGACGTGCGTGGATGTCGGTTCGAGGAGCTAAGGCGTCGCGGGCATGAGCTTTCGTCGGTTCGAGGTGGGTAATACTTGTAAATGATGTCCCGAGGGTTAGTAAACCCCGGACTTGCACATCTTAGTGCTGTGTTGAGGTGACTTGCACGCCGGATAATGGGCGTGTGGTAGAGCGCCATTGGGGATCGTGACTTGGTCCGTCCCGCGTAATAAATAATAACACCTAATTGTTGAAATGAATTGGGCTAATTATCATGTTTGGGCTTCGTGCCAATTATTTGAATCCTTCAGGGATTGGTATCACTGTGTTGATAACACTGTGCATATTTTATTCTAAATTTAAGGTTTAAAATGGTATTTTACTATTCAGCATTTTTATAAGGTTATGAAAAACTTGAACCATGTCTTAATAATATTTTTAGCTGTGAGCAAATATGATATTATTTCCCGTAGGGCTTTTCTTGATTATTTGTTAGATTGATTGGGGCCGAGGGCCATATGTTAGGGCATGACATTTCATGTGAGCATATGCATACACATGCATGGATCGGACTGCACGCCGCAGTGGTATACGGATCGGGCCGCGCGCCGCAGCAGGTGTGATATTAATATTGTGCTTGGGCTGTAGGAGCCCCTCCGGAGTCTGAACCCCAATAGTGAGCACGGGTACCCAAATTGGATCGGGCTACACGCCGTAGCGGT
Source organism: Nicotiana noctiflora (assembly GCA_032618575.1). NCBI lineage: Eukaryota > Viridiplantae > Streptophyta > Magnoliopsida > Solanales > Solanaceae > Nicotiana > Nicotiana noctiflora. Next base: position 48,748 of record JASVEL010006602.1, on the reverse strand, counting down.
CATATGCATTGCATGGCATACATACATAGGTTTACGTGTACTACGTGGCATAACATTCAACACTCATACATTACTGGCACACATGCATTAGTTGCCTTATTGACCAGATCTCCTAGTGTAAATTGATAAGGAGTGCTGAGCCCGAGGGGCTGATTTGAGTGCGGACTTGCACTGCTTGAGATTGTATCCGGGTATTGGTATATTATTATGAAAGAAAGTAGCTAAAATTGAGATTTCTAAATAATCTACTCACATATGCTTGAAAGGAATAAAAAGATAGTTCCGTATTGTGTAGCATGAGATAGTGCCTATCGTGGTTTTCTTCCCTTCAGCATTATTTACTTTTATTACTGCTGAGTTGGAAGTACTCACACCCGACTCCCTGCACCTTGTGTGCGGATCCAGGTACATCACAGTGGAGCTGATTCTATTGCGGCTCGGGAGTGCTTTTGGACAGTCGAGGTAGCTGCTAGCGTTCGCAGGACTCGATTCTCCAGTTTGTCTGTATTTTCGTTCTGATCATCTCACACTTGTGCACAGTTATATTCACTATTTACACTTTGTATACTCTGTAGAGGCTCATGACTCTTGACCCTTCGGTCTATGGGAGTTGGCACGTGTTGGGACTTGGTTCCCTGTTTTTAATATATCTATCACCGTTATGCTTAAATTGGATAAAGTGAGCTTGTGGCTCCGTGATTGTTGTTGATTGGTCGGGCTGGCCTAGCAGTGTGCTGGGCGCCATCACAACCGGATTTGGGGTCGTGACAAGTTGGTATCAGAGCCTAGGTTTACTAGGCCTCATGAGTCTTGAGCCGGTTAGTAGAGTTTTGTGGATCGGTACGGGGACGCTTGTACTTATCCTCGGGAGGCTGCGAACCTTTAGGAAACACTTCACATTTCTTGGAATTCTTATCGTGCGCACTTGATTCAGCTTGAGATAAAATTTTTGAAATTCCTTCCACACGTTTGTGTATGCTTCGAGCGCTCAGTAATATAATTGCCTTGAGAGCTTGTGATTCCCCGATCGAGGGGCGAGGTATAATCTCTGTGAATACATGTTGGGCCAGTCTGGAGGACTTGAGGCCAAATCTTTGTCTATGGTTTGAGCACCAAGGTACTAATTTTGCGAGTCGGTATTATGAAGTTCATACGATCGGTATTGATCTCTATTGTGCAAATGGCAGTTTGATAATGGGAGAGCTGTAAGGTATTCAGTTCTTGTTGTGATCTGATATGTAGCCCTAGTTATGGGTGTGAGAAATATGTTCATTGCCTCTTAGCGGAAATGTAAAGTGCACTATGTGTGGTAGTATGAATTTAGACTCAAGAAAATTGAATTGGTTGTGCTATGAGTATTGCGGTGAAAGGTATTTGTCATATGTTATGATTCGAGAAGGTACAACGCATGTTCATGTAACAATTATGATAATATAACTTGTATAGTGTTGAGATTAATGTTGTTGATATACATTGCGATGTATTGTTAGAATGGTTTGGTGATTCTCTGGCAGGTGGATAGGCCAAATTACAAAGGAAACTCTGCCGAAATTTTTGGAAAAATTTGGGATTTAGAAAGATTTCTGTCACCTAAAGAGTGTGGGCTTATTGGTGGTGTGTGTATAAATGCAAGAATTGCGGAAGAGTTAATATTTCTGATGGTTCGAATCTCCACCGAAGCTTGTAAATGACTTGAGTTTAATCTCATCTTAACATTTCGGCATCACTTGAGTAATAATGATATGAGTGGTTGAAAGTGCTTTGATGAATGGCTTCGAGCTTAGTTGGGGAGGTTGCTATTGATTAACTAATTGCATTGTGCTATGTTAATTCTGTCTCTAAGTATGTTGGGAAATTCGGGTAAAGGTTATGGTGCTTCGTAGATCTGATGAAGTACTAGGGTGTTTTGAACTGCTGTTGGTAAAGAATATTCACCGTATAGAAAAGAAAGATAGCTGATTGTATCTGTAAGTAATCATGTTCTGCGATGTCAGAGTTCTAACAAAACACGAGTGGTTCTACTCAATAGGTGTCACGACCCCAAATCCGGTCGTGATGGCGCCCAGCACATTGCTAAGCCAGCCTGACCAATCCATATCAACCACGGAGCAAGAAGCTCTCTTTAACCCATTTAGGCATAGTATTTGACGAAATAAAAGCAATACATGTAACGAAAACGGGGAACCAAGTCCCATAATACATCAACTCCCATAGACCAAGGGTCAAGAGTCATGAGCCTCTACCGAACATGAGTGTATAAAGGTTTACAAGATACCAAGTGCGGAAAGAAAAGTCAATACAAAATCAAGACAGTAAGAAGGAATATCGGGTCCTGCGGACTCTGCAGCTACCTCGAATATCCACAAACGTCGCCTCGCACAGCTACTGGATCACTGCTGAGAGGTACCTGGATCTGCACACAAGGTGCAGGGAGTAAAATGAGTACTGCCAGACTCAGTGGTAATAAACAAGCGTAAGACAACGCAGATAAGAAATCCGCAATAAAACACTATGTAGAGCTATAATCAGCTACCCTGTCTTAGAATCAATATTCATTGTACCTGTTCCAACAAATACCAATAAATAGCATAACAGCTAGCAGATGTAGCTAAATGCAATGCAATGCATGATATGACCGCTACGGCGCGTAGCCCGACTCCAATTTTGGGTACCCGTGCTCACTGTGGGGGTTCAGACTCCAGAGGGGCTCCTACAGCCCAAGCACATCTCATAGAGATATTCTCGCGGCGTGCAGTCCGATCCAACATATATCCTGCTGCGGCGTGCAGCCCGATCCACTACTAGTCAGCTAATATGCAGATACAGCCTCGCAGGCTCAAAAGTAGTTTTTGAAAACTGCTCTTTTATCATTTTTCAGTTGGAAAACAGTAATGTCAAGTTCCAGAGATTGGAATTAGCATAATAACAAAAATAGCTGCGGACTAGTAGTAAACTAGCATGTCTATATGATAAGACAATGATAACGATCCTCGCGGGATCCAATAACTGGCTCACGGCCCACATGTATACTCAACCGCCCAAGAAGGGGGTTCAACGGCTCAAGAGTGGCCATTATCACAATATATATATGCAACCATCCGGGAAGGAGGTTCGACGGCTCGAGAATAGCCAATAATACAGTATCAACAGGTCGGACTAATATATAGTCTCCAGTTCATGATCGACCCCGCACTCTCGAGAGTGTGCGTGTCTCGCCGCTATACAGCGTCACAAAGTGGTATACCGGGGTTTCGAACCCGCTGGTCATCACCCACATCTATTACTCACCTCAATATGGCGCGACGACTACTCCGCAATGCCCTTGCCACGAGAATCAAGCTCCGCATGCGTAGAATCTGATCAAATACAGTAGAAATACAACAAATTAGGCCAATGGGACTACACCCAATCAATGCAACTCAATTTACATCAAAATTCCCAAAGTTGTCAAAACCCGACTTTCGGTACGCTTGTCGAAAAATCACGAAAGTCACATATTCGGAACCCTCATCTCAATACGAGTCTAAGCATATCAATTTTACCAAATTCGGACTCCATTTGCCAATTCAAAACCTTGATTTTCTAAAGTCCAAGCCTAGGGCTAAATCCTCCATAAATTACCCCAAATTCCTCCATTTTCATAATATAATTGCATAATATTACCAATACTAATCATAGTTTAAGTCCATAGAAGATTACCTGGATGATTTCCCTTGAATTTCTCTTCAAAATCGCCCAAATCGCCTCTAAAGCCGAGACCCAAAATGTGTGAAATGTTCTGAAATTTTTCTAACTTCCGATACACTTACTTACAACGATTTTCGCTTCTGCGGAATATTTTCCGCTTCTACGCGTCCGTATCCGCGACCAAAGGGTCGCTTCGGCGGTTCCAGGGCCTGGCCGGCCATTTCCGCTTCTGCGAACAAAAGGGCCACTTAAGCGGTCCCGCTTCGCGAAGAAGCTTCCGCTTCGTGGACACATCCGCCTCGCGCATCATCGACCGCTTCGCGGTCTCGCCCAACGGTAAAATGTCCGCTCCGCGGACCATGCCCAATCTCTCCCCGTCCGCTTCTCGATCACCGGCTCGCACCGGCGACCCCGCTTCAGCGGAATGGCTTCCGCCTCGCGTAACCAGCCGCTCTCGCGCATCTCGTCCGCTTCGCGGACACGCTCCTCGCGTCCAAAATTCCGCGAGAGCGGAAACAACGAGCGAGGATCCCAACCTCGCAATTTTTCCACAATTTTCTCCCGTTTAACCATCCGAAAACACCCCGAGGCCCCCGGACCTCATCCAAACATACCAACACATCTTAATACCTTATTCGAACTTGCTCCAATCCTCAAAACACGTCTAACAACATCAAAACCCATAATTCGCATCGAATTCAAGCCTAAATTCCTTAAAACATTCCAAATTACACATTCAATCAAAAACCCGACCAAACGACGTCCGAATGACCTGAAATTTTTGCAGGCACATCCAAAATCACCTAACGGAGCTACTGCAACTGTCGGAATTCCATTCCGACTCCCGGATCAAAATCTCACCTACCATTCGGATTTTGCCAAAGTTCAACCTTAGCCAATTCAAGCCTATTTCTACACCGGGCCTCCAAATTCAATTCCGATCGCTCCCCTAAGTCATAAATCACCTTCCGGAACTAACCGAATCATCAGAATCCGGTTCCGAGCCCTCTAACCAAATAGTCAACTCCGGGTTGACTTTTCCTTATTCAAGTTTCCTTCAAAAAGGCTATATGCCTCATTTTCAATCCAATTCACTCCTAACTCACCCGATAGACTCTAACACTGATATAAAATCATAAAACATGTATTTACAACATAACGGGGTGGTAATTCCCGTGACGACGGGCCGGGTCGTCACATTCTCCCCCTCTTAAGCAAACGCTCGTCCTCGAGCGGGTCAAGAAACATACCTGAAGTCTCAAATAGCTGAGGGTATCTGCTCCGCATCTCCCGCTCGATCTCCCAAGTGGCCTCCTCCACGGGTCGACCTCTCCACTGAACCTTAACCGATGCAATCTCCTTGGACCTCAATTTTCTCACCCGACGACCCAAAATAGCAATAGGCTCCACATCATAGGATAGATCACCATCAAGCCGAATGGTGCTGAAATCTAATACATGAGACGGATCTCCAATGTACTTCCGGAGCATAGACACATGGAATACTGGATGAACGCTGGATAAGCTGGGCGGCAAGGCCAACTCATATGCCACCTCTCCAACTCTCCTAAGTATCTCAAAAGGACCAATGTACCCGGGACTCAACTTTCCTTTCTTCCCAAACCTCATGACACCCTTCATAGGTGAAATCTTCAACAATACTCTGTCACCAACCATGAAAGACAACTCTCGAACTCTACGGTCCGCATAACTCTTCTGGCGAGACTGTGCTGTACGAAGTCTCTCCTGGATCAACTTTGCTCTATCCAGAGCATCCTGGACTAACTCGGTCCCTATCAATCTAACCTCACCAGGCTCAAACCATCCCACGGGGGATCTACACCGTCTCCATACAATGCCTCATACGGGGCCATCTGAATACTCGACTGATAACTGTTGTTGTAGGCAAACTCTGCAAGTGGTAGGAACTCATCCCACGAACCACCAAAATCAATCACACAAGCTCTCAACATATCCTCCAAGATCTGAATAGTACGCTCAGACTGCCCGTCTGTCTGGGGGTGAAATGCTGTACTCAACTCAACCCGTGTACCCATCTCTCGCTGAAATGCTCTCCAAAACTGAGAAGTGAACTGAGTACCCCTGTCGGATATGATAGACACTGGAACCCCATGCAACCGAACAATCTCTCGAATAAAGATTGATGCCAACCGCTCCGATGAGTAGGTAGTACTAACTGGAACGAAGTGAGCTGACTTGGTCAGTCTATCCACAATCACCCATACAGAATCAAACTTCCTCGCCGTCCGAGGGAGTCGAGTAACAAAGTCCATAGTGATCCTCTCCCATTTCCACCCAGGAATATCAATGCGCTGAAATACACCACCGGGCCTCTGATGCTCGTACTTAACCTGCTGACAGTTGAGGCACCGTGCTACATGTCCGACAATGTCCATTTTCATCTTTCTCCACCAATAGTGCTGTTTCAAATCTTGATACATCTTAGCGGCTCCTGGATGGATAGAATACCGCGAGCTATGGGCCTCCTCCAGAATCAACTCACGAAGGCCATCAACATTGGGCACACATATCCGGCCCCGCATCCTCAATACGCCGTCACTATCAATGGTGACATCTCTAGCATCATCATGCTGAACTCTGTCCCTCAGGACAGCCAAATGTGGATCATCATACTGGCGCTCACGAATACGATCATATAGAGATGACCGAGATACAACACAAGCCAATACCCTGCTGGGCTCCGAAATATCTAACCTCACTAGCCGATTGGCTAGCACTTGAACATCATAAGCAAATGGCCTCTCCTCGGCTGGAATATATGCCAAGCTCCCCATACTGACCGCCTTCCGGCTCAAAGCATCGGCCACCACATTGGCCTTCCCCGGATGATATAATATAGTAATGTCATAATCCTTCAACAACTCAAGCCATCTCCGCTGTCTCAAATTAAGGTCTTTCTGTTTGAACAAGTGCCGGAGACTACGATGGTCGGTATACACCTCACAAGACACACCATACAAATAGTGCCTCCAAATCTTCAATGCATGAACAATGGCGGCTAGCTCCAAGTCATGAACGAGATAGTTCTTCTCATGTGGCTTCAACTGCCGAGAAGCATAAGCAATCACCTTACCTTCCTGCATCAACACACAACCTATCCCCACTCTCGAGGCATCACAATAAATGGTATATGAACTTGAAGCCGATGGCAATACTAACACTGGAGCTGTGGTCAGAGCTATCTTGAGCTTCTGAAAGCTCTCCTCGCACTCATCCGACCACACGAATGGTGCACCCTTCTGGGTCAATTTAGTCAATGAAGAAGCAATGGATGAAAATCCCCGAACAAACCGGCGATAATACCCCGCCAAGCCAAGAAAACTCCTGATCTCTGTAGCTGAGGACGGTCTAGGCCAACTCCGCACCGCCTCTATCTTTTTCTGATCAACCTGAATACCATCACGAGACACCACATGTCCCCGAAATGCTACGGACTCGAGCCAAAACTCGCACTTGGAGAATTTAGCATATAGCTTCTCCTCCTTCAATCTCTGCAACACAATACTCAAATGATGAGCATGCTCCTCCTGACTACGGGAGTAGACTAGAATGTCATCAATGAACACAATCACAAATGAATCCAAATAAGACCTGAACACACTGTTCATCAGATGCATAAATGCTGCTGGGGCGTTGGTCAGCCCAAACGACATCACAAGGAACTCATAATGACCATATCGGGTCCTGAATGCAGTCTTCATAATATCCGAGTCCCTGATCTTCAGCTGATGATAGCCTGAACGAAGATCGATCTTAGAAAACACCCTCGCACCCTGTAACCGATCAAACAAATCATCTATGCGCGGTAGAGGGTACTTGTTCTTCACTGTCACTTTGTTCAATTGCCTATAATCAATACACATCCGCATGGAACCATCTTTCTTTTTAACAAATAATACCGGCGCACCCCACGGAGACACACTAGGGCGGATGAAACCCTTATCCGGAAGTTCTTGAAGTTGCTCTTTCAGTTCTTTCAACTCGGCTGGTGCCATTCGATAAGGAGGAATGGATATGGGCTGAGTGCCCGGCACCAAGTCAATGCCAAAATCAATATCCTTGTCCGGCGGCATGCCCGGCAGGTCTGAGGGGAATACATCTGGGAAGTCCCTCACAACAGGTACATAATCAATGCTAGGAGACTCGGCTCCCACATCTCTCACAAAAGCTAAGTACGATAAACACCCTTTTTCAACCATCTTCTGAGCTTTTAGGAACGAAATAACACGGCTAGGGACGAAATCGGTCGAACCCCGCCACTCAATCCGAGAAATACCAGGAATGGCCAACGTAACTGTCTTAGCATGACAGTCCAATATAGCATGGTACGGAGACAACCAGTCCATACCCAATATACCATCAAAGTCCACCATACCCAACAATAACAAATCTGCCTGGGTCTCCAGACCCCCAATAGATATAACACGGGATCTATAGACATGATCCACAACAATCGTATCACCCACGGGGGTGGATACATGAACAGAGGTAAATCAAGACTACCACGAGTCGCACCCAAGTGATGTGCAAAATAAGAGGACATGTAAGAATATGTGGACCCCGGATCAAATAGAACAGAGGCATCTCCGTGACAGACAAAATGATACCTGTAATCACGGCATCGGAGGCAACCGCATCACGCCCGTCGGGAAGTGCATAGAACCGTGCCTCGGCCTCCACCGGATCTCTCCTCACCCCCGGGCGACCACGAGAAGACCGACCTCCACCTCTACTAGACCGAGATGGTGCTGAAGAGGAGGGCTGATCCCTCTGCTGAGTCCCGCCCCTACGTAGTCGAGGGCAATGTCTCCTCATGTGGCCAAACTCACCACACTCATAACATGCACCCGGTGCTGGAGAAGTAGGTGCTGCACTCTGGGCTGGGAGGGCACTAAGTGATGACTGACCCTGCTGAAACCCCCGTCGACCACGACTATAAGAACCTCCGCTCTGCTCAGGGCGGCCTGAATGAGAAGGTCTAGATGAGCGACCTCTGCTCTGCTGGAAATGCCCTCTAGATGGAGCACCACTGAAACTACCAGAACCACGAGGCCTCTTGGCCTCCCGCTCCTCTCTCTCTCGGCGACGATCCGCCTCAATGGAGCGTGCCATATCAGCTACCTGCTCAAACGATGATGACAGAACTCGCTCGCCGGTCATAAGAATACGGATAGAGTAGTTGAGGCCATCAATGAACCTCCTGATCCTCTCCCTATCAGTGGGGATCATCCATGTGGCATGCCTAGCCAACCGAGTGAATCTAAGCTCATACTGGGTCACAGACATGTCGCCCTGAATCAACCACTCGAACTGGCGACGTAGCTCCTCGCGACGAGATTGAGGTACATATTTCTCTAGAAAGAGAGTAGAGAACTGCTGCCATGTGAGAGGTGTTGCTCTTGCAAGCCTACGCCTCTCAAACTCCTCCCACCAATCAAATGCGGGACCGGTGAACTGAAATGTAGTAAATGAAACTCCGCTGGACTCAAGAATACCAGCCGTACGTAGCATCTTCTGACACTTATCCAAGAAACCCTGGGCATCCTCGCCCTCAACGCCACCGAAATGGGGTGGCTGAAGTCTACCAAATCTCTCAAGTCGACGCTGCTCGTCCTCGGGCATAACCTCAACCATATGCTCTGGAGCTGGAGCTGGTGCAGTCGGAGGAATAACCGGTGCAACCACCGAGCGGGGACAACCTTCGGCATCCGAAGTCCCCGAACAACCGGGTCGGTGTGCGAGCTGCGAGGGTCCAATGACCACCCCCTGACCGAGATGTCGCTACAATAGTGGTAGCTGAAACTACCCGAGCCAAACCGGAACACACCGATAATATTTGAGCAAGAGTCTCCCGAAGACCGGGAATAGCAATAGATATAGTCCGGCCCCGAACCGGGGCTGCCGGAGCATCAACCACCGGGGCCTGCTCTGAACCGGTACAACAGGCGGGTCAGTCGGCACCGCCTCGGCCGCCCTACCTCTACCTCTAGCACGACCGCGCCCACGGCCTCTAACAGGTGGCAATGGAGGTCGTCCACCTCGTCCCGATGCTCGCGTTCTCGCCATCTGCAAGAGAATAGAATATAGAAGTTCAGTTCTCAGAACAACAAGATCGCACGATAAGAATTCCAAGAAATGTGAAGTGTTTTCTAAAGGTTCGCAGCCTCCCGAGGATAAGTACGAGCGTCCCCGTACCGATCCACAAGACTCTACTAACCGGCTCAATACTCATGAGGCCTAGTAAACCTAGGCTTTGATACCAACTTGTCACGACCCCAAATCCGGTCGTGATGGCGCCAGCACATTGCTAAGCCAGCCTGACCAATCCATATCAACCACGGAGCAAGAAGCTCTCTTTAACCCATTTAGGCATAGTATTTGACGAAATAAAAGCAATACATGTAACGAAAACGGGGAACCAAGTCCCATAATACATCAACTCCCATAGACCAAGGGTCAAGAGTCATGAGCCTCTACCGAACATGAGTGTATAAAGGTTTACAAGATACCAAGTGCGGAAAGAAATGTCAATACAAAATCAAAAGACAGTAGGAAGGAATATCGGGTCCTGCGGACTCTGCAGCTACCTCGTATATCCCACAAACGTCGCCTCGCACAGCTACTGGATCACTGCTGAGAGGTACCTGGATCTGCACACAAGGTGCAGGGAGTAAAATGAGTACTGCCAGACTCAGTGGTAATAAACAAGGGTAAGACAGCGCAGATAAGAATTCCGCGATAAAGCACTATGTAAAGCTATAATCAGCTACCCTGCCACAGAATCAATATTCACTGTACCTGTACCAACAAATACCAATAAATAGCATAACAGCTAGCAGATGTAGCTAAATGCAATGCAATGCATGATATGACCGCTACGGCGCGTAGCCGACTCCAATTTTGGGTACCCGTGCTCACTGTGGGGGTTCAGACCCGGAGGGGCTCCTACAGCCCAAGCACATCTCATAGAGATATTCCTGCGGCGTGCAGTCCGATCCAACATATATCCTGCTGCGGCGCGCAACCCGATCCACTACTAGTCAGCTAATATGCAGATACAGCCTCGCAGGCTCAAAAATAGTTTTTGAAAACTCTCATTTTATCATTTTTCAGTTGGAAAACAGTAATGTCAAGTTCTAGAGATTGGAATTGGCATGATAACAAAAATAGTTGCGGACTAGTAGTAAACTAGCATGTCTATATGATAAGACAATGATAACGATCCTCGCGGGATCCAATAACTGGCTCACGGCCCACATGTATACTCAACCGCCCAAGAAGGGGGTTCAACGGCTCAAGAGTGGCCATTATCACAATATATATATGCAACCATCCGGGAAGGAGGTTCGACGGCTCGAGAATAGCCAATAATACAGTATCAACAAGTCGGACTAATATATAGTCTCCAGTTCATGATCGACCCCGCACTCTCAAGAGTGTGCGTGTCTCGCCGCTATAGAGCGTCACAAAGTGGTATACCGGGGTTTCGAACCCGCTGGTCATCACCCACATCTATTACTCACCTCAATACGGCGCGACGACTACTCCGCAATGCCCTTGCCACGAGAATCAAGCTCCGCACGCGTAGAATCTGCTCAAATACAGTAGAAATACAACAAATTAGGCCAATGGGACTACACCCAATCAATGCAACTCAATTTACATCAAAATTCCCAAAGTTGTCAAAACCCGACTTTCGGTACGCTTGTCGAAAAATCACGAAAGTCACATATTCGGAACCCTCATCTCAATACGAGTCTAAGCATATCAATTTTACCAAATTCGGACTCCATTTGCCAATTCAAAACCTTGATTTTCTAAAGTCCAAGCCTAGGGCTAAATCCTCCATAAATTACCCCAAATTCCTCCATTTTCATAATATAATTGCATAATATTACCAATACTAATCATAGTTTAAGTCCATAGAAGATTACCTGATGATTTCCCTTGAATTTCTCTTCAAAATCGCCCAAATCGCCTCTAAAGCCGAGACCCAAAATGTGTGAAATGTTCTGAAATTTTTCTAACTTCGGATACACTTACTTACAGCGATTTTCGCTTCTGCGGAATATTTTCCGCTCCTATGCACCCGTATCCGCGACCAAAGGGTCGCTTCAGCGGTTCCAGGCCTGGCCGGCCATTTCCGCTTCTGCGAACAAAAGGGCCGCTTAAGCGGTCCCGCTTCTGCGAAGAAGCTTCCGCTTCTGCGGACACATCCGCCTCTGCGCATCATCGACCGCTTCTGCGGTCTCGCCCAAACGGTAAAATGTCCGCTTCTGCGGACCATGCCCAATCTCTCCCCGTCCGCTTCTGCGATCACTGGCTCGCACCAGCGACCCCGCTTCAGTGGAATGGCTTCCGCTTCTGCGTATCCAGCCGCTCCTGCGCATCTCGTCCGCTTCTGAGGACACGCTCCTGCGTCCAAAATTCTGCAGGAGCGGAAACAACAAAAACAGGATCCCAACCTGCAATTTTTCCACAATTTTCTCCCGTTTAACCATCCGAAAACACCCCGAGGCCCCCGGGACCTCATCCAAACATACCAACACATCTTAATACCTTATTCGAACTTGCTCCAATCCTCAAAACACGTCTAACAACACCAAAACCCATAATTCGCATCGAATTCAAGCCTAAATTCCTTAAAACATTCCAAATTACACATTCAATCAAAAACCCGACCAAACGACGTCCGAATGACCTGAAATTTTGCAGGCACATCCAAAATCACCTAACAGAGCTACTGCAACTGTTGGAATTCCATTCCGACTCCCGGATCAAAATCTCACCTACCGTTCGGATTTCGCCAAAGTTGAACCTTAGCCAATTCAAGCCTATTTCTACACCGGGCCTCCAAATTCAATTCCGATCACTCCCCTAAGTCACAAATCACCTTCCGGAACTAACTGAATCATCAGAATCCGGTTCCGAGCCCTCTAACCAAATAGTCAACTCCGGGTTGACTTTTCCTTATTCAAGTTTCCTTCAAAAAGGCTATATGCCTCATTTTCAATCCAATTCACTCCTAACTCACCCGATAGACTCTAACACTGATATAATATCATAAAACATGTATTTACAACATAACGGGGTGGTAATTCCCGTGACGACGGGCCGGGTCGTCACAATAGGACAGTTGAATTACAGCTGAATAAGGGTGAATGATGCCCGAGAATGGTTTTGCAGTGTTCAAGATTTTGCTTGTAACAGTCAGGTGCCTTAAGATTTGTGTATGTGGCTAAAGATGGCGGTTTCGTTAGAGAGGATCAAGGCTTGTGTTATATCATATGAATGATGGGATTCTAGGTATCCGTATTGGGAAGTAATGATAACAATTTAAAAATCGCAGGAAGTTCATCAAAATAAAGGGTGATAGAATGTGGTACTTTTGGGAAACATAGAGAGAGTATTCAGTGGCCTATGGTTCTTAGACCGTGTGGTCTTGTGTACGAGTCTCGTGTGGTAACATGAGTTGGTGTATTATGGTACTACAGTAAAGACGGATATGAAAATAGAGATGAATCAGAAAGGAAACTGGGTAAATGGAACAACTTGTTAATAAACCAGAATGGTATACAAAGGAATACGATTGATTCCTGGTATGTGGTTGAAGTAATGAGTCTTGCAGACATTGTGCAGCAAAGCTCTTGAGTGCTGGCAGTTGTGTAACTTGATATGGGTATAAGGACTCAGTCCTGGCAGTTAAACTTATGCAACGAATGGGAAAGAAGAGTTTGTGATGTGTTTTATCATGGTTTGAAAATGAGTGTATTTTTCCTATTGGTATGCAAGGCTGGGAATGTGTAATGAGTTTTCTCTATATGGGATCATGAAAGCCCTTGACGACTAGAGTGCGCCGATGTTTGCGGCGTAGGAAAGGAATATGAATTTCCATGTTATCTTAGGGTGGTGCGGCATATGCGATGTGTGATGGAAAGTTGATAATGGTATATTCTAGGTTTTGAGATCAGTTCATAATATATGGGAAGTCAATAAAATTATTGAGCAGCGCGGACAGCTGCAGGTGAATTAAGAATCGATCTTTCTGATAATTTAAGAAAATGGTACTGCTATTCTATTAACTTGGCAGGGAATATGATCCAAAAAGGACAAGGCAATGTAAACCGATGATATCCGGTGGTATGGTGGTATTCTCTTGTTGGATCGACTATAATAACTGAGTAATTGATGGCATAGTGAAATTTCTGAATGACTGTCATGGTATGAATGGACGCTTGATGTGCGTTATGTATATGTACGGTGGAATACGGAATCGGGCATAGTGATTCATATGTTATATATGTGTAAGAGGCTTGAAGTTCTCGTTAATCCGCCTATGCAGTGGTTGTATGTCGTGTGCATCGGCACTATTTTGTGATTATTGGAAATCGGAAGCCCTAGAGGCTCTCTCTTGACTTGATAAAACGAATTCAGATTATGATACTTGATTGCTTACTGGTTGTCATGGGTCAGATTGTCTAGACTAATGTGATATGGACTATGTCGGAAAATGGCACAAATTGCGTAGCAAAGAGCATCAGAGTATGCTCCAACAGAGTAGTTGTACACAGGACCAGCGGACGGGTGGTAGGCATTGCTTTGTCGGTTGGACCTTAGTGGCGGATGTCAGGGAGGAGGTATCTACCATTGATTCAGTTCCAGGTATTGAGAAACGTTGTCGGATGCGTTTCATGTGGCCGAGCTTGAGGTGCTTCATGAGTAATAATGTTGGGATAGAATCACGAGTCTTGGCAAGGCCACGTGATGTTATGACCTCTCGAGGAGGATTCAGGTACTCTATTTCTATAATACGAGACGCGATCTTAGTTCTATGTTATGATGGCACAGAGGAATTGAATTGCAGCTCTTTTGCTGGAGACAGTTATCATGATTTGAGCTGTCATGATTCGAGTGTGTGCAGACGTTTCTATTGGAGCCTATGTGGTGCTCGTCACGGCTTAGGCCGGTGGTTGAGGTGTCATGTCACTAGTGTGGTGTGTTATGATCGAAATGACCGTTGGAGTTATTAATGAATACGAGCATATTGGATCTTAGCTTGTTAGAAAGGTAAAAAAAATCAAGGTTTGGCTCCGAAAGCTATTGTGGTATGAGTTTTGAAAAGGGAAATAGATTCAAGAATGGTTAACCTGAGAGATGGTTTCGGTATATCGCGTGTTTCAGCTGCCGTGGGCAGGATATGGAGGTGTTGGAATAAGACTCTATCTAATGAAAGAGGTTTTCAGCTAGTATTTGGTGATTGTCACCAGTTGTTGAGATTAGAGACTATCGTCTCGAGTGATTGGGTTGTTGACACATCATATGATCTCACCCGGGGTAGTGAATATGGGTTATTACAGTGGATTCGAGTGTATCCTGAGTATAGACATGGGACTTGCATTGGGCATATGATTTCAGAAAGTGCAATGTGATTTATGGTTCAGATGGTCTGTGAAATTCTGACTATATGGTGTTTTCGGACTTATGTGAGATAGGGTGACGTATGATCGCCCGGATATATGCTTGGTAAGGTCATTCGGCTATTGGGTTGCTTCTAGTACAACTCCGAGTCCGCTCGAGGATGAGTGTTTGTTTAAGTTGGAGAGAATGTAACGAACCGGCCCGTCGTTACGGGAATTACCACCCCATTATGTTGCATTAACATATCTTATGCTTCTATATCAGGTGTTAGAACCTATCGGGTGAGTTAGGAGTGAATTGAATTGAAAATGAAGCAAATAGCATGTTTGAAGTAAGTTTGAATATGGAAAGTCAACCTAGAGTTGACTATCGAGTTAGAGTGCTCGGAATCGGATTCTGATGATTCGACTAGTTTCGGGGAATCATTTATGACTTAGGAGAGCAATCGGAATTGAATTTGGAGGCCCGGTGTAGTTTTAGGCTTGAATTGGCGAAGCTTGAATTTTGGCAAAATCTGAATGGTAGGTGAGATTTTGATCCAGGGGTCAGAATGGAATTCCGACAATTCCTGTAGCTTCGTTATGTGATTTGGGATATGTCTGCAAATTTTCAGGTTATTCGGACGTCGTTTGATTGGGTTTTGGATTGAATGTTAGTTTTGAAAGTTTTGAAGAAACATAGGCTTGAATCCGTGTGGAAATGGTGATTTTGATGTTTAGGATGATGTTTTTATGATTGGAACAAGTTTGTATCATGTTTCGGAGTATGTTGGTGGTTTTCGTTGGGGTCCCGGGAGCCTCGGGACGAATTCGGGGGTCCAAGCGGACCAATTGGTGCCAAAGGCACTGCTGTTTCTGCTGCAATAAATGCAGAGAATTTTTGTGCTTCGCGATCGCGAAGCTATGTATGCGATCGCGTAAGAGGAAGATGTTTGTGACGACCCAAAGGGTCATCACTTATTTTATTAATCATTTCGAGCTTCTGAGGCCTTGAAAACCTCATTCCATGTTGCCTCAATTTACGTGCACGATCCGAGCTTGTAGCCGGAAAGATTTTTGTGATAGAAAATATGAATTCTATGAGAAATTTGGGTAAAAAATGATATTAATATTGATATGGTTGACTTCGGTCAACATTTTTGGTAAACGGATCCGGACCGAGATTGGATGGTCCCGAGAGGTCCGTAGGAAAATATGGGACTTGGACATGCGTCCGGAGTCGAATTCTGAGGCCTAGAGCCCAAGTTATGAATTTTTCTATGAAATTGTTTTTGATGTAATTGTTAAAGGAAATGAATTAATTGACCTTGGTATCGGGCTCGTATTTTGGTTCCGACGCCCGGTGCAAGTCTTAAATATTATATATGTGATTTCTGTAAAGTTTGGTGACATTCGGATGTCGTTTGAGATGTTTTGGACCTTGAGTTCCAAGTTTGAAAGTTTTGAAAAACCAAAAGTATGAAAATCATGAATTTGAGGCTTGATTTGATGAAAACGATGTGATATTGGCGATGTGATCGCACGAACAAGGTCATAATGTGTTTTTGAGGTTGTGTACATGTTTGG
Source organism: Nicotiana noctiflora (assembly GCA_032618575.1). Taxonomy (NCBI): domain Eukaryota; kingdom Viridiplantae; phylum Streptophyta; class Magnoliopsida; order Solanales; family Solanaceae; genus Nicotiana; species Nicotiana noctiflora. The sequence goes on along the minus strand of JASVEL010006602.1, from coordinate 32,036 downwards.
TTTGGAGCCCGGGGGGCTCGGGTAAAGATTTGATAGGCCGTAGGATCAATTTCTGAATTTTTGCACTGCTGGTTTTTCACCCAGCTGTTGGCTTCGCATTTGCGAAGAATTTCTCGCAAATGCGAAGAAGGCAGGTCAAGGCCGGGTTCGCAAATGCGAACCCGTTATCGCAAATGCGATGCCTGCCAGAACCAGCCAAGTTCGCAAATGCGAACAAAGTGTCGCAAAGGTGAAGCCTTCAGTAATTGCCTATCTTCGCAATTGCGAAGAATGTGTCACAATTGCGACAAAGCCCAGAAGCCTGCTGGTTCGCAAATGCGAAATCCCTAGTAACTGCCTTGTAACGACCCGGCCCGTCGTTACGGGAATTTACCACCCCGTTACCTTGCATTTACATATATTATGCTTTTAAATCGGTATTAGAGTATATCGGGTGAGTTAGGAGTGAATTGGATTGAAAATGAAACAAATAGCATGTTTAAAGGAAGCTTGAATATGAGAAGTCAACCAAGAGTTAACTATTGAGTTAGAGTGCTCGGAACCGGATTCGATGATTCGACTAGTTCCGGGGGATCATTTATGACTTAGGAGAACAATCGGAATTGAATTCGGAGGTCCGGTGTAGTTTTAGGCTTGAATTGGCGAAGGTTGAATTTTGGCAAAAATCGGATGGTAGGTGATATTTTGATCCGGGGGTCGGAATGGAATTCCGACAATTTCTGTAGCTTTGTTATGTGATTTTGGATGTGTCTGCAAATTTTCAGGTCATTCGGACATCGTTTGATCGGGTTTTGGATTGAATGTTAGTTTTGAAAGTTTTGAAGAAACTTAGGCTTGAATTCTTGAATAAATGGAGATTTTGATGTTTAGTATGGTGTTTTTATGATTGGAACAAGTCCGTATCATGTTTTGGAGTGCGTTGGTGGTTTTCGTTGGGGTCCCGGGGGCCTCGAGATGATTTCGGACCATCAACCGGGCTTGTGGGACTTGGCAAAATCTGCAGAAAACTGCAGGTTTCTGCCCAATCATTTTGACCTTCGCGTTCGCGTGGCATGGGCCGCGTTCGCGAAGGCTAAGAAGATCAATGCATCGCGTTCGCGGTCGGGGTGTCGCGTTCGCGTAGGCCAGGGGTGTTGAGCATCGCGAACGCGTTGCTAGGGTCGCGTTCGCGTAGGGTCGTGGGTGTTGTGCTTCGCGTTCGCGGGAGGTTTATCGCGAACGCGTAGAAGAAATCTGGGCGGCTGGGAGTTTGAACATCGCGAACGCATGGGAGGCGTCGCGTTCGCGAAGGGTAACTGGAATTGAGCATCGCGAACACGTGGTAAGCGTCGCGTTCGCGAAGAGTAAGGAGGAGTTGTTCTTCGCGAACGCGTGGGAGCTCACGCGAACGCGAAGAACAAAAGTCTCTGGCAGTGAATAAAATCCAGAAGCAGAGGGGTTACGGGTTTACACCCCCAAAACACAAATTTTGAGCCCTAGAGAGAAGAAAACTCGAGGAAATCACTGAGAAGTCATCGGGTATTCGTCGGAGGTAAGATTCTTGACTCAAAAACATCATTTTATGGTAGAATTAACATCAATATTCATGAAATTGGGTTGAAATCTTGAAGAAATGTGGCCTAAGTATTGAAAACGGGATTTTTGGATTTGGAAGGCCATTTGAACTCCGATTTCGATAAATTTTATATGCACGGACTCGTGGCGAGAGGAGTGTCGCGTTGGTACTAATTTCAAAATTTTCCGAGCAGTGGGGCCCGGGGTCGGGTTTTACCAACTTGGTGTATTTATGTGAATTTCATGTAAATTGAAATGGGTTATGATTCTTTGACCCGTATTTGATATAATTATTGTTATTTGACTAGATTCTACACACGAGGCAGCGAAATTCAAAGGAAAAGGCATCGCGGACGAGTCTACGACCGGCTAGAGGTGAGTAGTTTGTGTATATGGTAGCTTGAGGGTTCGAAACCCCGGCTTAGCACATTGTGACGCTAGTAGGCGTGGCTCGCACACCGTGGCAGGTGCGGGATTGATTGTGATTGGGGATTGAGACTTGGTCCATCCCGGAATGAATAATATGTTATTAGTGTTGGAAATACACTGTATTTGATATATTTGTGGGCTGTAAGCCTTGTTTGGGGCCTTGTGCCGACCTGTAGTGTCCTTAGAGGACAATATTTATGTGATAGCTATAATTGCTTAAATCACTGATCTCAATCCTGGAAATTGAAATCACACTTTTGAAATGCTAAGTCACCGGCTTTTACAAATTTAATAAAGTTAAAGTATTTTTCATTAATTATGAATTGAGAACTGATATTAAGGAAAATGAATTGTTTTGTGACTTAATTGCTTATTGTGGACTGAGCATGGGATCGGGCTGCACGCCGCAGTGGTTGATATGTGGATCGGGCTGCATGTCGCAGCAGTATTGCGCTTGGGCTGTAGGAGCCCCTCCGGAGTCTGTACACACCCCGGTGAGCGCCGTCGACGTTAAATTGGATCGGGCTACACGTCGTAGCGGTTATGTGCATTGCATTGCATCTGTATTTGTTGAATTACTCTGTGGTAGCTGTATTGTATTGTTGTTGCTAGTTCGTAGAAGATTCGGACTGTAGTGTAGCTTCATATTGTGGTATTTTGTGGATTTCTTACTGTCAGCTACTTATATATATTTGTTGCTCACTGAGTACTTAGTACTCACCCCTACTCCCTGCACCTTTTGTGTGCAGACTCAGGTACTCAGGAGCAGTAGACAGGCAATTCCAGTGGTTGCAGTGTCATATCAGGTTGCTGAGGCTGCCTACGTTCGCAGAACCTAGCTTCTCCTCTCATTTTCCAGTTGCTATTTTTTATTTTGTATTCAGATTTGAGTACTTCTATATCGTACTCTCTATTTCTGTTGGGTTTTGTTAGAGGCTCTAGACTTGTGACTCCGGATCTTTGGGAGTGTCAGTATTTTGTTCAGTATTATTATTATTGGAGTTCTTAAACTCATATATTCTTCTTGGGTTGTCCATTTGGGGACGGGTTTTTTGTGATAATTAAATTGTTGGTCTGGCTGGCCTAGCTTGATTGTTGGGCGCCATCACGACCGAATTTGGGTCATGACAAGTTGGTATAAGAGCTCTAGGTTATTAGGACTCGCGAGTCATGTGCCGGTTTAGTAGGCTTTCGTAGATCGGTACGTAGATGTCCGTATCTATCTTCGAAGGGCTACAGAAACTTTAGGAAAAACCTCATTTTCTTGAATTCATATCGTGCGATTTGTGTTATCATGAAATTAAATCTTTCCATATTCTATTCTCTCGCGGATGGCGAGAACACGAGCTAACGGACGTGGCGGACGACCACCATTGGCACCCAGAGGCCGTGGTCGTGGTAGAGGTAGGGCAGCAGTACCAGCACCTGCTGACCCACCAGCTAACCAGACTCAAGGTCAAATTCCAGCACCGATGGCCCAGGTTCAGGACCATGTTCCAGCTGCAGACGCTCCGGTAGCTCAGGTTCAGGCACCGGCAGTTCCTATTGTGATACCGGGTCTTCGGGAGACTTTGGCTCAGATTCTATCAGTATGCACTGGCTTGGCTCAGGTAGTTGCAGCCTCTACTGCAGCGACTTCTTCATAGGCAGGGGGAGGGAATCAGACCCCCGTGGCTCGCACACCCGAGCCGGTAGTTCAGGGTATTCAGGCACCTGGGGTAGCTCCAATTCAGCCAGCTGCACTTGTTGCACCACCCCCAGCTCATGTGGTTCCAATTATGCCTGACGATGAGCAGCGTCGTCTGGATAGGTTTGAGAGGCTACAACCTCCGACCTTCAGTGGTGCTGAGGGCGAGGACGCCCAGGTTTTTCTTGATAAGTGTCAGCGTATTCTTCGCACTGCGGGTATTCTGGAGTCCAGCGGTGTTGCTTTCACCACTTGGCAGCAGTTCTCCACGGTATTTTTGGAGAAGTACGTGCCTCAGTCTCAGAGAGAGGAGCTGCGACGTCAGTTCGAGTGGTTGAAGCAGGGAGAGATGACAGTTAATCAGTACGAGATGAGATTCACACATTTGGCCCGTCATGCCATGTGGATGGTTCCTACAGACAGGGAGAGGATTAGGAGATTTATTGATGGTCTTATTTATCCCATTCGCATATTGATGACCAGGGAGAGAGTTTCGATAGTTACCTTTGAGGAGGTGGTTGATGCTGCCCGTCACATTGAGACAGATCGCCGCAGAGAGCGAGAGGAGAGAGAGGCTAAGAGGCCTCGTGGTACTGGCAGTTACGGTGGTGCTCCGTCTAGGGGCCAATTTCAGCATAGCAGAGGTCGCTCTTTCAGGTCTCATCAGTCTGGACGTACAGAGTCCAGTGGGGTTTCATCAGATCGTGGTCGTCACGGCCATCAGGGTTATCAGGGTCAGCAGAGCAGTCAGCAGAGCCAGCCTGCACTGAGTGCTCTTCCAGCTCAGAGCTCTGCTCCTGCTTCCTCAGCACAGGGTTCATCTGTAGCGAGGGGTCCTCAGCAGCCCCTTCTCCCATCTTCAGGCCGTTGTTTTGAGTGCGGTGATTTGGGCCATATCAGGAGAGAGTGTCCTCAATGGCTGCGTAAGCGGTCTCAGTGGAGGGATCATCCTTCATCTTCTACTCTTGTTTCTTCAGCGCCAGCACAGTCAGCTAGGACTGGTGGCCAGGTATCCAGAGGTCGCCCCAGGGGCGAGGATCGTACTGGTGGAGGCCAGGCTCGTTTTTATGCTCTTCCGGATAGGAAGGATGCTAGTGCTTCAGATGCGGTCATTTCAGGTATTATCTCAGTCTGCCACAGGGATGCTTCTGTCTTATTTTGATCCCGGATCCACCTATTCTTATGTCTCTACTTATTTTGCACATCATTTGGGTATGACCCGTGGTATTCTTGCTTTGCCCGTACATGTGTCTACCCTAGTGGGGGATACTGTTGTTGTGGATCAGGTATATCGATCCTGTATTATTACTATTGGGGGTCTGGAGACCCGAGTTGATCTATTACTATTGGGCATGGTAGATTTCGATGTAATTCTAGGCATGGATTGGCTATCTTCTTACCATGCGATTCTGGACTGTCATGCCAAGACAGTCACACTAGCTATTCCAGGTAATCCGAGGATCGAGTGGCGTGGCTTGACTGATTATGTGTCCGACAGGGTGATTTCTTACATAAAGGCTCAACGAATGATTGGCAAGGGTTGTTTATCTTATTTGGCCTTCATTAGAAATGTGGAGGCCGAGACACCCAGTCTGGATTCGGTCCCCATTGTAAGGGAGTTTCCGGATGTATTTCTAGCAGACCTACCAGGCATGCCGCCTGACAGAGATATTGACTTTGGTATTGACTTGGTGCCGGGCACTCAGCCCATTTCTATTCCTCCTTATCGCATGGCACCAGCGGAGTTAAAAGAATTGAAAGAACAGCTTCAGGAACTCTTAGATAAGGGTTTCATTCGTCCAAGTATGTCACCTTGGGGTGCACCGGTGTTGTTTGTGAAGAAGAAAGATGGCACAATGAGAATGTGCATTGATTACAGGCAACTGAACAAGGTAACAGTGAAGAATAAGTACCCATTACCTCGTATTGAGGACCTATTTGATCAGCTCCAGGGAGCTAGTGTATTTTCTAAGATTGATCTTCGATCGGGCTATCATCAGTTGAAGATCAGGGACTCAGATATTATGAAGACAGCGTTCGGGACGCGATATGGGCACTACGAGTTCCTGGTGATGTCTTTCGGGTTGACTAATGCCCCAGCTGCATTCATGCACTTGATGAATAGTGTATTTCGGCCGTACCTGGATTCTTTTGTGATTGTGTTTATTGATGATATTCTGGTATATTCACGCAGCCAGGAGCAGCACGCACAACACTTGAGGGTGGTTTTGCAAAGGTTGAGAGAAGAGAAGCTCTATGCGAAATTCACTAAGTGTGAGTTCTGGCTTGACACTGTGGGTTTTCTGGGACATATAGTGTCCAGTGATGGTATTCGGGTTGATCCTCAGGAAGGTCGAGGCAGTGCAGAATTGGCCCAGACCTTCCTCAGCTACAGAGATTCGGAGTTTTCTCGGCTTGGCAGGCTATTATCGCCGGTTTGTTCGGGGTTTCTCATCTATTGCTTCACCGTTGACTAAGTTGACACAGAAGAATGCTCCATTTGTGTGGTCTGATGAATGCGAGGAAAGTTTCCAGAAGCTCAAAGAGGCTTTGACCATAGCTCCAGTACTTGTGTTACCATCAGTTTTAGGGTCATATACGGTGTATTGTGATGCTTCTAGAGTTGGACTCGGTTGTGTGTTGATGCAGGGAGGGTAGAGTTATTGCATATGCTTCTCGTCAGCTAAAGCCCCACGAGAAGAACTACCTTGTTCATGATTTGGAGTTGTCTGCTATTGTTCATGCCTTGAAGATTTGGAGGCATTACCTATATGGTGTATCTTGTGATGTATATACGGACCACCGCAGCCTTCAGCATTTGTTTAAGCAAAAAGATCTAAATTTGAGGCAGCGGAGATGGCTTGAATTGCTTAAAGACTATGATATTACTATCTTGTATCATCCCGGAAAGGCCAATGTAGTGGCTGATGCATTGAGCCGGAAGGCTATTAGTATGGGCAGTTTGGCGTATATTCCGGTTGGGGAGAGACCCCTAGCAGTTGATGTTCAGGCGTTAGCTAACCAGATGGTAAGGCTGGATATTTCTGAGCCCAGTCGGGTGATGGCTTGTGTAGTAGCTCGTTCTTCTTTATATGATCGTATTCGAGAGCGCCAGTATGATGATCCACACTTACTTGTCCTTAAGGATAGAGTTCAGCATGATGATGCTAGAGATGTCACTATTGATAGTGATGGTGTATTGCGGATGCAGGGCCGGATATGTGTGCCCAATGTTGATGGCCTTCGTGAATTGATATTGGAAGAGGCCCATAGCTCGCGATATTCTATTCATCCAGGAGCCGCGAAGATGTACCAGGATTTGAAGCAGCATTACTGGTGGAGAAAGATTAAGAAAGATATTGTGAGCCATGTAGCTCGGTGTCTAAACTGTCAGCAGGTCAAGTATGAGCATCAGAGACCTGGTGGTGTATTCCAACGTATCGATATTCCTGAGTGGAAGTGGGAAAGAATAACTATGGACTTTGTTAGTGGACTCCCTCGGACCGCGAGGAAGTTTGATTCAGTTTGGGTGGTGGTGGATAGGTTGACTAAGTCAGCTCACTTCATCCCGGTGTGTACTACCTATACCTCGGAGCGGTTGGCAGAGATATTCATCCGTGAGATAGTGAGATTGCATGGAGTTCCTATTTCCATTATATCAGACAGAGGTACCTAGTTCACATCTCAGTTCTGGAGGACATTTCAGCGAGAGTTGGGTTCACAGGTAGAGTTGAGCACAGCATTTCATCCACAGACGGATGGGCAGTCCGAGCATACTATTCAGATATTAGAGGACATGTTGCGTGCTTGTGTCATTGATTTCGGTGGTTCATGGGCTGATTATTTGCCTTTGGCGTAGTTTGCTTACAATAATAGCTATCAGTCCAGCATTCAGATGGCACCGTATGAAGCTTTATATGGGAGGCGGTGTAGTTCTCCAGTCGGTTGGTTCGAGCCCGGCGAGGCTAGGTTGTTAGGGACAGAGTTAGTCCAAGATGCCTTAGACAAGGTGAAGGTGATTCAGGAGAGACTTCGCACAGCTCAGTCGCGTCAGAAGAGTTATGCGGACCGGAAGGTCCGAGATGTGTCTTATTCAGTAGGTGAGAAAGTGTTGCTGAAGGTTTCGCCTATGAAGGGTGTTATGAGGTTTGGAAAGAAAGGAAAGTTGAGCCCAAGGTTTATTGGACTTTTTGAGGTGCTTAGGAAAGTTGGGGAGGTGGCTTATATGCTTGCTTTGCCACCCAGTTTGTCGGGAGTTCACCCGGTATTCCATGTATCTATGCTCCGGAAGTATGTCGGAGACCCGTCTCATGTGTTGGACTTCAGCACGATACAGCTAGATGAGGATTTGACTTATGATGTGGAACCGGTAGCCATTTTGGGTCGACAGGTTCGTAAGCTGAGATCTAAGGACATAGCTTCAGTAAAAGTGTAGTGGAGAGGTCGTCTCGTGGAGGAAGCAACTTGGGAGACCGAGCAGGAAATGCGGAGCAGATATCCACACTTGTTTGATACTCCAGGGTATGTTTCTTAACCCGCTCGCGGACGAGCGTTTGTTTAAGTTGGGGAGAATGTAACGACCCGGCCCGTCGTTACGGGAATTTACCACCCCGTTACCTTGCATTTACATATATTATGCTTTTAAATCAGTATTAGAGTATATCGGGTGAGTTAGGAGTGAATTGGATTGAAAATGAAACAAATAGCATGTTTAAAGGAAGCTTGAATATGAGAAGTCAACCAAGAGTTGACTATTGAGTTACAGTGCTCGAAACCGGATTCTGATGATTCGACTAGTTCCGGGGATCATTTATGACTTAGGAGAACAATCGGAATTGAATTCGGAGGTCCGGTGTAGTTTTAGGCTTGAATTGGCGAAGGTTGAATTTTGGCGAAAACCGGATGGTAGGTGATATTTTGATCCGTGGGTCGGAATGGAATTCCGACAATTTCTGTAGCTTCGTTATGTGATTTTGGATGTGTCTACAAATTTTCAGGTCATTCGGACATCGTTTGATCGGGTTTTGGATTGAATGTTAGTTTTGAAAGTTTTGAAGAAACTTAGGCTTGAATTCGTGAATAAATGGAGATTTTGATGTTTAGTATGGTGTTTTTATGATTGGAACAAGTCCGTATCATGTTTTGGAGTGCGTTGGTGGTTTTCGTTGGGGTCCCGGGGGCCTCGGGATGATTTCGGACCATCAACCGGGCTTGTGGGACTTGGCAAAATCTGCAGAAAACTGCAGGTTTCTGCCCAGTCATTTTGACCTTCGCGTTCGCGTGGCATGGGCCGCGTTCGCGAAGGCTAGGAAGATCAATGCATCGCGTTCGCGGTCGGGGTGTCGCGTTCGCATAGGCCAGGGGTGTTGAGCATCGCGAACGCGTTGCTAGGGTCGCGTTCGCGTAGGGTCGTGGGTGTTGTGCTTCGCGTTCGCGGGAGGTGTATCGCGAACGCGTAGAAGAAATCTGGGCGGCTGGGAGTTTGAACATCGCGAACGCGTGGGAGGTGTCGCGTTCGCGAAGGGTAACTGGAATTGAGCATCGCGAACGTGTGGTAAGCATCGCGTTCGCGAAGAGTAAGGAGGAGCTGTTCTTCGCGAACGCGTGGGAGCTCACGCGAACGCGAAGAACAAAAGTCTCTGGCAGTGAATAAAATCCAGAAGCAGAGGGGTTACGGGTTTACACCCCCAAAACACAAATTTGAGCCCTAGAGAGAAGAAAACTCGAGGAAATCACTGAGAAGTCATCGGGTATTCGTCGAAGGTAAGATTCTTGACTCAAAAACATCATTTTATGGTAGAATTAACATCAATATTCATGAAATTGGGTTGAAATCTTGAAGAAATGTGGCCTAAGTATTGAAAACGGGATTTTTGGATTTGGAAGGCCATTTGAACTCCGATTTCGATAAATTTTATATGCACGGACTCGTGGCGAGAGGAGGGTCGCGTTGGTACTAATTTCAAAATTTTCCGAGCAGTGGGGCCCGGGGTCGGGTTTTACCAACTTGGTATATTTATGTGAATTTCATGTAAATTGAAATGGGTTATGATTCTTTGACCCGTATTTGATATAATTATTGTTATTTGACTAGATTTTACACACGAGGCAGCGAAATTCAAAGGAAAAGGCTTCGCGGACGAGTCTACGACCGGCTAGAGGTGAGTAGTTTGTGTATATGGTAGCCTGAGGGTTCGAAACCCCGGCTTAGCACATTGTGACGCTAGTAGGGCGTGGCTCGCACACCGTGGCAGGTGCGGGATTGATTGTGATTGGGGATTGAGACTTGGTCCATCCCGGAAGTGAATAATATGTTATTAGTGTTGGAAATACACTGTATTTGCTATATTTGTGGGCTGTAAGCCTTGTTTGGGGCCTTGTGCCGATCTGTAGCGTCCTTAGAGGACAATATTTATGTGATAGCTATAATTGCTTAAATCACTGATCTCAGTCCTGGAAATTGAAATCACACTTTTGAAATGCTAAGTCACCAGCTTTTACAAATTTAATAAAGTTAAAGTATTTTTCATAAATTATGAATTGAGAACTGGAATTAAGGAAAATGAATTGTTTTGTGACTTAATTGCTTATTGTGGACTGAGCATGGGATCGGGCTGCACGCCGCAGTGGTTGATATGAGGATCGGGCTGCACGCCGCAGCAGTATTGCGCTTGGGCTGTAGGAGCCCCTCCGGAGTCTGTACACACCCCAGTGAGCGCCGTCGACGTTAAATTGGATCGGGCTACACGCCGTAGCGGTTATGTGCATTGCATTGCATCTGTATTTGTTGAATTACTCTGTGGTAGCTGTATTGTATTGTTGATGCTAGTTCGTAGGAGATTCGAACTGTAGTTTAGCTTCATTATGTGGAAATCTGTGGATTTCTTACTATCAGCTACTTATATATATTTGTTACTCACTGAGTACTTAGTACTCACCCCTACTCCCTGCACCTTTTGTGTGCAGACTCAGGTACTCAGGAGCAGTAGACAGGCATTTCCCGCGGTTGCGGTGTTATATCGAGTTGCTGAGGTAGCTGCCTACGTTCGCAGAACCTAGCTTCTCCTCTCCTTTCCAGTTGTTATTCTGTATTTTGTATTCACACTTGAGTATTTCTATATCGTACTCTCTATTTCCTGTTTGGTTTTGTTAGAGGCTCTAGACTTGTGACTCCGGATCTTTGGGAGTGTCAGTATTTTGTTCAAGTATTATTATTATTGGAGTTCTTAAACTCATATATTCTTCTTGGGTTGTCTATTTGGGGACGGGTATTTTGTGATAATTAAATTGTTGGTCTGGCTGGCCTAGCTTGATTGTTGGGCGCCATCACGACCGGATTTGGGTCGTGACATGCCTAGACTTCGCAAATGCGAACAAATGTTCGCAAATGCGAACTTCCCAGCCTTAGCTTATTTTTCAAACTCCAGAAATTGGTCGGGGTTCGCAATTGCGAACCCATGTTCGCAAATGCGAACACAGAGACATGTAAAACACGATTTTCAGTTCATTTCTTCACTTTTTACAAACCAAAAACAACCATTTGCGATTCTTCACGGATTCCTTCTTCTTCAAAACAATTGTAAGTCACTTTTTACATAATTCTTTCAATTCCTAACATCATTAAACATGTTTTTCAATAGAAATCAAAGGTTTTCATGGTAGAATTTCTTATTTTTGTTAGAATATAGGGTTTTTCATAAATTGGGAAATTGGACCTCGAATTGAGGTCCGATTTTGAAACAAATCATATACATGAACTCGTGGGGGATGGGTAACCGGATTTTGGTCCGAACCCCGAGTTCCGACCATGTGGGCCCGGGGTCGAAATTCACTATTCCGGGAGAATGTTGTAAAAGTTGTAATTGGCCTTATGAATTAGTTTGTTGAGTAGTATTGATGATATTAAATCAATTGTGTATAGATACGATTGGATTGGAGCCAAATTTGAAAGAAAAAGACATTTCCATGGATTGAATTGTTCATAAACATTCGAGGTAAGTGATTGTTCTATCCTAGCTTGAGGGAATAGGATTATGTGCTATGTGTTATGTGATCGAGTGCGGTGTATGGGCTGTGGTGACGAGCATCCATACACTGGCGTCTAGTATGACCGTGAGTCGTTGTTAATGCTTATTGTGAGACATATTTGCAGATAAATTGTTGAACCTTTGCCAGGTTGTAGAATTGTTATTGTTCTCCCTTGTCGGGACTTGTTGTGAAGATGATTATTGATTGCCCTTGTTGGGACGGTTTATGAATTACTTTTTTATTCTTTGCCCTTAACTGTGATTGTTATTTGGGTGAGGAAGAGTGATAATGCACGAAGGGTGATGTCGTGCCTTGATTTATTATTTATGCACGAAGGTTAATGCCGTGCCATGTTTTATTATTTATGCACGAAGGTTAATGCCGTGCCATGTTTTATTATTTATGCACGAAGGTTAATGCCGTGCCATATTTTATTGATTATGCACGAAGGATCATGTCGTGCCTTGTTATTGAACCATGTACGAAGGATCATGCCGTACTATGGATGTGAGGATGAGAGTAAAAGCACGAAGGGTGATGCCGTGTACGTTATTTACTTATTTGGTGAGGATGAGAGTAATAGCACGAAGGGTGATGCCGTGCAACTGTTTGCTATTCCTTGACTTGATATTACATGTGTTTCCATTATACTTTGTTTTCCTTGTGAACTTGTTAACTGTTGTTAATTGTTGAATTCTTTGAGATATTCCTTATTGTGTTATTACTTGGTTGTTTCTTGTTATTCTGTGGTATACATATATTGAATTGCATAGGTTTATGTGGGTGTCTGGTCCTAGGCTTGTTACTACTTCGCGGGGATAGGCCAGGCACTTACCAGCACATGGGGTCGGTTGTGCTGATACTACACTTCTGTGCGTTTTTGCATAGGTCCAAGTTACGATCAGGAGCAGCAGCAGTAAATCGATTGCGTGGAAGTTTGATCACATTTGAGACCGAGGTAGCTTGCAGACGTCCGCAAGCCCGGCGTCTCTCTTTACTTATGTTACTAGCTGTAGTCTCTTTGTTCCGAGACAAACAAAATTATGTTATATTTCTTTCAAACTTATATGTGTAGTATTCAATAGTAGTTCGTGAGTTGGTGACTCCACGTCTTGGGTAGAGGATTTCAGTATGATTTTCACCTTGTAATTAGTTATTTCTATTTCGATAAAGTATTCCGCACTTATTTAATTAAGGTTATGGTTTATTGTTAAATAAATTATGAAATTGTATTAAAAACAAGAAAAGTATGAATACAGTGGCTTGCCTAGCTACCACGAGTAGGCGCCATCACGATCCCGATGTTGGGGGAAAATCCGGGTCGTGACAAGTTGGTATCAGAGCTCTAGGTTACATAGGTCTCACCACTCACGAACATGCTTAGTAGAGTTTGAGAGGTAGGTACGGAGACATCTGTACTTGTCCTCCAAAGTCTATTTAGTTAGGAAAGAGTCTCTCATTTGTTCTTTCTTGTCGTGCGACTTGTTCCTCAATTACTGATTGAATTTCTACTCTGTCCTTTCGCAGATGGTGAGGACACGCGCTTCTTCGTCCGCTGACCAGCAGCCCGAGCCCCAGGCAGCTCCAGTGAGGGGCCGAGGTCGTATCCGAGGCCGTGGTAGGGGTAGAGCTCATCCCCAGGCAGCTACTCCAGAGGTGGAGCCTCATATTGAGATTGACGAGGAGGTTCCAGTCCCAGTAGCTCCAGTGGGCCCGGCTGAGGTCCCAGGAGAGGCTTTAATTACCCCGGATCTTCGGGATGCTTTGGTCAGAATAGCGGGATTTATGGACAACATTGCCAGAGCGGGCTTATTATCGGTTGCACCTGCCGCTTCTCAGGCTGGAGGAGGGGCCCAGAATCCTATTGCTCGTACTCCGGAGCCAGTAGCTCCTCAGCCTCAGGCACCAGTGGTTCAGCCAGCTGTGGCCACCCAGTCAGGTACCACGGCTCGTGCCGGTGATGGAGCGGCCATGACTTCTGATTCTTTATGGAGACTTGATCGGTTCTCCAAGCTGTTTACCACTACTTTCAACGGTGCCACATCAGAGGATCCTCAAGATTTCTTATTCAGTTGCCATGAGATTCTCAAGACTATGGGGATCGTGGAGTCCAATGGAGTTGACTTCTGTACATTCAGGCTTTCAGGATCCGCCAAAACTTGGTGGAGGGATTATTGTCTGACTCGACCAGCAGGGTCCCCAGCTTTATCATGGGATCAGTTTGCAGAGCTATTTCTGGAGAAGTTTCTCCCTGTTACTCAGCGGGATGTACTTCGGAGGCAGTTTGAGCGCCTCCATCAGGGCACTATGACGGTCACACAGTATGAGACGAGATTTGTCGATTTGGCTCGTCATGCAGTGGTGATACTTCCCACAGAGCGGGAGAGGGTCCGCAGGTTTATAGATGGGCTTAATCGGCCAATTAGACTCCAGATGGCTATGGGCGTGGGGAGTGACATATCATTTCAGGAGGCAGCTAATGCAGCACGCAGAGTTGAGATGGCTCTTGCTCGGGGAGGCGGTTATTCTTCAGACAAGAGGCCTTATCATTCAGGCAGGTTTAGTGGTTCTTCCTCTGGTGGCAGAGAATCCTTTGATAGAGGCCAGTCTTCCAGGCCTTTTCATTCCGCCATTCAGGCTTCACAGGGTGGACCAAGTGATCGTGGTTTTCGGGGGCATTATTCAGACCAGCCTCCTATTAATGCTCAGCCTCTTCAGAGTGTTCGTGGAGGCCATTCAGGTCGTCAGGGCCAGCAGCCCTATCAGTCTAAGAGTTGCTACGGTTGTGGTGACCCAGGTCATTTTATCAGGTATTGCCCTCGAGCAGCGGGCAACTCTCAGTAGCGAGGTCCTCGTCCTATGATTCAGGCCCCAGCTGACCCTCAGCCTGCCCAGCCAACCAGAGGCGGGGGTAGAGATTATAGAGGTGGAGGTCGAGACCGTAGAGGTGGAGACCGTCCAGCCCGAGGTAGAGGTCAGCCAGTTGATGGTCGTCCTAGAGACGCAGCTCAGAGGGGAGGTGCAGATCCCCGATTCTATGCTTTACTAGCCAGGCCAGAGGCAGAGGCATCAGATGCCGTGATTACAGGTACTATTCTTGTGTGTGGCAGAGGTGCTTCAGTATTATTTGACCTTGGATCTACATATTCCTATGTGTCTTCCTACTTTGCACCGTATTTAGCCGTGCCCAGCTATGCTCTGGATATTCCAGTTTATGTGGCTACACTAGTGGGTGACTCCATTGTAGTCGACCGAGTGCATCGTTCGTGCGTAGTTATATTTGGGGGTCTTGAGACCCATGTTGATCTGTTGCTTTTGGATATGGTGGATTTTGATGTCATATTGGGGATGGACTGGTTGTCCCCATACCATGCTATTCTAGATTGTCATGCTAAGACTGTGACGTTAGCCTTGCCAGAATCACCCCGACTAGAGTGGAAAGGTACCTCAAGCCACTCCGTTCGCATTGTTATTTCCTATGTTAAGGCTCGACGAATGGTCGAGAAGGGGTGTCTAGCTTATCTGGCTTATGTTCGTGATTCCAGCGCAGAGGTTCCTTCCATTGAGTCAGTCCCTATTGCACGGGAGTTTCCTGAGGTTTTTCCTTCGGACCTGCCGGGCATGCCACCCGACAGGGATATTGATTTCTGTATTGATCTGGCACCGGGCACTCAGCCCATCTCTATTCCACCCTATCGTATGGCCCCACCGTAGCTAAAAGAGTTGAAAGATCAGTTGGAGGACCCTCTTGAGAAAGGCTTTATCAGGCCCAGTGTTTCCCCCTGGGGAGCACCCGTATTATTTGTAAAGAAGAAAGATGGCTCGATGCGGATGTGTATTGATTACCGGCAATTAAACAAAGTGACAATAAAGAATAAGTATCCACTGCCGAGGATTGATGATTTGTTTGACCAGCTCCAGGGAGCGAGAGTATTCTCTAAGATAGACTTGAGGTCAGGCTACCATCAGCTGAAGATCAGGGCGGCTGACATTCCTAAGACGGCCTTTCGCTCTAGATATGGGCATTATGAGTTCTTGGTCATGTCCTTCGGGTTGACCAATGCCCCAGCAGCATTCATGGAGTTGATGAATTGGGTATTCGGGCCTTACTTAGATCTGTTCGTGATAGTCTTTATAGATGACATCCTGGTGTACTCCCGCAGCCAGGAAGAGCACGAGCAGCACCTCAGAGTGGTTCTTCAGACTCTGAAAGATAACCAGCTATATGCCAAATTTTCTAAATGTGAGTTCTGGCTGAGTTCGGTAGCATTTCTGGGTCACATTATATCAGTGGAAGGTATTCAGGTAGACCCAAAGAAGATTGAGGCAGTCCAGAATTGGCCTCGACCAGCTTCAGTGACTGAGATTCGGAGTTTCTTGGGGTTAGCAGGTTACTACCGTCGATTTGTAGAGGGTTTTCTTTTATTGCAGCCCCGATGACCAGGTTGACCCAGAAGGGTTCCCTGTTCCAGTGGTCAGATGAGTGTGAGGGGAGCTTTCAGAAGCTCAAGACAGCCTTGACTACAGCACCAGTGCTGATACTACCTACGGGTGCAGGGCCTTATACAATTTACTGTGATCCCGTACAGGGCTTGGAGCGGTATTCATGCAGGATGGTAAGGTTATCGCTTATGCTTCGAGACAGTTAAAAATACATGAGAAGAATTATCTAGTTCATGATCTTGAGTTAGCAGCAGTGGTTCATGCCTTAAAGATCTGGAAGCATTATCTATATGGTGTGACATGTGAGGTGTACACCGATCACAAAAGCCTACAATACTTGTTCAAGCAAAAGGAGTTGAATCTACGCCAGCAGAGATGGTTAGAGTTGCTGAAGGACTATGATGTTACTATCTTATATCACCCAGGTAAGGCCAATGTGGTGGCCGATGCATTGAGTAGAAAGTATGCTAGCATGGGTAGTCTTGCATACATTCCGGTCAGTCAGAGACCATTAGCTCTAGATGTCCAGGCCTTAGCCAACCGGTTCGTGAGATTAGACATTTCTGAGCCTAGCAGGGTGTTAGCCCGCACGGTCGCTCGTTCTTCTTTATTAGAGCGTATCCGTGAGAGGCAATTTGATGATCCTCATTTGCGTGAGTTGAGAGATACAGTACAGCAGGGAGGTGCCACACAGGTAAATCTAGATGATGATGGGGTATTGAAATTGCGGGGTCGAGTTTGTGTGCCCAATGTCGAAGGGATTCGAGAGTTGATCTTAGCGGAGGCCCACAGTTCGCGGTATTCTATTTACCCAGGCACCGCGAAGATGTACCAAGACTTACGGCAGCACTATTGGTGGCGTAGAATGAAGAAAGATATCGTTGCGTATGTCGCTCGGTGTCTAAACTGTCAGCAGGTGAAATATGAGCACCAGAGACCTGGTGGTGTATTCCAGAGGATTGAAATTCCCGAGTGGAAATGGGAGCGGGTCACTATGGACTTCGTTACTGGACTTCCTTTGACTCGGAGGAAATTTGATGCTATTTGGGTCATTGTTGATAGGTTGACCAAGTCGGCACACTTTATTCCAGTATCTGTCTCCTACTCGTCGGAGAGGTTAGCGGAGGTTTACATTAGAGAGATTGTTCGTCTCCATGGAGTGCCAGTATCTATTATCTCTGATCGGGGTACGCAGTTTACCTCGCGGTTCTGGAGAGCGGTCCAGCAAGAGTTAGGCACCCAGGTTCAGTTGAGTACAGCATTTCATCCTCAGACGGATGGCCAGTCCGAGAGGACTATTCAGATTCTAGAGGACATGCTTCGAGCCTGTGTTATTGATTTCGGAGGCTCGTGGGACCAGTTTTTGCCATTAGCAGAGTTTGCCTACAATAACAGTTACCAGTCTAGCATCCAGATGGCTCCGTATGAGGCGTTGTATGGTAGGCGATGTCGATCACCGGTTGGATGGTTTGAACCGGAAGAGGCTCGGTTGTTAGGTACAGACTTAGTTCAGGAGGCCTTGGATAAGGTCAAGACAATTCAGGAGAGATTGCGTTCAGCTCAGTCCAGGCAGAAGACTTATGCGGATCGTAAGGTTCGAGATGTAGATTTAATGGTTGGTGAACGAGTATTGCTCCGAGTGTCGCCTATGAAGGGCGTGATGAGGTTCGGGAAGAAGGGCAAGCTCGGCCCTAGGTATATTGGTCCATTTGAGATTCTAGACAGAGTGGGAGGGGTGGCTTACAGATTAGCTTTGCCGCCTAGCTTATCAGTCGTGCATCTAGTTTTTCATGTATCTATGCTTCGGAGATACCACGGCGATCCCACACATGTGTTAGACTTCGATACTGTCCAATTGGACAATGATCTATCTTACGAGGAGGAGCCGGTGGCCATTCTAGACCGGCAGGTTCGACAATTGAGGTCAAAGAGTTATCCTTCTGTGCGTGTTCAGTGGAGAGGTCAGCCTCCTGAGGCATCGACCTGGGAGTCCGAGTCTGATATGCGGAGCCGCCACCCACACTTGTTTCCTGACTCAGGTACTTCTTTCTTTTGTCCGTTCGAGGACGAACGGTTGTTTTAGAGGTGGAGATTGTGACGACCCAAAGGGTCATCACTTATTTTATTAATCATTTCGAGCTTCTGAGGCCTTGAAAACCTCATTCCATGTTGCCTCGATTTACGTGCACGATCCGAGCTTGTAGCCGGAAAGATTTTTGTGATAGAAAATATGAATTCTATGAGAAATTTGGATAAAAAATGATATTAATATTGATATGGTTGACTTCGGTCAACATTTTTGGTAAACGGATCCGGACCCGAGATTGGATGGTCCCGAGAGGTCCGTAGGAAAATATGGGACTTGGACATGCGTCCGGAGTCGAATTCGGAGGCCTAGAGCCCAAGTTATGAATTTTTCTATGAAATTGTTTTTGATGTAATTGTTAAAGGAAATGAATTAATTGACCTTGGTATCGGGCTCGTATTTTGGTTCCGACGCCGGTACAAGTCTTAAATATTATATATGTGATTTCTGTAAAGTTTGGTGACATTCGGATGTCGTTTGAGATGTTTTGGACCTTGAGTTCCAAGTTTGAAAGTTTTGAAAAACCAAAAGTATGAAAATCATGAATTTGAGGCTTGATTTGATGAAAACGATGTGATATTGGCGATGTGATCGCACGAACAAGTTCATAATGTGTTTTTGAGGTTGTGTACATGTTTGGTTTGGAGCCGGGGGCTCGGGTAAAGATTTGATAGGCCGTTGGATTAAATTCTGAAATGTTGCACTGCTGGTTTTTCACCCAGCTGTTGGCTTCGCAATTGCGAAGTATTTCTCGCAATTGCGAAGGGGGCAGTACAAGGCTGGGTTCGCAAATGCGAACCCATTATCGCAAATGCGATGCCTGCCAGAACCAGCCAAGTTCGCAAATGCGAACAAAGTGTCGCAAATGCAACACTGGTACACCTGGACCAGAGTTCGCAATTGCGAACTTAACCTCGCAAATGCGAGGCCTTCAGTAATTGCCTGTCTTCGCAATTGCGAAGAATGTGTCGCAATTACGACAAAGCCCAGAAGCCTGCTGGTTCGCAAATGCGAACCTTATTTTGCAAATGCGAAATCCCCAGTAACTGCCTAGACTTCGCAAATGCGAACTTCCCAGCCTTAGCTTATTTTTCGAAATTGGTCGGGGTTCGCAATTGCGAACCCATGTTCGCAAATGCGAACACAGAGACCTGTAAAACACGATTTTCGGTTCATTTCTTCACTTTTTACAAACCAAAAACACCCATTTGCGATTCTTCACGGATTCCTTCTTCTTCAAAACAATTGTAAGTCACTTTTTACTTAATTCTTTCAATTCCTAACATTATTGAACATGTTTTTTAATAGAAATCAAAGGTTTTCATGGTAGAATTTCTTGTTTTTGTTAGAATATAGGGTTTTTCATAAATTGGAAAATTGGACCTCGAATTGAGGTCCGATTTTGAAACAAATCATATACATGAACTCGTGGGGTGATGGGTAACCGGATTTTGGTCCTAACCCCGAGTTCCGACCATGTGGGCCCGGGGACGAAATTCACTATTCCGGGCAGAATGTTGTAAAAGTTGTAATTGGCCTTATGAATTAGTTTGTTGAGTAGTATTGATGATATTAAATCAATTGTGTATAGATACGATTGGATTGGAGCCAAATTTGAAAGAAAAAGACATTTCCACGGATTGAATTGTTCATAAACATTCGAGGTAAGTGTTTGTTCTATCCTAGCTTGAGGGAATAGGATTATGTGCTATGTGTTATGTGATCGAGTGCGGTGTATGGGCTGTGGTGACGAGCATCCATACACCGGCGTCTAGTATGATCGTGAGTCGTTGTTAATGC
The DNA here is from genome assembly GCA_032618575.1 of Nicotiana noctiflora. Lineage (NCBI taxonomy): Eukaryota > Viridiplantae > Streptophyta > Magnoliopsida > Solanales > Solanaceae > Nicotiana > Nicotiana noctiflora. The sequence continues at coordinate 12,009 of JASVEL010006602.1, read as the reverse complement.
TTATTGTGAGACATATTTGCAGATAAATTGTTGAACCTTTGCCAGGTTGTAGAATTGTTATTGTTCTCCCTTGTCGGGACTTGTTGTGAAGATGATTATTGATTGCCCTTGTTGGTACGGTTTATGAATTACTGTTTTATTCTTTGCCCTTAACCGTGATTGTTATTTGGGTGAGGAAGAGTGATAATGCACGAAGGGTGATGCCGTGCCTTGATTTATTATTTATGCACGAAGGTTAATGCCGTGCCATGTTTTATTATTTATGCACGAAGGTTAATGCCGTGCCATGTTTTATTATTTATGCACGAAGGTTAATGCCGTGCCATGTTTTATTGATTATGCACGAAGGATCATGCCGTGCTCTGTTATTGAACCATGTACGAAGGATCATGCCGTACTATGGATGTGAGGATGAGAGTAAAAGCACGAAGGGTGATGCCGTGTACTTTATTTGCTTATTTGGTGAGGATGAGAGTAAAAGCACGAAGGGTGATGCCGTGCAACTGTTTGCTATTCCTTGACTTGATATTACATGTGTTTCCATTATACTTTGTTTTCCTTGTGAACTTATTAACTGTTGTTAATTGTTGAATTCTTTGAGATATTCCTTATTGTGTTATTACTTGGTTATTTCTTGTTATTCTGTGGTATACATATATATTGAATTGCACAGGTTTATGTGGGTGTCTGGTCCTAGGCTTGTCACTACTTCGCCGGGATAGGCCAGGCACTTACCAGCACATAGGGTCGGTTGTGCTGATACTACACTTCTGTGCGTTTTTGCACAGGTCCAAGTTACGATCAGGAGCAGCAGCAGTAAATCGATTGCGTGGAAGTTTGATCACTTTTGAGACCGAGGTAGCTTGCAGACGTCCGCAAGCCCGGCGTCTCTCTCTTTACTTATGTTACTAGCTGTAGTCTCTTTGTTCCGAGACAAACAGAATTATGTTATATTTCTTTCAAACTTATATGTGTAGTATTCAATAGTAGTTCGTGAGTTGGTGACTCCACGTCTTGGGTAGAGGATTTCAGTATGATTTTCACCTTGTAATTAGTTATTTCTATTTCGATAAAGTATTCCGCACTTATTTAATTAAGGTTATGGTTTATTGTTAAATAAATTATGAAATTATATTAAAAACAGGATAGTATGAATACAGTGGCTTGCCTAGCTACCACGAGTAGGCGCCATCACGATCCCGATGTTGGAGGAAAATCCGGGTCGTGACAATGTTGAGCTTTGCGATCGCGAGGGTGAGTCTGCGATCGCGTAGGGTAAAGCTGGTAAGCTCTGCGATTGCAAGGTTGAGTCTGTGATCGCATAGTGTATCGAGATGAGGCTGGGAGATTGCTCTTCGCGATCGCAGGAGTAGTGATGCGATCGCGTGAGGTTGAGTTTTTGTGCATCGCGATCGTGGGTCGGTCGATGCGATCGCGTAAGGTCGTGTTCTTGAGCAGTGCGATCGCGACCCCTTTGATGCGATCGCGTAGGGTCACTGAGTTGAGCACTGCGATCGCGTCCAGGCTCACGCGATCGCGTAGAGGAAAGTTGGCAGCCGGGTTTTTGTGCATCGCAATCGCACTCCCAGTGCTGTGATCGCATAGAGTAAACGGCCCAGGGCAGTGAGTTTAAGTCCAGAAACATTTCATTACGGGTTCATACACCCCAAAACACCATTTTTGAGCCCTAGAGAGAAGAAATCACGGGAAAACGCAGGGAAATCATCGGATATTCATCGGAGGTAAGTTTCTTGACTCAAAAACATCATTTTATGGTAGAATTAACCTCAATCTTCATTAATTTGGGTAGAAATTGTGAAGGATTGTGGCCTAGTTATTGAAAACGAAAATTTGGGTTTTGAAAGGCCAATCGAACTCCGATTTTGGTAAATTTTATATGTATGGACTCGTGGCGAGACGAGGATTCTGGAAATATGAGTTTCGAAATTTTTTGAGATGTGGGCCCGGCCTCGGGTTTTACAAATTTCGTGATTTTTGATATTTTTCGAGTTCTTTCGATTGGGTTATGTTCCATTAGCCTATTTTGATATATTTGTACTCAATTTGGCTAGTTTGGACGTGCGTGGATGTCGGTTCGAGGAGCTAAGGCATCGCGGGCATGAGCTTTCGTCGGTTCGAGGTGGGTAATACTTGTAAATAATGTCCCTGAGGGTTAGTAAACCCCGGACTTGCACATCTTAGTGTTGTGTTGAGGTGACTTGCACGCCGGATAACGGGCGTGGGGTAGAGCACCATTGGGGATCGTGACTTGGTCCGTCCCGCGTAATAAATAATAACACCTAATTGTTGAAATGAATTGGACTATTTTATATCATGTTTGGGCTTCGTGCCAATTATTTGAATCCTTCAGGGATTGGTATCACTGTATTGATAACATTGTGCATATTTTATTCTAAATTTAAGGTTTAAAATGGCATTTTACTATTCAACATTTTTATAAGGTTACGAAAAACTTGAACCATGTCTTAATAATATTTTTAGCTGTGAGCAAATATGATATTGTTGCCCGGGCTTTTCTTGATTATTTGTTAGATTGATTTGGGCCGAGGGCCATATGTTAGGGCATGACATTTCATGTGAGCATATGAATACACATGCATGGATCGGAGTGCACGCCGCAGTGGCATACGGATCGGGCTGCGCGCCGCAGTAGGTGTGATATTAATATTGTGCTTGGGTTGTAGAAGCCCCTCCGGAGTCTAAACCCCCACAGTGAGCACGGGTACCCAAATTGGATTGGGCTACACGCCGTAACGGTCATATGCATTGCATGGCATACATACATTGGTTTATGTGTACTACGTGACATAACATTCAGCACTCATGTATTACTGGCACATATGCATTAGTTGCCTTATTGACCAGATCTCCTGGTGTAAATTGATCAGGAGTGCTGAGCCCGAAGGGCTGATTTGAGTGCGGACTTGCATCGCTTGAGATTGTATCCAGGTATTGGTATATTATTATGAAAGAAAGTAGCTAAAATTGAGATTTCTAAATAATCTACTCACATATGCTTGAAAGGAATAAAAAGATAGTTATGTATTGTGTAGCATGAGATAGTGCCTATCGTGGTTTTCTTCCCTTCAGCATTATTTACTTTTATTACTGCTGAGTTGGAAGTACTCACACCCGACTCCCTGCACCTTGTGTGCAGATCCAGGTACATCACAGTGGAGCTGATTCCTATTGCGGCTCGGGAGTGCTTTTGGACAGTCGAGGTAGCTGCCAGCGTTCGCAGGACCTGATTCTCCAGTTTGTCTGTATTTTTGTTCTGATCATCCCACACTTGTGCACGGTTATATTCACTATTTACACTTTGTATACTCTGTAGAGGCTCATGACTCTTGACCCTTCGGTCTATAGGAGTTGGCACGTGTTGGGACTTGGTTCCCTATTTTTAATATATCTATCACTGTTATGCTTAAATTGGATAAAGTGGGCTTGTGGCTCCGTAATTGTTGTTTTCTTGGTCGGGCTCGCCTAGCAATGTGCTGGGCGCCATCACGACCGGATTTGGGGTCATGACATTACTATGTCTAAGTCTTCTTCGATGTCTAATTCATTATAACTATATTCATTGTTATCTATAATTATAACTATTCTTTCAAAAGGATTTTCTATCTTTATTTTTTTTATTTTATTTCTTGCCATTATCTTATGTTTGGTTGTTAATATATATAAGTTTTTACATCTTGCTGTAAAAATTTTACTACCTAGGGTTAACTCTATTCCTGACATTTTCATGTATAATACGAGTGATTTATCTATATTTTTATCATTTATCGCTACTGAATAGTAAGCACTAATTATTACATAAATTTTTGGTATATCAACTTTCCTCGTATTGCACTTATTATACTTTTTTCTATAGGTTGTATAATTCTATCATCTGCTAGATAAATTTCTATTGGTGTATCTATCCCTTCTCTAAAACATGCCTTTATTAATATTTCTGTTCCTCCTAGATGTACGTATTTAATTGGGTTTTTTGCCCTTATATCCTGTATTTCTTTATTTATTATACGTTTATTTATTATTGGTATTTTAGCTTTTCCTTTGGTGTATTTATAGTCTATTATGTGTTCTCTTTGGCTAATTACATAGTATTCTTCTTTACTTCTTTTGAACCAATTTTTCATTTTTGGTATATCTAATATTTTTTCTACACTTAAGTCTAATTCCTTTCCTTTTATTTGTTCAAATATATTTTCATCAAATATTACTTTTTGTTCAGTAGATTCTTCATCTTGGTATTCTTCTTGGGTTATTATATTTATTTCCTTTTCAGTCATCTATTAATTCATTGTCTTCATTATCTGATTCTAGTATTGATTCATTTTCTAATTCATTTTCTGATAATTCATATATACTATCATTACTTTCTAATTCATAGTCTATGTATTCCATTTGTACGTATTCTTCGTCGTTTATTATTACTTCTGATACTTGCTTAGCTCTTTGATTTTTAGGTATTTTGAAATCTTTTGCTAAATGTCCTAGTTTTCCGCAATTATAACATTTACATTCTGATAATTTTTTCTTAGGTCGGTACTTGCCTTTTGTTATTAAATTTCTTTACATAATATCTTCGTCTAGGTTTTTTATACTTAAACTTTGACTTATACTTTTTGTATTTTTTAATTTTATTATGATTTTTATTATAGTATCTTTTATTGCATCCAAACTAGGGTGCTGTTTTATCTTTACAACATGCTAAGTTTTTTATTAAAGTTTTTTCCATTTTAATTTCTTCTTTATGTTTTTCACATAATTCTGCAAACCAATTTTGTAAGTATTTAATTCTTGCTCCTAAAGTATCTTGTATTGCTGCATTATTCCAATCTTTTAATATTTTTGAACTAAATGGTTCTGGTAATTTTGAAAAATATAATTTTCTTATTTCTTTTCTTTCCTCTATACTATATATTCCTTTATAGTAAAATTCTTTAAATGCACATGTATATTCGTCTATGTAACACATATTACATATTGCTAATTTTGACATTAGATTTCTATTTAATATTTTTTCTCTATGTTGTTCTACTTGTTCTGTTTCTGCACTACTAAATTCATTTCTTATAGTTGTTTCTTTCTATGTATTCTGGTACATCTGATATTCCTATTTTATTGTCTATAATCTGTTTTGTCATGTATTGTCACGACCCGGATTTTTCCTCAACATCGGGATCGTGATGGCGCCTACTCGTGATAGCTAGGCAAGCCACTTTACTCACACTATCCTGTTTTTAACAATATTTCATACTCAATTTAACAACCAAAATCATAATTTTAATTAAACAAGTGCGGAAGACTTTATAAAAATAGAAATAAGTAGTTTCAAGGTAACTGATACTGAAATCCTCTACCCAAGACGTGGAGTCACCAACTCACGAACTACTATTTAATACTACACATAAAAGTATGAAAGAAATATAACATAATCTTTTTGTCTCGGAACAAAGATACTACAGCTAGTGACATAAGTAAAGGAAGAGACGTCGGGCCTACGGACGCCTGCAAGCTACCTCGGTTTCAAATATGATCAACTCCCACGCAAAAGATCTATTGCTGCTGCTCCTGATCGAAACTTGGACCTGTGCAAAAACGCACAGAAGTGTAGTATCAGCACAACCGACCCCATGTGCTGGTAAGTGCCTGGCCTATCCCGGCGAAGTAGTGACAAGCCTAGGACCAGACACCCACATAAACCTGTGTAGTTCTATATATATGTATACCACAAGATAACGAGAAATAATCAAGTAACAACTCAACAAGGAAATATCTCAAAAGAACTCAACAATTAACAACAGTTAATAAGTCCACAAGGAAAACAAAGTATAATGGAAAAATAGGTAATATCAAGACAAGCAATGGCAAATAGTTGAACGGCATCACTGTCACGACCCGGATTTTTCCCCAACATCGGGATCGTGATGGCGCCTACTCGTGGTAGCTAGGCAAGCCACTGTATTCATACTATCCTGTTTTTAACACAATTTTAATTAAATAAATGCTGAATACTTTAACGAAATGGAAATAACAAATCACAAGGTGAAAATCATACTGAAATCCTCTACCCAAGACGTGGAGTCACCAACTCACAAACTACTATGGAATACTACACATAAAAGTATGAAGGAAATATAACATGATTCTGTTTGTCTCGGAATAATGAGACTACAGCTATTAACATAAATAAAGAAAGAGACGCCGGGCCTGCGGACGTCTGCAAGCTACCTCGGTCTCAAATGTGATCAACTCCCACACACTCTATTTACTGCTGCTGCTGCTCCTGATCGTAACCTGGACCTGTGCAAAAACGCACAGAAGTGTAGCATCAGCACAACCGACCCCATGTGCTGGTAAGTGCCTGGCCTATCCCGGCGAAGTAGTGACAAGCCTAGGACCATACACCCACATAAACCTGTGCAATTCAATATATATATGTGTACCACAAAATAACAAGAAATAATCAAGTATTAACACAATAAGGAATATCTTAAAGAATTCAACAATTAACCACAGAGTTAATAATTTCACAAGGAAAAACAAAGTGTAATGTAAACACAAGTAATATCAATTCAAGAAATAGCAAACAGTTGCACGGCATCACCCTTCGTGCTTTTACTCTCATCCTTACCAAATAAACAAATAAAGTACACGGCATCACCCTTCGTGCTTTTACTCTCATCCTCACATCCATAGTACGGCATGATCCTTCGTACATGGTTCAATAATAGGGCACGACATGATCCTTCGTGCATAATCAATAAATAAACATGGCACGACATTAACCTTCGTGCATAAATAAATAAACATGGCACGGCATCACCCTTCGTGCATTATCACTCTTCCTCACCCAAATAACAATCAAATAAGTTCACAAGGAAAACAAGGTATAATGGAAACACAAGTAATATCAAGTCAAGGAATGGCAAATAGTTGCACGGCATCACCCAAATAGAATATAATGAAAAAAAAGAAGTAATATCAATTCAAGAAATAGCAAGCAATTGCACGGCATCACCCTTCGTGCTTTTACTCTCATCCTCACATCCATAGTACGGCATGATCCTTCGTACATGGTTCAATAACAGGGCACAGCATGATCCTTCGTGCATAATCAATAAATAAACATGGCACGGCATTAACCTTCGTGCATAAATAAATAAACATGGCACGGCATCACCCTTCGTGCATTATCTCTCTTCCTCACCCAAATAACAATCATAGTTAAGGGCAAAGGAAGAGAGACAGTAATTCATAAACCGTCCCATCAAGGGCAATCAATAATTATCTTCACAATAAGTCCCAACAAGGGAGAACAATAACAATTCATCTGTAATATATCTCAAAATAATCATTTTTCCAACGACTCACGGTCATACTAGACGCGAGTGTATGGATGCTCGTCACCACAGCCCATACACCGCACTCGATCACATAACACATAACACATAATCCTATTCCCTCAAGCTAGGATAGAACAAACACTTACCTCGAATGCTTATTAACAATTCACTCCGTGGAAATGTCTTTTCTTTCAATTTGGCTCCAATCCAACCGTATCTATACACAATTGATTTAATATCATCAATTCTACTCAACAAACTAATTCTTAATACCAAATACAACTTTTACAACATTCTGCCATGAATAGTGAATTTCAACCCCGGGCCCACATGGTCGGAATTCGGGGTTAGGACCAAAATCCGATTACCCATCCCCCCACGAGTTCATGTATATGATTTGTTTCAAAATCGGACCTCAATTCGAGGTCCAATTCCCCAATTTGTGAAAAACCCTATTTTTTTAACAAAAACAAGAATTTTACCATGAAAACATTTGATTTCTAATGAAAAACATGTTTAATGATGTTAGGAATTGAAAGAATTAAGTAAAAAGTGACTTACAATCGTTTTGATGAAGAAGAAATCCTTGAAGAATCGCAAATGGGTGTTTTGGTTTTGTAAAATGTGAAGAAATGACTGAAATTCGTGTTTTTCAGGTCTATGTGTTCGCATTTGCGAACATGGGTTCGCAATTGCGAACCCCGACCAATTTCTGGAGTTTGAAAAATAAGCTAAGGCTGGGAAGTTCACATTTGCGAACATTTGTTCGCATTTGCGAACATTTGTTCGCATTTGCGAACTGTTCGCATTTGCGAACTAATGTTCACATTTGCGAACACATGCTGTATAAGGCAGTGTTCGCATTTGCGAACAATGGTTCGCATTTGCGAACCAAGGCAGTGTTGGGGAATGTTCGCATTTGCGAACTTTAGTTCGCATTTGCGAACATAGGCTGGCATTGGGGACCTTCGCAAATGCGAACAATTGTTCGCATTTGCGAACAAGGCTGGGCCAAAAGGGGCTTCGCATTTGCGATGAATGTTCGCATTTGCGAGCCTGTCCCCTTCGCAATTGCGAGAAAACTTCGCAATTGCGAAGCCAACAGCTGGGTGAAAAACCAGCAGTTCAAAAATTCAGAGTTTCATCCAACGGCCTATCAAATCTTTACCCGAGCCCCCGGGCTCCAAACCAAACATGTACACAACCTCAAAAACACATTATGGACTTGTTCGTGCGATCATATCGCCAATATCACTTCGTTTTAATCAAATCGAGCCTCAAACTCATGATTTTCATACTTTTCATTTTCAAAACTTCTTAACTTGGAACTCAAGGTCCAAAACATCTCAAACGACATCCAAATGTCACCAAACTTTACAGAAATCACATATATAATATTTAAGACTTGTACCGGGCGTCGGAACCAAAATACGAGCCCGATACCAAGGTCAATTAATTTATTTCCTTTAATAATTGCATCAAAAACAATTTCACATAAAAATTCATAACTTGGGCTCTAGGCCTCGAATTCGACTCCGGACACATGTCCAAGTCCCATATTTTCCTACGGACCTCTCGGGACCATCCAATCTCGGGTCCGGATCCGTTTACCAAAAATGTTGACCGAAGTCAACCATATCAATATTAATATCATTTTTATCCAAATTTCTCATAGAATTCATATTTTCTATCACAAAAAATCTTTCCGGCTACATGCTCGGATCGTGCACGTAAATCGAGGCAACATAGAATGGGGTTTTTAAGGCCTCAGAAGCTCGAAATGATTAATTAAATAAGTGATGACACTTTGGGTCGTCACAATCTCCACCTCTAAAACAACCGTTCGTCCTCGAACGGACAAAAGAAAGAAGTACCTGAGTCAGGAAACAAGTGTGGGTAGCGGCTCCGCATATCAGACTCGGACTCCCAGGTCGATGCCTCGGGAGGCTGACCTCTCCACTGAACACGCACAGAAGGATAACTCTTCGACCTCAACTGTCGAACCTGCCGGTCTAGAATAGCCACCAGCTCCTCCTCGTAAGATAGATCATTGTCCAATTGGACAGTACTGAAGTCTAACACATGTGTGAAATCCTCTACCCAAGACGTGGAGTCACCAACTCACGAACTACTATTTAATACTACACATAAAAGTATGAAAGAAATATAACATAATCTTTTTGTCTCGGAACAAAGATACTACAGCTAGTGACATAAGTAAAGGAAGAGACGTCGGGCCTACGGACGCCTGCAAGCTACCTCGGTTTCAAATATGATCAACTCCCACGCAAAAAATCTATTGCTGCTGCTCCTGATCGAAACTTGGACCTGTGCAAAAACGCACAGAAGTGTAGTATCAGCACAACCGACCCCATGTGCTGGTAAGTGCCTGGCCTATCCCGGCGAAGTAGTGACAAGCCTAGGACCAGACACCCACATAAACCTGTGTAGTTCTATATATATGTATACCACAAGATAACGAGAAATAATCAAGTAACAACTCAACAAGGAAATATCTCAAAAGAACTCAACAATTAACAACAGTTAATAAGTCCACAAGGAAAACAAAGTATAATGGAAAAATAGGTAATATCAAGACAAGCAATGGCAAATAGTTGAACGGCATCACTGTCACGACCCGGATTTTTCCCCAACATCGGGATCGTGATGGCGCCTACTCGTGGTAGCTAGGCAAGCCATTGTATTCATACTATCCTGTTTTTAACACAATTTTAATTAAATAAATGCGGAATACTTTATCGAAATGGAAATAACAAATCACAAGGTGAAAATCATACTGAAATCCTCTACCCAAGACGTGGAGTCACCAACTCACAAACTACTATGGAATACTACACATAAAAGTATGAAGGAAATATAACATGATTCTGTTTGTCTCGGAATAATGAGACTACAGCTATTAACATAAATAAAGAAAGAGACGCCGGGCCTGCGGACGTCTGCAAGCTACCTCGGTCTCAAATGTGATCAACTCCCACGCAATCTATTTACTGCTGCTGCTGCTCCTGATCGTAACCTGGACCTGTGCAAAAACGCACCGAAGTGTAGCATCAGCACAACCGACCCCATGTGCTGGTAAGTGCCTGGCCTATCCCGGCGAAGTAGTGACAAGCCTAGGACCAGACACTCACATAAACCTGTGCAATTCAATATATATATGTGTACCACAAAATAACAAGAAATAATCAAGTATTAACACAATAAGGAATATCTTAAAGAATTCAACAATTAACCACAGTTAATAATTTCACAAGGAAAAACAAAGTGTAATGTAAACACAAGTAATATCAATTCAAGAAATAGCAAAGAGTTGCACGGCATCACCCTTCGTGCTTTTACTCTCATCCTCACCAAATAAACAAATAAAGTACACGGCATCACCCTTCGTGCTTTTACTCTCATCCTCACATCCATAGTACGGCATGATCCTTCGTACATGGTTCAATAATAGGGCACGGCATGATCCTTCGTGCATAATCAATAAATAAACATGGCACGACATTAACCTTCGTGCATAAATAAATAAACATGGCACGGCATCACCCTTCGTGCATTATCACTCTTCCTCACCCAAATAACAATCAAATAAGTTCACAAGGAAAACAAGGTATAATGGAAACACAAGTAATATCAAGTCAAGGAATGGCAAATAGTTGCACGGCATCACCCAAATAGAATATAATGAAAAAAAAGAAGTAATATCAATTCAAGAAATAGCAAGCAATTGCACGGCATCACCCTTCGTGCTTTTACTCTCATCCTCACATCCATAGTACGGCATGATCCTTCGTACATGGTTCAATAACAGCGCACGGCATGATCCTTCGTGCATAATCAATAAATAAACATGGCACGGCATTAACCTTCGTGCATAAATAAATAAACATGGCACGGCATCACCCTTCGTGCATTATCTCTCTTCCTCACCCAAATAACAATCACGGTTAAGGGCAAAGGAAGAAAGACAGTAATTCATAAACCGTCCCATCAAGGGCAATCAATAATTATCTTCACAATAAGTCCCAACAAGGGAGAACAATAACAATTCATCTGTAATATATCTCAAAATAATCATTTTTCCAACGACTCACGGTCATACTAGACGCCAGTGTATGGATGCTCGTCACCACAGCCCATACACCGCACTCGATCACATAACACATAACACATAATCCTATTCCCTCAAGCTAGGATAGAACAAACACTTACCTCGAATGCTTATTAACAATTCACTCCGTGGAAATGTCTTTTCTTTCAATTTGGCTCCAATCCAACCGTATCTATACACAATTGATTTAATATCATCAATTCTACTCAACAAACTAATTCTTAATACCAAATACAACTTTTACAACATTCTGCCATGAATAGTGAATTTCAACCCCGGGCCCACATGGTCGGAATTCGGGGTTAGGACCAAAATCCGATTACCCATCCCCCCACGAGTTCATGTATATGATTTGTTTCAAAATCGGACCTCAATTCGAGGTCCAATTCCCCAATTTGTGAAAAACCCTATTTTTTTAACAAAAACAAGAATTTTACCATGAAAACATTTGATTTCTAATGAAAAACATGTTTAATGATGTTAGGAATTGAAAGAATTAAGTAA
>JASVEL010006601.1:0-232317 GCA_032618575.1 Nicotiana noctiflora | reverse complement strand
CGGGCTGCGCGCCGCAGCGTATTCATGATATTGTGCTTGGGCTGTAGGAGCCCCTCCGGAGTCTGAACCCCCACAATGAGCACGGGTAACCAAATTGGATCGGGCTACGCGCCGTAGCGGTCATTTCATGCATTGCATTGCATTTAGCTACATCTGATAGTTGTTATACTATTTTGTTGATACTTGTCGGTATAGTTACTGTTGATACTGGGGCTGTTGCAGGGTATTTGATTACAGCTTTACATAGTGCTATATTGTGATTTCTTATCTACGCTGTTTTACCCCTGTTCATTACCACTGAGTCTAGAAGTACTCACTTTACTCCCTGCACCTTGTGTGCAGATCCAGGTACGTCTCAGCAGACCTGATCCAGTAGCTGTTCAGAGGCACTTTGCGGGATAGTCAAGGTAGCTGCCACGTCCGCAGGACCTGACTCCCTTTCAGCTGTCTTTTCATTTCGTATTGTTATCTATTTCCGCACTGAGTATTGTAGTAGACACTATTGCACTTTTATTCTCTTTAGAGTCTCTTGACTCTTGACCCCTCGGTCTTTGGGGAGTTATTACTGTTTTGGGACTTGATCCCCGTGTTTGGTATTTCTATCACTGTTGACTTATTTCTATTATGCCTAAATTGGATAAAGTGAGCTCGTAGCTCTATGAGTGTTGTTAACTGGTCGGGCTAGCCTAGCAGTGTGCTGGGCGCCATCACGACTGGGTTTTGGGTCGTGATAGAACCTAACTCACTTAGTAAACTAATATAACCATCTGAAATAGTAATCAACTAATCTCGTTAATTAATGTATGATAATTAGAAATAATTAATTGAGTTACAGCATGTTTTATCACTGAAATTAGCTCAACAACAATTTATAACATCATAAGTTAGAATCGAGGTAGTTAATAATAATTCAAATCTGCATTGTTTGTACTATATCGCTGTATAAGTAGTTGAAATAGTAGTATTATCATTTAAGTCCTGCTAAAGTTAATTATTGATTAGAATTCAGAATTAGTATTGATAAATATGTATTCTAGCAGTTATGAAATAAAAATGATTTTGGTTAATCTGTTCCATTGTTTAATGAATATTTGTTCAAGTGTTACGAAATTTCAATCTTATGTTACATTCTATATGTCTGTTCTGGGCTTGACTGAAAACATAGGCCCAGATTCAATTAAATCCGCTACTGGGCCTCGGAATAACAATACCTGTACACACTGGGTTTTTGAAGCCTAGTCTCGTATAATATAGTCTACTAGTCCAGGCCTGTAAACGGATATTTGGGCCCGGACATAATAACATTAAATTCTGAAAATACCAAAAAACAGCAACATAATTAGGAGAAAGAACAAATAGAGAATATAATACTTGATAGGACTGGACTTTTAAAAATAACGGGATGAGCCTCGTATAAAAGGATAATACGCGGGGCCCCCATATGAACGTTAATAAATGATAGACTCGGGGAGACCATTTAGCGAATTTCACGGTCTTTCCTAAAGATAATAAGCAGTAGTCGTTATAGGCACGATTTAAAATATACATTCCTTAATACGAGTGCACATTTATGTGACTCAAATCATAAATCCCGGCGAAGCTGAAACGTATAAAAGTCATAGGCGTACTGGTTGCGGTGTGACTTGAAATGCATTTCCGTGACGTCGCAAGTCGATAAAATATCAAAACGGGATATTCACATTCTATAAAAGCATGTAAAGAAATCAAATAAGTCAAAAATGACAGTTGAGCGACCGTGCTAAAACCACGGAATTCGGGAGTGCCTAACACCTTCTCCCGGGTTAACAAAATTTCTTATCCAGATTTCTAGTTTTGCGGACTGTATAAACAGAGTCAATTTCCTCAGATTCAGGATTAACCGATGACTTGGGACACCACTATCTTCCCAAGTGGCGACTCTGAAAATCTAAATAAATCTCGTTCCGATTGTCCTTAAAGTGGAAAAACTCCTTCCTCGTTGTTATTATTATATCCTAACCTGGGGTGTATTAGTAATTAACTGGGTATACCTTATCCTTTCATAAAAGTGGTAGTAAAAAGGAAGGTGTGACAGCTCTGGCGACTCTGCTGGGGATAAGTAACCCAGAACTTCGGTTTAGGGTTTAAGAATTCGAGCTCGATTAAATTGTCGTTCTTGATGTTATTTGACTTCATTATATACTTTGATCAATGTGCTACATATTTATCGCTTTGATATTACGTTGATTGTATATATAAAATTGTGCCGAAAACCATTCTCTTCTTACTTTCGGGGATGTTCTTACTGGTTGAGACTCCCCTTTCTATTAGTGTGATACCTTAAATAAGAAATAGAGGCCGGATAAGTTACAAAGCCGGACGACCCCGCGGGTCCCCGGTACGTAGCCCCCTCCTCGATCTGAGTTGTCCACTCGGGTACACAGTCTAGTACCACCGAAACATCCGGATATTGAGCCTAGATTTAGGACGATTATTTGCATCATATCTGACTTAGGGGACTCAACACAGGGGTTGGATCCGTCTAGGACAGGTGACCCGGTAATCAAAGACCGAGCATATTATATGTTGCATTTATTTGTCCTGGATTATTATGCGGACCGGCTAAATTCATGAAAACATAAAGAGAATTTTAGAATAGAAAAACATCAAAATATTGACGAAACGCTGTCGAAATTTGAAAAGAAAGTTTGAAAATAGGTGGAACAATTTTGTTGAAATAATTGGTCACAAAATAATCTGACCGAACTACGCCGGTTTGATTCTCATTACTAGGTGAGATACGTAGGGAACCCTTGACGGGTCCAACCACCCTTTTAGAAAATGACCAAAAAATGTCGAATTTTAGTTTTTAATAAATCGAAGTGATTGCTGTTTTTGGAAATAGCCGAATGTTCCGAAAGGACGCCGGAAGGCTGTTTTTGCAAAAATGGCCACTTTGAAGTCATGTCATTCCTTTTTTTAAAATAATGGCCTGGAAAGGCTAATTCTTTCAAAAATAATGAAAAAATTGTCTTTGAAAAAATATTTTCCTTTTTTTTGAATAAAATCGCCTTTAATAAATGTGCAGGATGAGCATAGTACAAAATGAACCCTTTGCTTGAATGAACAAAATCCCTTTGGAGTTGAGGTTATGGTGGAACGATCTGGGGCAAGAGGGACAAGTTTGGGTCAGTCGATATCTGAAAGATCTTACTGGGTTGATGGACATAATACCCCGAGGTGATATTATTCGGGCCCTTGTTGCTTGTTGGGATCCTGCGCATAATGTGCTACACTTCTCAGATTTTGAGCTCACTCCTACATTAGAAGAAATTGCTTATTACATCGGGAAAGGTGAGGTTCCCCTAAAGGATAAGTACTCGGGGGCTCCGAGGGCAATTACAGTGCACAGATTCCTCGATTCCCCTGAAAATCGCCAGAAATGTTCATAATGAAGACTTGGCTCATGGGTTTTGTACTATGAGTTTCATCTACCGCAGATATGGTCATATTGGGGGATTTAACAACCCTACGAACAAGCTCTGCAGTAAATCTAACCGAGTTAAGTGGGAAGAACATAGGCGATTTGCCTTTATGGTGGCATTTCTGGGATTGGTTATATTCCCGAGGAAAGATGGAAATATTGATATAAGGGTCGCCAGGATTGCCAGTACTCTTCTTGTGCAAGATAATAGCACACTGGCACCGATGATTGTAGCTGATATCTTCCGTGCCCTCACATCCTGTAAAGCAGGGCATGACTTCTTCGAGGGATGCAATTTACTTCTCCAGATGTGGTTGGTAGAACATTTGAATTGTCACCCTCAATTCTCGAGTTATGGGTCATCTGAAAAGACGTGCATTGAAGAGTTTTATATGAGAACAAAAGAAGTTAAGTTGCCAGAAGGATCAAAAGGTTGGATTACATACTTGCGATCGTTGACTGCTAGCCAAATTAATTGGCCATACGGATGGTTCCCCCTCAACGAGGTGATATACATGCCAACGGAAGGGTCGCATTTTCTGATAATGGGTCTTAAAAGCATTCAGCCTTATGCACCGTACAGGGTATTATGGCAGCTCGGGAGATATCAGGTCATACCAAAAGATGGGGACCTCAGCCTACAAGCCATAGAAATCAATTCTGACGGACAATTCCCGAAAGCAAAGATTCGACAGATCTAGAATGAATGCCAATGCTTGAGAGTAGACACTTGTGTAGGAAACCGAGCTCGAGGGGAAGTATCACCAGGGTATGCCGCATGGTATCGCCGGGATGTCGAGCATGATAGACCAATGAAGAGGCCTCACATTTAAGAATTGGCCGAGCAGTCCAAGGAACAAAAAGATTGAGTGGCCAAAGAAAATGAGTACCGAGCCAGAATCAGCTCGTTGGAGAAACAATTCCAAGACCTCAAATTCGAAATCAGCTTACAAGCGGCATCCGATGAGGGAGAGAAGAAACAACTGAGGAAAGAGAATGAAATTCTGAAGGCTCAAATTGCAAAGATGAAAATAACAGCCGAAACCCCAGTTCGACTTGCCCGAGATGAGAAGTTAATTGAAAATCTTCGGTGCAAAAGTGAATGACTATAGCTTTGATCTAGATAAAGCTGAAAAGGAGTTAGTCGGGGTTCGGAAACAACTGGCCAGAAATGCTGAGGAAAGAGTTCGAATGGTTCGGCGATTACAAGATGAACACAATGTTGAGGTAGCCCGATTGAGAAAGAAAATCATTACAGCCGAAGTCAAAATTAGCAAACAAACCAAAGAGTTTGAAGTAGAGAAAGAACATTGCTACATGGCTATGGATCGATTAGAATTGGAGCTGCAACAACTACAAAAGAAGAACCAACAAACCTTAGATGCTCGTGCCGAACAGATTGGTAGGTTGCTTCAGGAAAAAAAGGTCATCAGGGAAAGAAATGTCAACATTGCTCAGCACATCACAAGGAAATGCCAATTGTGTGAAGATATGTCCCAGTCAACATTCACATCAGTAGTAAAGTTCTTTGTAAAGCAAGTAATGACCGACATGGACAAACTCCAAAGTGGATTAGCATATAGGCCCACGGCAAGATCGAACGATGTCTCGCGGGCACTAGGAGCTTTAATGTATTCATAGGGCATGCATTTTGTATATGAATTTTCCTTTTGCATTTGTAGTACATCATCATTTGTAACCGATGTTTGAGTATCAATGAAAAATTAAAAAGAAGTTCCTGTTATTTTCTTTCTTTTTATGTAAATTGCTTGGGCGATAGGCAAACACGTAGGAATGAAAAAAAATGAAAAAAAGGGAATGGAAAAGAAGAAAATAAGAAAAAAGAAATAAATAGAAAAGCAATGAAATGAAGAAAAACAATAGTGAAAAAGAAAGTTGGTGGTTCAAAGAGGAAAAATGCCGGGATGATGCATAATGATTATGCAAAAGTTGTGATTCTTAATTGTGATATTTACCCCTTATGAGCTAACTATTAATGAGTTTTGTTGTTGATGAGAACCAGATTTTCAGTTGGCAACTGGAATTCTGGCACATCACACCTACAATACACGTTCAAAATCCATGGCAAAAGTAGTGAATCAGGAAATCGAGCCCACTATTATGGATCCGGTACAAGAGGAAGAAGTTGTGGACGTAGCTAGTATGAAAGAAGAGATGTACAAATTAAAACAGCTGATGTCAGAGATGTACCAGGCCTGGTCTAGGGGTCAACCTTTGCCTTCCTATCTAGCCAACCCAACATACATTCCTCCTAGAAACCCAAATCCTG
Organism: Nicotiana noctiflora; assembly: GCA_032618575.1. Classification (NCBI taxonomy): domain Eukaryota; kingdom Viridiplantae; phylum Streptophyta; class Magnoliopsida; order Solanales; family Solanaceae; genus Nicotiana; species Nicotiana noctiflora. The sequence continues at coordinate 226,564 of JASVEL010006601.1, read as the reverse complement.
AATCACCCACTATGAACTCGTCCTCCACATATCCAACTTACCCGCATTACTATGCTACAACTTCACAAGCACCTCCACCATTGTCTAAACAAGCTCCACCACCACCACCTCAGGTCGCTCCAATATACGTGGCACCGCCACCCGCTGCTCTACACAAATCTTCCAGCGAACCTGTGTTCTATGTTCAGGACACCCATTATTATCCGCGAGAACTCACTTTCAGGCAACACGATTCCTACACACCGCTCATAGACATGACAGAAGAGGAAAAGCCTGTCAGAAATCTGGAACAGGAAGAGATAGGCCCGTAAGATGAAAAGTCTTGAGCAGTCATTTGGTAACATATAAGGTCTAGGAGGACATGTGAGTGTTGCGTACAAAGATCTATGTTTGTTTCTGGAGGTGCAGCTGCCGGCCGGGTTTAAGTTACCCAAGTTTGATATACGGTCATGGGGATCCAGTAGCCCATCTGAGGGGTTACTGCAGTAAAATGCGCGGAGCAGGAGGAAAGGACGAGTAACTTATGGTATATTTTAGCCAGAGCTTAAGTGGTTCGGCGTTGGAATGGAATACTCGACAGGATCATACCAGGTAGTTCATCTGGGATGACATAGCTCAATCGTTTGCAAACCATTTCCAATACAATCTAGAGATTATCCCTGACAGGTTGTCATTGACTAAGATGGAGAAGAAACCCGAGGAAAGTTTTCGGGAATACGGATTCAGGTGGAGGGAGCAGGCTGCACGAGTAGACCCGCCAATGAAAGAAGGGAAATGGTGGACTGCTTTTTACAGGCCTTGGAGCCAACATACTATGGCCACTTAGTATCGGCAACTGTAAAAACCTTTAACGAGGTAGTCAAGATGGGAAGCTTTGTAGAAGAAGGGCTAAAGACAAATAAGATCATGAGCTACTCGGCTATCAAGGCCACAAACCAAGCAATACAAACTGGAACTGGAGGGTCGATTGGCAAGAAGAAGAAGGAGGAAGTTGCGGTAATTGAAGGTAGATCATGGTCCCGGGGACCCAATACATATCATCATCCACCTCGCACATACCAACCATATCCACCAGCACCATATAACCCACATCCACTATATTATCCTCCAACCAATCCACATTTTTCTGTCCAACATGCTCAACCTTACCCACCGCCTTCACATCCATGGCGTACCCCAGCTCCACAAAATGTCTACCACGCACAAAATGCTTATCCTCCTTCCGAAACATACAGTAATCCAAATCGACCCAATTTCCGTTCACATCTAGAATTAAAAGGTGATAGAGCCTAAAGAAAGAGAACATTCACTCCGTTAGGGGATTCATATACCAGTCTTTTTCACCGTTTGAGAGAACTAGGGAATTGAGCCCTATTGAACCAAAAATTCCCAACCCACCACCCAGAAATCTAGACCAATCAGTCAGTTGTGAGTATTGTTTCGGGGCACCGGGACATGATACAGAAAAGTGTTGGCATTTAAAGTCCATCATACAGGAACTTATTGATACCAGGAGGATTGAAGTGCAAGCTTCGGAAACTCCCAATATCACACAGAATCCTTTGCCAGCACATCATGAGACGCATATGATAGAGTTGGAGCAGGGAGAGAGCGGTAGAAAACCTTCTCAATCGGTGATGATGATTAAAGCCAACAACAAGGTGGAAGGGGAATTTGAAAAGGAGAAAGTGTCAACTGAGTTACCAACAAAGAAGCATCAGTGGTTGAGCCCGTGAAAGTAGTAGTGCCGGGAGTGAAGCCTTTGTTGACCGTGAAGGAGCTTATGTGGAGCATGTGTTTATCAAACCAGTAGTGCAGATGCCAGTCGTGAACACCAGGGCCATACCGTGGAACTATGACAAGGTCACAGTGATGTATAAAGGGAAGGAAGTTAAAGGAGAAATTAATGAAACTCATGGTTTAACTCGCTGCGGGCGATGCTTTGCCCCAGAGGAATTGAGGAACACAAAAGTGGCAAAGGAAAACCCGGCTCATGTAAAGAAGGAAGTTACTGAAGAGGAAGCGGAAGAGTTCTTGAAGAAGATGAGGGCTCAACACTACTTTATAGTGGAACAATTGAGAAAAACACCCGCACAAATTTCATTGTTATCATTGCTAATCCATTCTGATGAACATAAAAAGGCGTTGATGAAAATTTTAAATGAAGCCCATGTGCCTGAGAAGGTTTCAGTATGCCATCTGGAGAAAATCAAAAACAAGATCTTTGAGACCAATAAGATAACATTTTCAGATAGTGAGTTGCCGCTGGAAGGAATGGAGCATAATAAAGCACTATACCTCACAGTCAAGTGTGAAGAATCAGTAGTAACCCGTGTTCTGGTGGACAATGGATCAAGTGCCAATATTTGGCCACTCTCAACCTTGGGGAAGTTGAAGGTCAATCATGAAAGAATTCATCGGAACAGTGTATGTGTACGGGGTTTTGATGGAGGTGGCAAGAATACTGTAGGGGATATTATTTTAGAGATTACTATCGGACCAGTGGATTTCACTATGGAGTTCCAGGTGATAGATGTTGCTGTATCATACAACCTTTTATTGGGACGTCCGTGGATCCACGCGGCGAAAGCTGTACCATCCTCTTTGCATCAGATGGTAAAATTTGAGTGGGAGCAACAGGAGATAATAGTGCACGGAGAAGATGATGTCTGCAATGCTTTTACACCATTTGAGGAAGCTGAAGGAGATAAAGGTCCGTGGGTATATCAAGTCATGGACACTGTGGTGGTGAACAAAATATCTGAGGGGGGTAACATGCCGATACCTACAGTGGCTCCTGCAGCAGTGATGGTTGCCAATGAAATGATAAGGAATGGGTTTTCTCTGGGGAAGGGCTTAGGAGTAACTTTACAAGAGATAACACAGCCAATCAACCTTCCGGGCAGTAATGACACTTTTGGTTTGGGTTTCGAGCCAACCGTTGCCGATATCCAAAGAGCTAAGAAAATGAAGAAGAAGGGGTGGTCCCTCCCAAAGCCTATCCCAAAACTATCCAATTCCTTTACCAGGACTGGTACACAAAGACATCTGGCGACTGTTATGCCAAGCCGTGCTGAAACAAAACCGGATGAGGAACTCCTAGCAAGGTTCGAGAGGCTATTTGAATATGTGAATATGTTGGAGACGGGTGAAGGAACAAGCAAAATGGATATTCAATTCGCGGGACCCTGCATTATGCTTAATAATTGGGAAGCTACTCCTCTTCCAATCCGGAGGGAGTTGTGGTAGTTAGCTTTTAAATATTTCATTTCCCCAAAAGTTGTCTTGTTTTGTAATCCCACATCCCATCAAAACAGATGTATCCAATTCTTGTTACCTTTTTGAAAAATCAATGAAATGCAATTTCTTTTCTTCTACCATTTTTGCCTTATTTTATTTTTCTTCTTTTGTACAATTCAATATTTGCTGATTCCAATGATATGTCATGCCTGAAAGATTCCCGGTCCAGTCTTGATAATCGAATAGTTATACAGGAAATTGAAAGTGAACATGAAGTGGAATATGAGATGAGGAAATACTGGAGGAAATTATTAAAGATTTGAGTCATTGTGAGGAGAAACCCAAACCGAACTTAAATGAGACGGAGTCTATTAATCTGGGAAATGAGGAGAATGTTCGAGAAACAAAGATTAGTGTGCATTTAGAGGCTTCCCTCAGAGAAGATTTAATCAAGTTGTTACATGAGTACAAGGACATATTTGCTTGGTCCTATGATGACATGCCCGAGCTTAGTACTGATTTGGTGGTACATAAATTGCCCACTTATCCAGAATGCCGGCCAGTAAAATTGAAGCTAAGGAAGTTTAAAACGGATATCAGTGTGAAAATAAAAGAAGAAGTTAATAAGCAATTCGAGGCGAAGGTCATACAGGTCACTAAATATCCCACCTGGTTAGCTAATATTGTGCCAGTTCCGAAGAAGGATGGAAAAACCAGGGTGTGCGTTGATTACCAGGACCTCAATAAAGCTAGTCCAAATGATGATTTTCCATTGCCAAATATCCATATATTGATCGACAATTGTGCCAAGCATGAAATTTGTTCTTTTGTGGACTGCTATGCGAGTTATCACCAGATCCTGATGGACGAAGAAGATGCAGAAAAGATGGCCTTTATCACGCCTTGGGGAACGTATTGTTACAGGGTGATGCCGTTCGGGTTGTAAAATGCCGGGGCTACATATATGAGGACAAGGACTACTATGATTCATGATATGATACACCGAGAGATCGAAGTATATGCGGACGATGCCATCATTAAGTCCAAAAAGCAATATGACCATGTTAGAGAAAGTTTTTTCAGAGGCTCCGAAGATATAATCTCGAGCTCAATCCAGCAAAGTGTGCTTTTGGGGTTGCCGTCAGTAAAGTTACTGGGGTTTATAGTAAGCCGAAGTGTTATTGAATTGGATCCGTCAAAGATAAAAGCAATCCAGAATTTGCCTCCGCCGAGGAATAAGAAAGAAGTGATGAGTTTACTGGGTAGGTTTAATTATATCAGCAGATTTATTGCTCAGTTGACGTCAACTTTTGAGCCCATTTTCAAATTGTTGAAGAAAGATGATGTGGTGAATTGGACTGATGAATGTCAAGAAGCATTTAACAAAATTAAGGAATATTTGGCCAATCCTCCAGTATTAGTTCCTCCAGAATCGGGAAGACCTCTGATTCTGTATCTGACCGTATTGGATAATTCTTTTGGCTGCGTACTGGGGCAGCATGATGAAACGAGAAAGAAAGAGCAAGCAATATATTACCTCAGTAAAAATTTCACATCTTACGAGGTGAAATACACTCCATTGGAGAGAACATGTTGTGCTCTAACGTGGGTTGCCCAGAAACTGAAACATTATCTATCGGCTTATACCACATATTTGATATCACGGTTAGATCCATTGAAGTATATATTCCAGAAGCCTATGCCTACAGGAAACTTGCTAAATGGCAAATTCTACTCACAGAGCTTGACATCATATATGTAACTCGTACGGCAATGAAGGCGCAAGAAGTTGTAGATCATTTAGCAGAAAACCCAGTTGATGATGAGTATGAGCCGTTAAGAACATATTTTCCTAATGAGGAGGCAATGAACGTTGAAGAGGTAGAGCAAGATGATAAGCCAGGCTGGAGAATGTACTTCGATGGGGCTATTAACAATAAGGGAGTTGGAATTGGAGCAGTGCTCATTTCAGAAATGGGTCAGCATTATCCCGTTACCGCTCAGCTTTGATTTTTCGGTACTAATAACATGGCCGAGTATGAAGCATGCATATTGGGATTGAGGATGGCAATAGATATGGGTGTTCAAGAGATTTTGGTCATGGGTGACTCGGATCTCTTGAAACATCAGATTCAAGGAGAATGGGAGACAAGAGATTTGAAGCTGATACCTTATCGACAATGTCTGCATGAACAGTCTCAGAGATTTCAATCTATAGAGATCAATCACATCCCAAGAATGCACAATGAAGTAGCAGATGCTTTGGCCACATTATCCTCCATGTTGCGCCATCCAGATAAAACTTATGTAGATCCACTACAGATACAAGTTCACGATCAAAATGCTTATTGTTTTGCCGTGGAAGAGGAACTTGATGGTGAGCCGTGGTATCATGATATCAAAGAATATTTGAGGAGAGGAGGGTACCCAGAACAAGCCACAGGAGACCAGAAAAGGGCTATAAGGCGATTGGCAAACGAATTTTTCTTCAGTGGAGGAGTTGTATACAAAAGAACACCGAATTTGGGGCAATTGAGATGCATAGATGCACAACAAGCTGACACAATTATGGCCGAAGTACATGCAGGAGCTTGCGGACCTCATATGAGTGGAAATATTTTAGCCAAGAAAATACTGAAAGCAGGATATTATTGGCTCACCATGGAGCGTGATTGTATTAGATATGTGAGGAAATTCCATCAATGTCAAATTGTCACGACCCAAATCCAGTCGTGATGGCGCCCAACAATCAAGCTAGGCCAGCCAAACAAACGATTTAATTATAACACAATACCAGTCCCCAAATGGACAGCCCAAAAAGAATATATGAGTTTAAGAACTCCAATAATATTAATACTGAACGAAAGTACTGACACTCCCAAAGATCCGGAGTCACAAGTCTAGAGCCTCTAACAAAACCAACAGGAAATAGAGAGTACGATATAGAAGTACTCAAGTCCGAATACAAAATATACAATAACAACTGGAATGAGAGGAGAAGCTAGGCTCTGCGAACGTAGGCAGCTACCTCAGCAACTCGATGTGACAATGTAAACGCCGGAGATGTCCGTCTACTGCTCCTGTGTACCTGGGTCTGCACACAAAAGGTGCAGGGAGTAGGGGTGAGTACTAAGTACTCAGTGAGTAACAAATATATACATGTAGCTGACAGGAAGAAATCCACAAAATACCACAAAATGAAGCTACACTACAGTCCGAATCTCCTACGAACTAGCAACAATAATTCCATACAACTACCACAAAGTAATCCAACAAATACAAATGCAATGCAATGCACATAACTGCTACGGCGTGTAGCCCGATCCAGTTTAACGTCGACGGCAGACTCCGGAGGGGCTCCTACAGCCCAAGCGCAATACTGCTGCGGCGTGCAGCCCGACCCTCATATCAACTACTGCGGCGTGCAGTCCGATCCCACACTCAGTCCACAATAAGCAATTAAGTCACAAAACAATACATTTTTCCTTATTTCCAGTTCTCAATTCATAATTTATGAAAAATACTTTAACTTTATTTATTTTTGCAAAAGCCGTGACTTAGCATTTCAAAAGTGTGATTACAATTTCCAGGACCGAGATCAGTGATTTAAGCAATTATAGCTATCACATAAATATTGTCCTCTAAGGACGCTACAGATCGGCACAAGGCCCCAAACAAGGCTTACAGCCCACAAATATAGCAAATACAGTGTATTTCCAACACTAACCACATATTATTCATTCCCGGGATGGACCAAGTCTCAATCCCCAATCACAATCAATCCCGCACCTGCCACGGTGTGCGAGCCACGCCCTATTAGCGTCACAATGTGCTAAGCCGGGGTTTCGAACCCTCAGGCTACAATATACACAAACTACTCACCTTTAGCCGGTCGTCGAATCGTCCGCGATGCCTTTTCCTTTGAATTACGATGCCTCGTGTGTCGAATCTAGTCAAATGACAATAATTATATCAATTACGGGTCAAAGAATCATAACCCACTTCAATTTATATGAAATTCGCAAAATTACACTAAGTTGGTAAAACCCGACCCCGGGCCCCACTGCTCGGAAAATTCCGAAATTAGTACCAATGCGATCCTTATCTCGCCACGAGTCCGTGCATATAAAATTTATCGAAATCGGAGTTCAAATGACCCTCCAAATCCAAAAATCCCGTTTTTAATACTTAGGCCACATTTCTTCAAGATTTCAACCCAATTTCATGAAGATTGATGTTAATACTACCATAAATTGATGTTTTTGAGTCAAGAATCTTACCTCCAACGATACCCGATGACTTCTCGGTGATTTCCTCGAGTTTTCTTCTCTCTAGGGCTCAAATGTGTGTTTTTGGGTTGAAAACCCGTAACTCTCTGTTTCTGGATTTTTATTCACTGCCAGACACCATTGTTCATCGCGTTCGCGTGACCCTCTACGCGTTCGCGATGAACAGCCTTGCCTTACCCTTCGCGAACGCGACGCTGGCCACGCGTTCGCGATGCTCAAAACCTGCAACCCTTCGCGGACGCGACGCACCCCACGCGTTCGCGATGTTCAAACTCCAGCCACCCGGATTTCTTCTACGCGAACGCGTCTACCCTTCACGCGATCGCGATGGTCTCCATCTTTCTCCTACGCGAACGCGTCTACCCTTCACGCGATCGCGATGGTCTCCATCTTTCTCCTACGCGAACGCGACCATCCGGGACGCGAACGCGAAGCTTCGTCCAACCTTGCCTACGCGAACGCGGCAGCCTGACCGCGAACGCGATGCCTTAGCCAACTCTGCCTTCGCGAACGCGACCTGGGCCACGCGAACGCGAAGGCTTAAGGCCTGCTGCACCAACCTGCAATTTACAGCAGACTTTTCCAAGTTCTAAATGCCCGGTTGATGGTCCGAATCCATCCCGAGGCCCCCCGGACCCCAACGAAAACCACCAACATACCCCAAAACATGATACGGACTTGTTCCAATCATAAAAACACCATACTAAACATCAAAATCACCAATTAACCACGGATTCAAGCCTAAGTTTCTTCAAAACTTTCAAAACTAACATTCAACCCAAAACCCGATCAAACGATGTCCGAATGACCTGAAAATTTGCAGACATATCCAAAATCACATAACGAAGCTACAGAAATTGTCGGAATTCCATTCCGACACGCGGATCAAAATATCACCTACCATCCGGTTTTTGCCAAAATTCAACATTCGCCAATTCAAGCTTAAAACTACACCGACCTCCGAATTCAATTCCGATTGTTCTCCTAAGTCATAAATGATCCCCCGGAACTAGTCGAATCATCCGAATCCGGTTCCGAGCACTCTAACTCAATAGTCAACTCTTGGTTGACTTTTCATATTCAAGCTTTCTTCAAACATGCTATTTGTTTCATTTTCAATCCAAATCACTCCTAACTCACCCGATATATTTTAATACTGTTTTAAAAGCATAATATATGTAAATGCAAGGTAACGGGGTGGTAATTCCCGTAACGACGGGCCGGTCGTTACATTCTCCCCAACTTAAACAAACGCTCGTCCGCGAGCGGGTTAAGAAACATACCTGGAGCATCAAATAAGTGTGGATATCTGCTCCGCATTTCCTGCTCGGTCTCCCAAGTTGCTTCCTCCACAGGACGACCTCTCCACTGCACTTTCACTGAAGCTATATCCTTAGATCTCAGCTTACGAACCTGTCGACCCAAAATAGCTACTGGTTCCACATCATAAGTCAAATCCTCATCTAGCTGTATCGTGCTGAAGTCCAACACATGAGACGGGTCTCCGACATACTTCCGGAGCATAGATACATGGAACACCGGGTGAACTCCCGATAAACTGGGTGGCAAAGCAAGCATATAAGCCACCTCCCCAACTTTCCTAAGCACCTCAAAAGGTCCAATAAACCTCGGGCTCAACTTTCCTTTCTTTCCAAACCTCATAACACCCTTCATAGGCGAAACCTTCAGCAACACCTTCTCACCTACTGAATAAGACACATCTCGGACCTTCCGGTCCGCATAACTCTTCCGACGCGACTGAGCTGTGCGAAGTCTCTCCTGAATCACCTTCACCTTGTCTAAGGCATCTTGGACTAACTCTGTCCCTAACAACCTAGCCTCGCCGGGCTCGAACCAACCGACTGGAGATCTACACCGCCTCCCATATAAAGCTTCATACGGTGCCATCTGAATGCTGGACCGATAGCTATTATTGTAAGCAAACTCCGCCAAAGGCAAATAATCAGCCCATGAACCACCAAAATCAATGACACAAGCACGCAACATGTCCTCCAATATCTGAATAGTACGCTCAGACTGCCCATCCGTCTGTGGATGAAATGCTGTGCTCAACTCTACCTGTGACCCCAACTCTCGCTGAAATGTCCTCCAGAACTGAGATGTGAACTGGGTACCTCTGTCCGATATAATGGAAATAGGAACTCCATGCAATCTCACTATCTCACGGATGAATATCTCTGCCAACCGCTCTGAGGTATAGGTAGTACACACTGGGATGAAGTGAGCTGACTTAGTCAACCTATCCACCACCACCCAAACTGAATCAAACTTCCTCGCTGTCCGAGGGAGTCCACTAACAAAGTCCATAGTAATCCTTTCCCACTTCCACTCAGGAATATCAATACGCTGGAATATACCACCAGGTCTCTGATGCTCATACTTGACCCGCTGACAATTTAGACACCGAGCCACATGGCTCACAATATCTTTCTTCATCTTTCTCCACCGGTAATGCTGCTTCAAATCCTGGTACATCTTCGCGGCTCCCGGATGAATAGAATACCGCGAGCTGTGGGCTTCCTCCAATATCAACTCACGAAGGCCATCAACATTGGGCACGCATATCCGGCCCCGCATCCGCAATACACCATCACTATCAATAGTGACATCTCTAGTATCATCATGCTGAACTCTGTCCTTAAGGAAGGGCAAGTGTGGATAATCATATCGGCGCTCTCGAATACGATCATATAAAGAAGAACGAGCTACTACACAAGCCATCACCCGACCGGGCTCGTAAATATCCAGCCTTACCATCCGATTAGCTAACGCCCGAACATCAACCGCTAGGGTCTCTCCCCAACCGGAATATACGCCAAACTCGCCCATACTAATAGCCTTTCCGCTCAATGCATCAGCCACTACATTGGCTTTCCCGGATGATACAAGATAGTAATATCATAGTCTTTAAGCAATTCAAGCCATCTCCGCCGCCTCAAATTTAGATCTTTTTGCTTAAACAAATGCTGAAGGCTGCGGTGGTCCGTATATACATCACAAGATACACCATATAGATAATGCCTCCAAATCTTCAAGGCACGAACAATAGCAGCTAACTCCAAATCATGAACAGGGTAGTTCTTCTCGTGGGGCTTCAGCTGACGAGAAGCATATGCAATAACTCTACCCTCCCGCATCAACACACAACCGAGTCCAACTCGGAAGCATCACAATACACCGTATATGACCCCGAGGCCGATGGTAACACAAGTACTGGGAGCTGTGGTCAAAGCCTTCTTGAGCTTCCGAAAGCTCTCTTCACATTCATCGACCACACAAATGGAGCATTCTTCCGTGTCAGCTTAGTCAACGGTGAAGCAATAGATGAGAAATCCTGGAACAAACCGACGGTAATAACCTGCCAAACCGAGAAAACTACGAATCTCCGTAGCTGAAGAAGGTCTGGCCAATTCTGCACTGCCTCGACCTTCTGAGGATCAACCCTAATACCATCACCGGACACTATATGTCCCAGAAAACCCACAGTATCAAGCCATAACTCACACTTAGAGAATTTTGCATAAAGCTTTTCTTCCCTCAACCTCTGCAATGCCACTCTCAAATGCTCGTGCATGCTCCTCCTGGCCGCGTGAATATACCAGGATATCATCAATAAACACAATCACAAAAGAATCAAGGTACGGCCGAAATACACTATTCATCAAGTGCATGAATGCCGCTGGGGCATTAGTCAACCCGAAAGACATCACCAGGAACTCGTAGTGCCCATATCGCGTCCTGAACGCTGTCTTCATAATATCCGAGTCCCTGATCTTCAACCGATGATAGCCCGATCGAAGATCAATCTTAGAAAATACACTAGCTCCCTGGAGCTGATCAAATAGGTCCTCAATACGAGGCAACGGGTATTTATTCTTCACTGTTACCTTGTTCAGCTGCCTGTAATCAATGCACATTCTCATTGTGCCATCTTTCTTCTTCACGAACAACACCGGTGCACCCCAAGGTGACACACTTGGACGAATGAAACCCTTATCTAAGAGTTCCTGAAGTTGTTCCTTCAATTCTTTTAACTCTGCCGGTGCCATACGATAAGGAGGAATAGAAATGGGCTGAGTGCCCGGCACCAAATCAATACCAAAATCAATATCTCTATCAGGCGGCATGCCTGGCAGGTCTGCTGGAAAAACATCCGGAAACTCCCTCACAATGGGGACCGAATCAAGACTGGGTGTCTCAGCCTCAACATTTCTAATGAAGGCCAAATAAGACAAGCAACCCTTGCCAATCATTCGTTGAGCTTTTATATACGAAATCACCCTGTCAGACACATAATCAGTCAAGCCACGCCACTCGATCCTCGGATTACCTGGAATAGCTAGTGTGACTGTCTTGGCATGACAGTCCAGAATCGCATGGTAAGGAGATAGCCAATCCATGCCTAGAATAACATCAAAATCTACCATGCCCAGTAGTAATAGATCAACTCGGGTCTCCAGACCCCCAATAGTAATAATACAGGATCGATATACCTGATCCACAACAACAGTATCCCCCACCGGGGTAGACACATGTACGGGCAAAGCAAGAATACCACGGGTCATACCCAAATGATGTGCAAAATAAGTAGAGACATAAGAATAGGTGGATCCGGGATCAAATAAGACAGAAGCATCCCTGTGGCAGACTGAGATAATACCTGAAATAACCGCATCTGAAGCGCTAGCATCCTTCCTGTCCGGAAGAGCATAAAAACGAGTCTGACCTCCACCCGTACGATCCTCGTCCCTGGGGCGACCTCTGGATACCTGGCCACCAGTCCTAGCTGACTGTGCTGGCGCTGAAGAAACAGGAGTAGAAGACGAAGGCTGATCCCTCCGCTGTGACCTCTTACGAAGCCACTGAGGACACTCTCTCCTGATATGGCCCAAATCACCGCACTCAAAACAACGGCCCGAAGATGGAAGAAGGGGCTGCTGAGGACCCCTCGCTACAGATGAACCCTGTGCTGAGGAAACAGGAGCAGAGCTCTGAGCTGGAAGAGCACTCAGTGCAGGCTGACTCTGCTGACGGTTCTGCTGACCCTGATAACCCTGATGGCCCTGACGACCACGATCTGATGAAACCCCACTGGACTCTGCACGTCCAGACTGATGAGACCTGAAAGAACGACCCCTACTATACTGGGGTTGGCCCCTAGACGGAGCACCACTGAAACTGCCAGAACCACGAGGCTTCTTAGCCTCTCTCTCCTCCCGCTCTCTGCGGAGATCTATCTCAATATGACGGGCAGCATCAACCACCTCCTCAAAGGTAACTGCCGAAACTCTCTCCCTGGTTATCAATATACGGATGGGATAAATAAGGCCATCGATAAATCTCCGAATCCTCTCTCTGTCTGTAGGAACCATCCACATGGCATGACGGCTAACTGTGTGAATCTCATCTCGTACTAATTAACCGTCATCTCTCCCTGCTTCAACCACTCGAACTGACGTCGCAGCTCCTCTCTCCGAGACCGAGGCACGTACTTCTCCAAAAATACCATGGAGAACTGCTGCCAAGTGAGGGGCACTGCCCCAGCGGGCCTACGCCTCTCAAAATCCTCCCACCACCGGAAAGCTGCACCTGTGAACTGGAAAGTGGTGAATGAAACACCGCTGGACTCTAGAATACCCGCGGTGCGAAGCATACGCCGACATCTGTCAAGAAAACCCTGGGCATCCTCGCCCTCAGCTCCACTGAATGTCGGTGGTTGTAACCTCTCAAATCTCTCCAAACGACGCTCGCTCATCGTCGGCATAATCGGAACCACATATGCAGTGAGCCGGTGCAACGGTGCAACCGGGCCGAACCGGCTCGGTGCGCGAGCCACGGGGGTCCGATTTCCTCCCCTCGCCCGTGAAGAAGATCATACTGCAGCAGTAGCAGCAACTACCCGTGCCAAGCCTGTGCACACTGATAATATCCGAGCCAAGGTCTCCTGAAGACCCGGTATCACAATAGGCACCGCCGGTGCCTGGAACCTGAGCCGCCGGAGCGTTCGCCGCCGGAATCCGGTCCTCGAGTCCGATCGGCCGGCGGGTCGGCAAGTGCCGGCGCGCTGCCGCCCTACCTCTACCACGACCACGGCCTCCGGGTGCCAACGGTGGTCGTCCGCCACGTCCGTTAGCTCGTGTTCTCGCCATCTCGCGAGAGAATAGAATATGGAAAGATTTAATTTCATGATAACACAAATCGCACGATATGAATTCAAGAAAATGAGGTTTTTCCTAAAGTTTCCGTAGCCCTTCGAAGATAGATACGGACGTCTACGTACCGATCTGCGAAAGCCTACTAAACCGGCTCATGACTCGCGAGTCCTAATAACCTAGAGCTCTGATACCAACTTGTCACGACCCAAATCCAGTCGTGATGGCGCCCAACAATCAAGCTAGGCCAGCCAAACAAACGATTTAATTATAACACAATACCAGTCCCCAAATGGACAACCCAAAAAGAATATATGAGTTTAAGAACTCCAATAATATTAATACTGAACGAAAGTACTGACACTCCCAAAGATCCGGAGTCACAAGTCTAGAGCCTCTAACAAAACCAACAGGAAATAGAGAGTACGATATAGAAGTACTCAAGTCCGAATACAAAATATAAACGAACAACTGGAATGAGAGGAGAAGCTAGGCTCTGCGAACGTAGGCAGCTACCTCAGCAACTCGATGTGACAATGTAAACGCCGGAGATGTCTGTCTACTGCTCCTGTGTACCTGAGTCTGCACACAAAAGGTGCAGGGAGTAGGGGTGAGTACTAAGTACTCAGTGAGTAACAAATATATACATGTAGTTGACAGTAAGAAATCCACAAAATACCACAAAATGAAGCTACACTACAGTCCGAATCTCCTACGAACTAGCAACAATAATTCCATACAGCTACCACAGAGTAATCCAACAAATACAAATGCAATGCAATGCACATAACTGCTACGGCGTGTAGCCCGATCCAGTTTAAGTCCAGTTCCAGTCCACTACTATCTCACACTGATCCAACACTGATCTAACCCTGCCGCGGCGTGCACCCGATCCTCACTCATACTGTTGCGGCGTACAGCCCGATCTAATATATATATGTATATATAATGCTGCGGCGTGCAGCCCGATCAAATATAATAGATAATTTATGAAAAATACTTTAACTTTATTAAATTTGTAAAAAGCCGGTGACTTAGCATTTCAAAAGTGTGATTTCAATTTCCAGGACTGAGATCAGTGATTTAAGCAATTATAGCTATCACATAAATATCGTCCTCTAAGGACGCTACAGATCGGCACAAGGCCCCAAACAAGGCTTACAGCCCCACAAATATAGCAAATACAGTGTATTTCCAACACTAACCACATATTATTCATTCCCGGGATGGACCAAGTCTCAATCCCCAATCACAATCAATCCCGCACCTGCCACGGTGTGCGAGCCACGCCCTATTAGCGTCACAATGTGCTAAGCCGGGGTTTCGAACCCTCGGGCTACAATATACACAAACTACTCACCTTTAGCCGGTCGTCGAATCGTCCGCGATGCCTTTTCCTTTGAATTGCGATGCCTCGTGTGTCGAATCTAGTCAAATGACAATAATTATATCAATTACGGGTCAAAGAATCATAACCCACTTCAATTTATATGAAATTCGCAAAATTACACTAAGTTGGTAAAACCCGACCCCGGGCCCCACTGCTCGGAAAATTCCGAAATTAGTACCAATGCGATCCTTATCTCGCCACGAGTCCGTGCATATAAAATTTATCGAAATCGGAGTTCAAATGACCCTCCAAATCCAAAAATCCCGTTTTTAATACTTAGGCCACATTTCTTCAAGATTTCAACCCAATTTCATGAAGATTGATGTTAATACTACCATAAATTGATGTTTTTGAGTCAAGAATCTTACCTCCAACGATACCCGATGACTTCTCGGTGATTTCCTCGAGTTTTCTTCTCTCTAGGGCTCAAATGTGTGTTTTTGGGTTGAAAACCCGTAACTCTCTGCTTCTGGATTTTTATTCACTGCCAGAACCCATTGTTCATCGCGTTCGCGTGACCCTCTACGCGTTCGCGATGAACAGCCTTGCCTTACCCTTCGCGAACGCGACGCTGGCCACGCGTTCGCGATGCTCAAAACCTGCAACCCTTCGCGGACGCGACGCACCCCACGCGTTCGCGATGTTCAAACTCCAGCCACCCGGATTTCTTCTACGCGAACGCGTCTACCCTTCACGCGATCGCGATGGTCTCCATCTTTCTCCTACGCGAACGCGTCTACCCTTCACGCGATCGCGATGGTCTCCATCTTTCTCCTACGCGAACGCGACCATCTGGGACGCGAACGCGAAGCTTCGTCCAACCTTGCCTACGCGAACGCGGCAGCCTGACCGCGAACGCGATGCCTTAGCCAGCTCTGCCTTCGCGAACGCGACCTGGGCCACGCGAACGCGAAGGCTTAAGGCCTGCTGCACCAACCTGCAATTTACAGCAGACTTTTTAAACTCCAAAAATGCCGGATGATGGTCCGAATCCATCCCGAGGCCCCCGGGACCCCAACGAAAACCACCAACATACTCCAAAACATGATACGGACTTGTTCCAATCATAAAAACACCATACTAAACATCAAAATCACCAATTAACCACGGATTCAAGCCTAAGTTTCTTCAAAACTTTCAAAACTAACATTCAACCCAAAACCCGATCAAACGATGTCCGAATGACCTGAAAATTTGCAGGACATATCCAAAATCACATAACGAAGCTACAGAAATTGTCGGAATTCCATTCCGACCCCCGGATCAAAATATCACCTACCATCCCGTTTTCGCCAAAATTCAACATTCGCCAATTCAAGCTTAAAACTACACCGGACCTCCGAATTCAATTCCGATTGTTCTCCTAAGTCATAAATGATCCCCCGAACTAGTCGAATCATCAGAATCCGGTTCCGAGCACTCTAACTCAATAGTCAACTCTTGGTTGACTTTTCATATTCAAGCTTTCTTCAAACATGCTATTTGTTTCATTTTCAATCCAAATCACTCCTAACTCACCCGATATATTTTAATACTGTTTTAAAAGCATAATATATGTAAATGCAAGGTAACGGGGTGGTAATTCCCGTAACGACGGGCCGGGTCGTTACACAAATACACGGAGATTTGATTCACTCTCCACCCTATGAGTTGCATACAATGTCAGCACCATGGCCATTCTTTTCCTGGGGCATGGATGTCATCGGACCAATAGAGCCCGCAGCATCTAATGGGCACAGATTTATCTTGGTAGCTATTGATTATTTCACCAAATGGGTGGAGGCGAAGACATTTAAGGCAGTGACAAAGAAGGCAGCAGTGGATTTCGTGCACACAAATATTATTTGTCACTTTGGAGTTCCTAAGGTGATTATCACAGACAATGGAGCAAATCTGAACAGTCACCTTATGGCAAAAGCATGTCAAAGGTTCAAAATCTTGCATCGTAACTCTACACCTTACAAACCTAAAGTGAATGGAGCAGTAGAGGCTGCGAATAAGAATATTAAGAAGATTCTGAGGAAGATGGTGGAAGAGTCAAGGAAATGGCATGAAAAACTACCATTTTCTCTTATGATTTATCGCACAACTGTACGTACTTCAATTGGTGCAACACCTTACTCATTGGTGCATGGAATAGAGGCAGTCATACCCGCAAAAATTGAGATACCTTCTCTTCGGATCATAGCTGAGGCTAAAATGGATGATGATGAATGGGTAAAAGCTCGGCTAGAACAATTGAGCTTGATTGATGAGAAAAGATTGGAGGCAGTTTGCCACGGACTGTTGTATCAGCGGAGGATCGCCAGAGCATACAATAAGAAAGTACGTCCACAGAAATTTGAAGTGGGACAGTTGGTGCTGAGACGTATTTTGCCTCACTGGGCCAAAACAAAAGGAAAGTTTGCACCAAATTGGCAAGGGCCATTCGTGGTGTCACGGGTATTGTCCAACAGAGCTTTATATTTGACAGATGTTGAAGGAAAATGTGTAGAGACAGCTATCAACTCAGATGCAGTCAACATATATTATGTATGATTCTTTTTTCATATGAACAATTGTATTTGTCATAATTTTGGAATTAAAATGATGAAGGCATTTTTATTCTCTATCCAAACACTTTATCCATTGATACCCTTTTTGAGCCTTATTGCTTTATTCTTTCATATCCCTCTCTCGGAATCGATTATGAACAAGACAAGAAAAGAAAAAATGATGCAAGAAAAAGGAAAATGAAAAATGATGATGAAAAAAATGATGAAAAAAAGAGAAAAAGAAAAAAAAAGAAAAAAGAAAAATGCATACGAAAGACAAAAATAAAATTGGGAAAAGTCAAGACGCAACAATGAATATGAACGTAGTTTGAACTACGTCTGAGTTGATCCCGAAAGGGTACGTAGGCAGCCTCAATGACGTTCAGTCACGATAGAAATAAAATCCAAGATTCCCCAAATATTGAAACTGGGGCAGAAGTTGTATTTATGATTCCGAGAGTTTGTAAATATTTTTGAACCCTCGTTAAATTTTAAGCCTTTATACCTTTCTTTCTGAACCCATCCAAGAAACACATTACAGTTTAAAGAAAGACCTTTTGATTAATTTCAAGAAAATGATGATACAATGAGAATAAGGAGAAACATGGCATGGACAATACCCAGGTGGCTTGGAAAACAAAAAATAAAGAAAAAATAAAAATGAGAGAGTCTTATTGGTGAAAACCTTAATAGGCACCATAAGGCGATGGTGAGATGAGAGATAATAAAAATGAGAGAGTCTTATCGGTGAAAACCCTAACGGGTACCATAATGCGATGGTGAGATGAGAGATAATAAAAAAGAGAGAGTCTTATCGGTGAAAACCCTAACGGGCACCATAGGGCGAACGTGAGATGAGAGAATAAATGAGAGAGTCTTATTGGTGAAAACCTTAACGGGCACCATACGGCGAAAGTGAAGAATATTTTGATGAAAAGGAAAAATAGCAAAAATAAGAAAGGTTTGGGTTGAAGGAAAGAATGGAGTCAAGATAGCAACAATTTGATTGGACAGACTGGGTCGGAATTTAAATACATGGCATGGTCAGAGGAATCAGCCGTCATACCCAAATAAGTCTTGTCTTTTCTCCAAAATACCCTTACCCCTTCAGATTCATATTTTCTGTATTTCATTGATCAAAACCAGGTGCCCATTGAAAGCTAACTACCAGCTTCTCATGTTAAGAGACGTAATAACACTGGGTCAAAGAGTAAATAAAAGAAAAAGAAGAAAAAAGATTGCAATCAAAGCCAAAGGAAAAATGAAAAGAAACAGAAACAAAAAGGGAAAGCAGAAAGGTGATTACAAAGGAAAATTGAAAGAATCTGGCAATGGGCTGCAGAGCAGAACAAAACAAAAGGAGGCAGACGATGGAAGTAGGGCCAACAAGAATGCCAGTTGCTAACCATCATTTTATAACTAATAAGATTGTTCACTGATTTAGACGAGAACAAAAGATTCAAATTCTCACTAATGTGACCAATGTGGGAGGAAAACACCAAAAAGAAATACAGCAATAAAAGGAGGAATCCGCAGAAGAGGACTGACTTAGTCATCAAGAGACCTACCCAAACAGCAAGGGAGGTATTATCTTTTCAAAACTCACACCTTAGTTATCAAACTGAGGGATTACATTTATGCATTTTTAATTTTTGTTCAGGCGCCCACCTGTATAACAAGGGAATACATTTCAGCATTTTTAATTTCTGTTCAGGCGCCCACCTGGATAATAAGGGAATACCTTTCTGTATTTTCATTTTCATGCATCAGGCGCCCACCTGGATAACTAGGGAATATTTTTCTACATTTTCATTTCATGCATCAGGCGCCCACCTAGATAACAAGTGAATATTTTTCTGCATTTTCATTTCATGCATCAGGCGCCCACCTGGATAATGAGGGAATATTTTCTGCATTTTCATTTCATGCATCAGGCGCCCACCTGGATAACAAGGGAATATTTTTCTGCATTTTCATTTCATCCATCAGGTGCCCACCTGGATAACAAGGGAATATTTTTCTGCATTCTCATTTCATGCATCAGGCACCCACCTGAATAACAAGGGAATACTTTTCTGCATTTTCATTTCATGCATCAGGCGCCACCTGGATAACAAGGGAATATTTCTCTGCATTTTAATTTCTGTCCAGGTGCCCACCTGTACAACAAGGGAATACATTTCTGCATTTTAATTTCTGTCCAGGCGCCCACCTGTATAACAAAGGAATACATTTCTGCATTTTTATTTTTGTTCAGGCGCCCACCTGTATAACAAGGGAATACATTTAAGCATTTTAATTTCTGTTCAGGAGCCCACCTGTGTAACAAGGGAATATATTTCTGCATTTTTAATTTCTGTTCAGGCGCCCACCTGTATAACAAGGGAATACATTTCTGTATTTTTAATTTCTGTTCAGGCGCCCACCTTGATAATAAGGGAATACATTTCTACAATTTTAATTTCTGTTCAGGCGCCCACCTGTATAACAAGGGAATACATTTCTGCATTTTTAATTTCTGTTCAGGCGCCCACCTGTATAATAACGGAATATATTTCTGCATTTTTAATTGATTTATCTAACATGAGTAACACCATGACACATGGAAAACCTACATTGGGGCAGAGGAAAAGTTTTCTTTGTTTTTTTAATAGGTATGAACCTGGAAGCGAGAAACACATTTGGAAGTCACATGAAGGGATGGAAGCAGTATGTCAGAAACAAGAAAATAATCAAAAATACACAAAAAGAACGATGCAAATAAAAGAGCAACATGAGATATAGAAAAGCAAGGAAGTACAAGAAGACAAGACATAGATAGGAATTATTGTAATTCATAAGATCATAGCATAGAATAACTTCTTTATTTTTTATTTTTATCCCGGTGTAACAAGGAGTTAGTCCGTGATTATAGCAACAATAGCAGCAGCAACAAGTCTTGGTAGTTTCAAACTACCAGACTTTCCCGAACTACACTGACCTGATTCTTGTTTAGCCTAGGATATGTAGGCAATCTCTGAGGCAGGGTGGGGTCAAAAAGTTTTCAAAATGCTTCTTACGGAATATGCCAGTGGGAAAAAATCTCTCATCACTGCTCACTTATCTTTGCACTGAAACTCTTCGTGTTCCCAAGCAAAGAGGCAGCTGTGAGCACGTGATATTTTCCCTAAGCAAAAAAATTCCAATATAAAAATAAAAATAAGATTTTTTGATGTACAATTGTGTGTTTAATTGAAATAATTGTGTGATTATTGTTGAAATAAGCTTGAAACTAAAACTACAAAAACATTTAATTAGAAAATGTCACAAAATAGGGAAAATTAGAGAAAATCAATAAAATACCGAAAAATACCGAAAAATACCGAAAAATAAAAGAAAATAGCAAAAATATCATAAAATACCAGAAAAAATATGAAAATAAAAGAAAAACAACAATTGGAAATAAATATGAAAAGAGAAAATAAAATACAAAAGAAAAATACGAAGAAAATAATTAAATACAAGAGAAAATATACAAAATACAATTAAATTTGGCTAGAATTTGAAAATACAAGCCCAAATGTAAGACACCCCAAGAGAAGCCGGCCAGTCCAAGTACTAAAACAAAACGACGACGTCTTGAGACATTTAATCTGAACCGTTGAAGGTATTGATCTAACGATCTATGTAAGGCGGCCCAGTGATGAATTAAACTACGTCGTGTAAGGTTTTTAATCCTGGCAGTCCAAAGGAATAATCAAACGGATGGCGTTAAGTCTCCTTAAAGAATTAAACGACGTAGTATCATAAATCAATCCTGGTCGTCCATGTTTTAAGATCTAACGAACGCCGGGCCGTCTTTCATTAATTGGAACGACGACGTTTGAGGAGAAGCAATCCTGGCCATTGATCACAATTGATCCAAAGGCCACGATCACTTAATACCAAAGGAGTATATAAGGCCAGTCTCACCGTTCAGAGACCAATACATACACTCATATACACCAACTTGAAAACCCTAGCCGCCTCATCTCTTCATCTTCTTCGTCTTCTTCACCTTCGTCTCCAATGGAGACTGAACGGAAACTATGGCCATTTCCAGCCAAAACCACCCCCAAACACATTAACATGCCACTACCACCCTGAAAACCTAGGAAAAAACCGAAAGCCCTTCTTTCTTGAAAGTCCGATCACCGGAACATTCGCCGGTGACCTTCAAACTATGAACCAGGCCTAGAGTTTTACACCCTAGAACCACCTTGAAGAGGTCTTTCACCTCATATACGTGGTTAACCTCGAATCTACCTAGAATCGTTTGAATATAGAAAATAAGTTCACCAGAACCCTTTCTCCGGTGAACATCCAAATGTCACCCACCCCCAATACATCCCAAATAACACCCAGAACACCCCTTTACCACTAAAATTAAAAAAATAAACCGCAAACAAGGAAATATGGAAAATCAGAAGACTTCGAGTCTTTGAAAGATCTTGAAGCCTGGAAATAACAAAAGAAGAAGAAAGAAAGAAAAGAAAGAAAGAAAAAAAAAAGAGACAGATCTTGAAAAGCTAAGTGAACCTACCCCTTTTTGCTTCTTTGTTTATTTGCCTACTATGTAAATATTCTGTATATGATTCTTTGCATATTCTTAACTATCTGTATTTTGAATATTCTTTATATGATTCTTTGATTGTTCGTATTAATTAGCCTATGGTAATCACATGCCTAAGATCTATCCTGTTCTTTATATATGAATAGTGTATTTTAGCACTTTAAGGTTCTTGATAAGTTTTACACAGGAATCATGTTTAAATGTGCTTCTTTATGTGATTTGTTCACCGTGCCTAGTCTGAAATTGTGCTTTGATTGATTGGGATTCAACCATTATCAAAACTTCTCTCTGAGTTCTTGTTAATTGGAAAATGATTTATGATTAAGGATATGTGTGCAAAACAACATGAATTGCTATATTTGTAATTTGATTCATATGTTAGACTATTCTAAATTCTATTATGCTTTGTGGTTTGGTTATAGCTGTAAAGATATAGGTATAGTTTCTTTAGTTTAAAGTAATCTGGCTATTCTTGAAAACTAATTAAGTATGGCTATTATTGAAATAACTAGAACTGTTTGATTAGTCTGGCTATTCCTGAAATGTTAAGTGGCTAGTTTTTGCAAATCTGTTTCTGGATTAGTTAGTTAATGTTGATAAAAGGGGTTCATTTTAAAATTAGATTAAACCTGTTAAAAAGCGGTTAAAATTGAAAAAGGGTCTGGGGTTAAAATCTGGCTAAGTCTTGAATATGTTAGAAAACAATTGCTATTAGATAAATAGGTACTAAACTTAGTCAAGCCTGACCTTAGTAGGTCGGGTAAATAAAAGATAATAATAAGGGCATGTAAGGAATAAGAAATGGCATAATTGAAGATTTAATAGAGCCTATAGGGACATAATAGATTTAATGCATAGTATTCTTGTAATTAACTATAAAATAAAGGGTAAGATAGGCATAGTAAAAAGGCATAATTGAAATAACCCTTAGCAAGTGAGGGCAGCCTAGTAATATACCCTCAATAGAATCAAAAAGAATTACCTAGAACCTTCCAGCAGGGGGAGGAAGGCATTTTGAACTCTAATTGAAGGTATTAAACTGTAATTAATAAGCAAATAAAGGGGAGGGAACTAGGAATAAGATTTTTGAATTTTCCCCTCAAAATTTCACCCAAATAATCTATAAATAGGCTTCACTTGAGCCTTAATTAGGGGTGAGAAGTCGTGGTTACAAAAAGAGGAGAGGTTACAAATTCTAGGTTACAAAAAAATCAGAGATAAAAAGGTTGAACATTCTGGGGATTGGAAAAATTAGTTAACTGGTGAGGTCCAGATTTTTGAGAGTTAATTTCTTTGCTGAAATTCTGGAGTTCTATTAGAGTTTCCTAATTTTCAATTCTTCTGGATTCTATTGGATTTCTTCAATTCTATCTATTGGTTTGCTGAAGTGCTAGATTTTGGAATTCTATTCTACTGCTATATTGCTGCTTTGCTGTTGTCTGCTCTACAATTGCTCTATTGCTGTTATTACTGATTATTCTTCGTCCATACCTAGACTCATAAGCTTTTTCTTGCCGAATCGGGTACATTTTCTTATCCAAAAATGTAATTACAAGATTGATTGAAGAAATGAAAGTTTATGAGCTGTTTGGGTGAAGTCTTCTGCTATTTTCTTTCAGTTTCATAATTATTATGTATTAGATTTTCTGTATTTTAGTAGGATGGTTTGTAATAGTTAAACTGCATGAGACAATGTAATAGATAGTGTAGAAGTAGCTTAAGCATAGATATAATCATCCTTAGACTTAGGTTAAAAACAAGATAATGCACGAACCTAATTCACTTAGTAAACTAATATAACAATCTGAAATAGTAATCAACTAATCTCGTTAATTAAAGTATGATAATTAGAAATAATTAATTGAGTTACAGCATGTTTTATAACTGAAATTAGCTCAATAACAATTTATAACATCATAAGTTAGAATCAGGTAGTTAATAAAAATTCAAATCTGCACTGTTTGTACTATATCGCTATATAAGTAGTTTAAATAATAATATTATCATTTAAGTCCTGCTAATGTTAATTATTGATTAGAATTCAGAATTAGTGTTGATAAATATGTATTCTGGCAGTTATGAAATAAAAATGATTTTGGTTAATCTGTTCCATTGTTTAATGAATATTTGTTCAAGTGTTACGAAATTTCAATCTTATGTTACATTCTATATGTCTGTTTTGGGCCTGACTGAAAACATAGGCCCATATTCAATTAAATCCGCTACTGGGCCTCTGAATAACAATACCTGTACACACTGGTTTTCTGAAGCCCAGTCTCCTGTATAAGATTGATAATATAGTCTACTAGTCCAGGCCTGTAAACGGATATTTGGGCCTGGACATAATAACCTTATATTCTGAAAATACCAAAAAAACAGCAACATAATTAGGAGAAAGAACAAATAGAGAATATAGTACTTGATAGGACTGGACCTTTAAAAATAATAGGATGAGCCTCGTATAAAAGGAAAATACGCGGGGAGGCCGTTTAACGAATTTCACGGTCTTTCCTAAATATAATAAGCCGTAGTCATTATAGGCACGATTTAAAATATACATTCCTTAATACGAGTGCACATTTATATGACTCAAATCTTAAATCCCGGCGAAACTGAAACGTATAAAAGTCACAGGCGTACTGGTTGCGATGTGACTCGAAATGTGTTTTCGTGACGTCGCAAGTCGTTAAAATATCAAAACGGGATATTCACATTCTATAAAAGCATATAAAGACATCAAATAAGTCAAAAATGACAGTTGAGCGACCGTGCTAAAACCACAGAATTCAGGAGTGCCTAACACCTTCTCTCGGGTTAACAGAATTCCTTATCCGGATTTCTAGTTTCGCGGACTGTTTAAACAGAGTCAATTTCCTCGGATTAGGGATTAGCCGATGACTTGGAACACCATTATCTTCCCAAGTGGCGACTCTAAAAATATAAATAAATCCCGTTCCGATTGTCCTTAAAGTGGAAAAACTCCTTCCTTGTTGTTATTATTATATCCTAACCTGAGGTGTATTAGTAATTAATAGGGTATACCTTATCCTTTCAGAAAAGAGGTAGTAAAAAGGGGTGTGTGACACATTGTACACACACACACACACACACATATATAGCAGACCTTCAGAGGGAGATTACAGAGTTTACACACAAGCTTTCAGATAAAAACATTGATTTTCAGAGAGAAAAACGGACCTTGAGTTGGTAATCCTGTCTATCACACTGTTTTGCCCTTGTTTTGGTATAATTTTTCCTGGTTCATAGTTCCAATAGAATCAACCTTTTCTCTTTTAAAAAAGGCCAGAATAGTAGTGTTCGTGAGTTGGTAATCCCATCTATAGCACTGTTACAATATTTCAAAAACCAGGAACAATTTGAAACCTTTCCCTGTTTCTATTTCTATATCTAAGAACTCAAATTGTCCGAAGGTTTCTTTTGAGCTATTTGGGGCCTGTTTTGTTGCTGTCCGGTCCTTTAAGTCGCTATCTGGATTGCTTTCAATCCTTTGCTTGGCTTAATTCATTCTCCGAGATTTCCTGTTGCCTCTTGTTGTTGGCTCTTTTGGATCTTTGTTGGGATTTGCTGCTGTTGTTGTTTGCTATTTGTTTACTGTCGAATAGATCACTGATCTCCCCCTTGCTTTTGAATTCCAGGTACACAGCTTCAAATTCTTTGTTGGTGTAGGCTTTGAATAAAAATTGGAAATAAGAATGCCTGTTGGGTTCACGCATATGGATCACTGCCCATTTATTCTTAGAATTAGATTAAGTTTTTCTATACATATTTGTTAGTTGTAAGGTATACTTGTATAACTGAACTATTGTATATTTCGATTTAAGTCAAGGATTGTTTTAGATTCAGTCGTTAACTTTTGTTAAAATTAGTATAAAGTTTGAATTTTGTTCTAAGTCGGCAATGACTAAGGTTTAGATAAAACAGTTGAGTTTCAAGTATATATTGTTGTAATGAATCACTAGAATTAGCCTTGCAATTCGTGTAGTTAGCCTTTTATTTAGTTTGTAGCTTTAACTAATCAGTCACCCTATTTTAGTGAGTCGCATGCGAATAGATATTTTCAATCTAATTAATAAGAGAGGCATTTAAATCAAGGAACATATGCTCATGTCTTGTTAAGAGTCTTACTTGAATTAGACGCATCCCCGATTATCTAGTAACAAATCTTAGCTAAAAAATGGAATCACTTTACGTACCAACACTTTGTATGAGTTAATCAAGGAATAACATCAATAAATATGTACACCGACTAAAGTATTATTAAAGTTGATAGTTTCGTTTTATTTGAAATTAAACTCTTGTTTAAAGGTTTGAATGTATAGTTTCATTTTCATAAAGCGGTACAGAAAAAATAAAAATTGCATTACGGGATAACATGTATTAAAATCAGATATTTTTAGCCATTTATAATAGTTGAAGCGACCGTGCCAGAACCACGGGATCTTGGGGTGCCTAACACCTTCCCTCGGGTCAACAAAATTCCTTACTTAGAATTTCTGGTTCGCAGACTTCATTTGGAAAGTCAAAACTTCCTCGATCCGGGATTTGAATAAATCGGTGACTTGGGACACCTTAATTTATTCCAAGTGGCGACTCTGAAATAAATAGAATAATCTCGTTTCGAATATGGTCACTTAAATTGGAATAACTCCCTCGCCCATTCTTTACCCCCCGGGGTAGGGGGTGCGCCAAAAGGAGGTGTGACAGCTCTGGCGACTCTGCTGGGGAATCAAAACCCAGAACCACTGGTTCAAGGTTTAAGAATTCGAGCTTTGAATAATTATTGTATTTGGCTTATTTATTATCTGATTTTATTATATGTTAGTATTAATGTACTAAATGTTGCTTTTACCGCTTTGATATTTTGTGAATTGTATATAAATTGTGCCGATACCCACTTTCTCCTCTGAGTCTCTTTAAAATATAATATCGGGCATTTGCTGGACATAGCCCGTTTTTCTCAAGATAGCTGTGGTTCTTGGCACCCGGTGAAGGATTTTTAGTCACACATGTTTAGGCGGGGAGTACTGTTAATTAAGCCGGAAAGCCATGCTACCGGTGCACTGACACTTCTCGGCTCGAGTTGTGCGCTCGAGTAAAGCCAGTCTAGACACCTTTTGCAACAGGATGATGACTTAGAATAACAAAACCTCATGCAGGATCCCCAATAGGAACGTCTATTTGCATCTTGTGCATATTCGACTTAGGAGGCTCAACACAGGGTTGGGCCTGTCTAGGACAGGTGTACCTAAAGCAAAAGACCAACTTGATGCATCTTTGTCTGTGCATTTATTTGTTTCGAACTTTCATGCTGACCGACTTATTATTAAAAAGGGAGGGAGTGGATTTGAAGAAAGGGAAAATGCCAGGGTATAGGGGCAAGGTTTTTAAATGCTTCGAAAATTTCTCAAATAAACTTTGATAATTTTTGTAAAAAAAAAAGGGGGGGGGGGAGGGAAAGATGGAAAATAGTTTGTTCGTTTGTTTCGAACTACGCAAGTTTGATTCTTACCGGACGTGGGATACGTAGGCAACCCGTATCGGGCTCAACTAATACTGCTTTTTCAAAAAATGAAAAATAAAAAAATGTGTTAAAATTAGGAGAATTGTCCTTAGTCAAGGGTTAGGAAATTTTGCAAAAACAGCCAAAAGCCCCGAGAGGGGCGCCGAAGGACTGATTTTGCAAAAACAGTACATAGTCCTCACACCGGTATACTGTTACACAACCTTCAAATCTTTTTTAAGTGCTGAAAGGCCGTGTTGACGAGATTCTTTTTTTTTTACAAATGAAAAATAAAAAAAAAATTTGGAAAATCTTAAGTTTTATTTTTTTATCTTTTCTAGGATCAGCATGGCTCCATCGCAAAGAGTCGACCAGAAAAGGGCGAGAGACGAAATGCCTCCCATGTTTATGGTTCAAGATAAAACCCCGGATCGTCTATGTGATTGGTGGGCTAGCTTTTCTTCTTGCGAAAGAAATCAAGTCCACAAACACCTCAAGTTTCTTCCGGATATTATGAGAATAAAGCCGGACAAAAATCTGATCAGAAATTTGTTAGTTTCTGGGACTCAGCAAATAATGTTTTCAGATTCCGAGACTGCGAAATGACGCCCACTTTAGAGGAGTTAGGCAGACTCAAAGGGTTTGGGAAAGATCTATACAAAAAGAAACCCACTGCTCCTAGAAAAATGGGTGTAAATAATTTCCTGAAGAAATTAAGTCTCCGTCGAGTTCCAATGGGTTGCTTGAATGAAGGATGGGTTCTGTTGGAGTATCTCTACAACAGGTTTGGTGATAAGAAAGGGTTTGAGAAGTTCTCAAACACAAAATTTGTCAGCCAGTTAAATTATGACAAGATTTAAGAATCTACGCCTTCATAATTGCCTTTCTGGGAAACATGGTTTTTCACGAACGTGATGAACGTATCAGAATCCGTTTGTTTGCAGTGGTCTCATATTTGCAAAGTAGCGAGGAACACACCATTCTTCCTATGATCCTAGGAGACATTTTTCGGGCATTAACTCGGTGTCAAGAGGGGAAGGATTATTTCGAAGGTTATAACATTTTATTGCAAATGTGGTTCATATAGCATCTCTATCATCACCCAATTATGATAAACTTCAACGTGGATTGGTTGAATTACACTCATTATCATACAAGCAGGGCCGCCCTTTGTAATCTTCCGAACGACTTAAGGACCTGGCAGGAATTGCTCAACTCCTTGAAAACAGACCAGCTCACTTGGAACTATTATTGGTTCCCTTCTGATAAAGTCATGCACATGTCAACATATCGCCCATTCTACGTACTAATGGGTTTCAGGGGTTTCCAACCATATGCCCCGCTCCGTGTCATGCGCCAGTTGGGGAGAGAACAGAAAAGGCCCCCGATCGAAGATATGCGATTATTCATATGGGAATTCATGACGGAGGAGCTCCGAAGAGAGTCTTATGCACAGAAGGTGTGGTTTGGTTGTCGACTCTCTGACATCAACGAAATGCTTGCCGACCGGGAACGAGGAAAAGTGAGCCTCGCATAACTTGAGTGGTTCCACAACCAGTCAATGCCCGAGCAAAGAGTGGAAAGGTAGATAAAATACACCGTCGATTGGGAAAATAAATAGAAACCAGAGTCAGGGAAGTTAGAGGCGAAACAGCGCAAGAGTTCCAATCTTGCATTAACACCTTGAAGGATGACAAAGGGATTCTGGAAGCCGCCATGGACATACAGTAGGCTGATTTCGATCAGGAAAGGGACGATTGGGAGCAAGAAAGACAAGCACTCCGAGCCCAAATCCAGGAGATGCAATCGACTGCAGAAAGATCAAGGAGAAGTCGGACTGATGAAATGCTCATAAACGACTTAGAAAGAAAAGCCTTTGATCACCAAGAAGACTTGGAAAAAGAAGAAGCTGCTCTAGTTGCAATTCAGACCAGATGGAGAAGAGCGGCCAACCAAAGAGCACTTCATCTACAATAGATAAAGAAAGATTACGGGGAGATCATCACTGGCTAGAGAGAAGCAAATGCCACTCTTAGGGATCGAGTTTTCAGACAAGCCCGGGATGCCAAAGCAGATAAGGACTGTTGCTACGACTTAATGGCGCGGATGGAAAGGCAAGTAGATAGCCTTTGGGACCAAGTCATCGGTAACGCTCAGATATTGGGGACAAAGAATCGGCATATAGTGCAGCTGCTTAGAGAAAAGGATATGATCAGGGCTAGGATCGAAGAAATTGGGCACTATATAACTATAAGATGCCTAACATGCGAGCAAATGCCCTAGACTACCCTTTTTTCTACAGTTATCGAATATGTCCACCAAGTCATGGCGGAGTTGAGAAGTATACAGAAGGATCTCACACCGAAATCCACAACAAGGCCGAACAACGCCCCACGGACACAGAAGTTCAAAGCGTTGGAGCATGCTTAGAAGAGTCCGTATTTTTCATTTTAAGAGTCTGTTTATCCTTTGAAGTTTTGTATTTCCATTTTTGTTTTTCACAAGTGTTTCATTTGTAAGTGAAATTACTGTGACAATAAAAAAAATCAAAATATGTTCCATCTTTATCTTACATTTTTCGTATCCGAACTACGCCCGGTCTGATTCATGCGAGGACATGATACGTAGGCAATCCACATAAGCTTCGACCACCACTAAAAAAAAAAGGAGGTATAAAAGAAAATAATAAAAGAAGTTGATAAAGAGAGGAGGGGAATGAAGGCAAAGGAAAAGTATAAGCCGGAATGACGCATTGGAATCGAATACATGTAGCAACACATTTAACTGTATAATTGCATCACACCCCAATGTGAGATTACTTATCTATTATGTTGTTTCAGACTAACCATTTGTTTTCCGAAATCCAGGTTTTTAGAAAAAGGTGGTTGATTTTGTGGTAATCTGGCCTCCCATTCGTATTTCACGAGGTCCAAGGGAAACGTTCAGCGGCCCGTTACTGAATCAAGAAGAAGTACCCATACTTACTTTACAAGATCAAAAGGAAGTATCAACATGTCTTCAGAAATCCTTATACCAACAATTCTCGTTTTAGAAGAGAGTTCCATATCAGCCGTTCCAACTACTGAATCAACAACTGCTGAAGTGAACAGGATTTTACACTGTCGCATGCTGGAAATGTTGGATGATTGGAATAACGGGAAGGAGCCCCCAAGTCTGATCCCTGGGTTCCCTGAACTATTCATTCGGCCGAGTGGACCAATTACCCAGCTACTCTGTTTGGATATTATACCATCACAACTCTCTCTGGATCACCCTCCACTTCCTATCCCCAGATGACGACATCGGATACGGCCACAAAAACATCCACTGGGCTGCCCGTTCCAATCAAGGCACAACCCGTTACACACGGTCCTGTCTTTGACTCATCCTCCTTTACATTCCTAGCGCCACCTCTCTCGCTGGATCCTACCCAATTTGCCACCAATATTTGTCCTCAGCCACACCGATACGAGCTCATGCCAGGTCAAAATCCAAAATCTCCCGAACATGATGAGATGGCTACGAGAATGAGAAGCCTTGAACAAAGTTTAAAAAGCATGCAAGGTCAAAGAGGGCAGAAGAGTGTTTCCTACGCAGATTTATGCATGTTCCCACATGTCCATTTGCCGTCAGGTTTCAAAACACCAAAGTTTGAAAAGTATGACGGGCATGGCGACCCCATTGCTCATCTGAAGAAATATTGCAATCAGTTGCGGGGTGCCGGCAGTAATGAAGAATTGTTGATGGCATATTTCGGAGCAATCTTAACCGGGATAGCTTCGGAATGGTACATGGATCAAGACATCTAATGTTGGCATATCTGGGATGATCTTGCAAGGGACTTTGTTTGGAAATTTCAATATAACATTGACATTGCACCCGATCGGAATTCCTTGTTTAACCTGAAGAAGAAACCCTCTGAAAGTTTCAGAGAATACGCCATTAAATGGCTTGAACAGGCCTCAAGAGTTAAACCACCAATGGATGAATTGGAGGTGGTCACTGTTTTTCTACAAGCCCAAGAGCCCGATTACTTACAAAACATGATGTTAGCTATGGGAAGGCCTTTTGCAGAAGCAATCAAGATCGGGAAGATGGTGGAAAACAGTTTGAAAACCTGAAGAATATTGTGCCAAGAGGCCATAAGAGCAACCTCCCAAGCCATCCAAGGCGGGTCTGGAGGGATGGCCAAAGGCAAAAAGAAAGAAGAAACAATCATGGTAGTAGTTGGAGATAGGAGGTACCGAGATCCAAGGCAAGTGTTCTCTGAAAGGGCCCCCCAACATTATTATCTGCACAATGATATGGCCTATGCTCCTCCACCTCCACCCTATGTAGTCATGAATGCTCAGCCTTTTGGCCGGCCACAACCACCAGCCAACAGAAACCCACCTCAATTCCAGAGAAATCAACCTCCTCACCAAAACCAGTATAACTTCCGACCACTACAAAATGACACTCGCCCTCGTGAACTACCTAAGTCGAACTAAACACCAATCGGGGAACCATACTCCACCCTTTTTCCCGAAGCTCATGCAGGAGAGTCTATTGCAGCCCGTTCCCCAGAATAGACAGAATCCAGATTCTCCGGCTACAGAATCCAGATTCTCCGACTTACCAACGAGGTGTGTACTGTGCTTATCATTCGGGAGTTGAGGGGCATAGCACTGATAATTGCTGGACCTTGAAGAAAGTTGTGCAAGAGTTGATTAACCAAGGAAGGATAGTGTTTGCGGATGAGGATATTCCAAATGTGACGAATAACCCACTGCCGGCCCATAACAACGGGCCAGTAATTAGAATGATTTGCGAGGAAGAGGAATTTGATCCTGCTCTAAAAGCAATAATTGCCATT
Source organism: Nicotiana noctiflora (assembly GCA_032618575.1). Classification (NCBI taxonomy): domain Eukaryota; kingdom Viridiplantae; phylum Streptophyta; class Magnoliopsida; order Solanales; family Solanaceae; genus Nicotiana; species Nicotiana noctiflora. Next base: position 193,971 of record JASVEL010006601.1, on the reverse strand, counting down.
GCCAACATGGAAAGACAGCCTAAGGCGGCCCCAAAACAAGAGAAAATGGGGAAGAAGAATGAAGCTGTCAAAAACGAATTTGAAAAGAAGATCGAGACAAAGGCAGAAACGATAGTGCCTCAGAAAAATAAAGTTCTTTACCTCCCACGAGGTCGATCAGAAAAGCCCCTGACAATAAGCGCTTCAAAGAAGTTTTAGATGAAGAGAGAAACAACGATGTATGTGCCCAAAGGAACCTATGGGGTCCGAAAGGCGATTAAACCACCGCAGCCAAATGAACCCGTGGTTATCGCATGCGTGCCATAGAAGCCCATGACAGACCCGTCCGCAGTACCTTGGAATTATCAATAGACGGTGGTTACACGCAAAGGTAAAGAGATCACAGGAGAACCGTCTGGGAATATATTGGTGCGGAAGTATTCAGACACACAAGAAGTGAATAGTGCCACACGGAAGCGTTTGCCATCCAAGAAGCCTGTAAGCACTAAAGAAGCAGAGGTCATTTTCAAAAAGATGAAAATGCCAGATTTCGAGGTGGTTGATCAGTTGCGCAAGCACCCGGATGTGTCCATGTTGTCTTTTCTCATGAGCTCACCCGAACATCAGGAGATCCTGCTGAGGATTTTGAATGAAGCATATGTGCCGACTGACACTTCTATAGAGCAGCTAGAAAGAATGGGCGAACAATTCTTCGCAATCAACCAAATCTGGTTCAGCAAGAGCGACCTACCCCCAGAAGGAGCAGCGCATAACAAAGCCCTACACCTTACCGTCAAGTACGAAGGTTACTATATGAAAATGGTCATGGTGGACGGAGGTTCGGGGGTAGACATATGCCCACTTTCCACTCTACACCGCATAGGAATTGAAGCTGAAAAAATTTGGCCCAACAATGTATGCGTGCTAGCCTTCGACGGTGTAAAAAGGGACACGATCAGAGAGATCGATTTGACACTATTGGCCCGGTAGACTTCGAAGTAACTTTCAATGTTTTGGACATGGACACGTCTTATAATTTTATTCTAGGAAGGCCATGGATTCACACAACCGGAGTTGTATCCTCCACCTTACACCAGCTGGTAAAGTATGAGTATAAGGGCCAAGAGATCGTGGTCCACGGAGAAGATGAACAATCAATCTACCGAGACCCGTTAACCCCATGCGTCGAAGCAAGAGAAGGAAGCGAGCACATAGTCTACCAGGCCTTTGAAATGGTGGTTGCTGATCAACAAAAAGAAGGAGACCCTTGTCCCCAACCCTTCCTTTCTAATGCGTCAATCATGGTGGCCAAAGAAATGATTCGACAAGGTTTCAAACCAGGAAAGGGACACGGGAAATCACTGTAGGGAATAATAGAACCCATCACTCTGCCCTCCATAAAGAAACTCTTCGGGATAGGATTCCACCTTACCTAGAAGATGAAACATGGGCCGAGGAGAGAAAGAAAGAAGGTTGGGTTCTGCCACAACCATTGCCACATCTATACAAGACCTTTGCCCGACCCAAATATGTCGAAGAAGATGATGAGTTGTTCACGGCAGAGGAAATTGAAGACATTTGTGGAGCTATGAGGCAAATGCTCTACAATGTCAATATGGTTCAGTTGGTAGAAAGTACTTGCACTGCTGAGGTGCTGTATGTGGGACCAGAGGCCAAATTGCAAAGTTGGAAGACTACGCCATTCCCAGTCAGGTGGGAGTTCTGGTAGACTTGTCTTGTCATTTTTCCGGCATCACAAGTTACTTCAGGGTGTAACTCGGATGTTTTTCTTTGTTTTCTTGTATTTTCCAAATATAACCCTGTTTATCTTCCCAAAATTCCAACAAATGAAATTAATATTTCATCATCATTTTTGCATTATTTCTAATTCTTGTTATTTATTCTCTCTTTTCAGTCATAATAATGCGGCTTTAAATAACATGACATGCTTGCGGACTTCACGCTCAGATCTGAACACTCCACATAATTTGGAAATAATGAACCAAGAACTGGAATACGATGAAGAAGAGGCTTTTAGGGAAATAAATCGAGAATTGGAACACTTTGAGAATAAACCTAAGCCAAACTTGAATGACACCAAGCCGGTTAACTTGGGAACCGCCGAAGAGATCAGTGAGACCAAGATAAGCATCCACACAAATGAGAAAACTCGACATGCAATAATCCAGCTCTTGTTTGAGTTTAAAGATGTGTTTGCTTGGTCTTACGATGACATGCCAGGATTAGGGGTCGATCTAGTGGTGCATAAATTACCAATCTACCCCGTCTGTCGCCCAGTGCAATAAAAGCAGAGGAAGTTCAAAACTGACATCAGTGATAAGATCAAAGAAGAAATCACCAAGCAGTTAAAAACGGGGGTAATTCGAGTGGTACAATATACCACGTGGTTGGATAATGTTGTTCTTGTGCCAAAGAAGGATGGGAAAACTCGAGTATGCGTGGATTACCGAGATTTGAATAAGGCAAGTCCCAAACATAACTTCCCTTTACCGAACATCCACATCCTCATTGACAGCTGTATAAAGCATAAGATATAATCATTTGTGGATTGTTATGCAGGATATCATCAAGTGTTGATGGATGAAGAGGACACCGAGAAGACCGCTTTCACCACACCTTAGGGCACTTACTGCTACCGAGTCATGCCATTCTGTTTGAAAAATGCTGGAGCGACATACATGAGAGCCATGACTACCATCTTCCACGACATGATGCATCAGGAAATAGAGGTGTACGTGGACGATGTGATCATCAAGTCCAGAACCCAGGGCGATCACGTCCGAGACTTAAAGAAATTCTTCGAAAGGTTGCGAAAGTACGATTTGAAGCTAAATCCAGCCAAATGCGCCTTTGGAGTCCCATCAGGTAAACTCTTGGGTTTCATAGTCAGTAGAAGAGGTATTGAATTGGATCCAACAAAGATAAAAGCCATCCGGGACTTACCTCCTCCAAGAACGAAGAAAGACGTAATGAGTCTTCTGGGCCGACTAAACTACATCAGCAGGTTCATCGCCCAATGGACTTCTACGTGTGAGCCCATATTTAAGTTGCTAAAGAAAGACGCTGCAATCAAGTGGACAACGGAATGTCAAGAGGCTTTTGACAAAATCAAAGAATATTTGTCGAATCCTCCAGTCTTAGTCCCGCCGGAGCAAGAGAGACCTTTGTTCTTGTATCTGACAGTCTTGGAAAAATCCTTTGGCTGTGTCCTCGTGCAGCATGATATAACGGGGAAAAAGAGCAGGCAATTTACTATTTGAGAAAGAAATTCACCAGTTATGAGGTCAAGTACACTTTGCTGGAATGAACATGATGTGCTCTGACATGGGTCGCTCAGAAATTGAGACACTACCTCCAAGCGCATACCACTCACCTCATTACCAGGCTGGATCCTTTGAAGTACATATTCCAGAAATCGATGCCCATCGGAAGGTTGGCAAAATGGCAAATCCTGCTCACTGAGTTCGACATAGTCTATGTCACTCGCACGACAATGAAGGCCCAGGCGTTGGCAGATCACTTGGACGAATACCCGATTGATGAAGAGTATCAACCATTGAATACCTACTTTCCAGATAAGGAGGTAAATGTAATAGAAACAGTCCCTGAGGAAACCCATGCTTGGAAAATGTTCTTCGACGGAGCGGTAAACGCTAAATGTGTAGGGATTTGGGCAATTTTGATCTCTCCCACCGGTCAGCATTACCCAGCTATGGCTAGGCTCCATTTCTTTTGCACAAACAATACATCTGAATATGAGGCCTGCATCATGGGCATGAACATGGCAATTGATCAGAAAGTTGAAGATTTACCGATCATGGGAGATTCGGATCTGATTATCAAACAAGCCCAAGGTGAATGGGAGACCCGAGACATCAAGCTCCTCCCTTACCGACAGCATGTGCATAATCTTGGCAAGCGATTCGCATTGATCGAGTTCAGGTACATCCCATGATGTCACAACGAACTGGCTGACGCACTTGCCACTCTAGCTTCAATGCTACCCTATCCAGGCAACGCCCACGTCGATCCTTTAGAAATCCAAATCAAGGAAAGACACGGTTATTACAATGTAATTGAGGAAGGACCAAACATCCAGCCGTGATACCATGATATTAAGAGATTCTTGAAAACACAAGAATACCCGAACATGCTACTGGAGATCAAAAGAGGACCATTAGGTGGCATGCAGGTGGTTTCTTTTTGAGCGGCGAGGTCCTGTATAAAAGAACCCCGGATCTTAACCTTTTAAGGTGTGTTGATGCCGAAGAAGCAGGGAGAATCATGCATGAAGTACACGCATGAGTGTGTGGGCCTCATATGAACGGGTATGTCTTGGCCAAGAAAATCCTTCGAGCTGGGAATTATTGGATAACTATGGAGAAAGACTGTTTCAGTTTTGTATGGAAATGCCATCAGTGTCAGGTACATGGAGATCTGATTTATACACCTCCAACTGAGCTACATCCGATGTCAGCGCCGTGGCCTTTTATCGCTTGGGGCATGGATGTCAATTGCCCGATTGAGCCAAAACTTGGAATGGGCACCAATTCATACTGGTCGCTATTGATTATTTCACAAAATGGGTTGAAGCTGTCACTCTCAGATCAGTCACTAAGAAAGTCGTGGTAGATTTTGTACATTCAAATCTTATCTGTCGTTTTGGTAAACCTGCAATTATCATCACAGAAAATGTTGCAAAACTGAATAGTCGTTTGATGGAAGAAATATGCGAATAATTCAAAATAACGCATAGGAACTCCACTCCTTATCGGCCCAAAGCCAATGGCGCCGTTGAAGCAGCAAACAAAAACATCAAGAAGATTTTGAGGAAGACAATCCAGAGTTCTAGACAGTGGCATGAACAATTACCTTTTTCCTTACTGGGATATCGTACTACAGTGCGCACATCGGTAGGAGCAACCCCATACCTACTAGTTTATGAAACCGAGGCTGTGATACCGGCAGAGGTAGAAATTCATTCACTCCGGACAATTGTTGAAGCAGATATTGAAGATAGCGATTGGGTTAAGACTCGATTGGAGCAATTAACCTTAATTGACGAAAAGAAAATGGCTGCGGCCTGTCACGGGCAGTTGTACCAGCAAAGGATGGCTCGTGCTTACAACAAGAAAGTACGACCCAGAAATTTTGAAGTAGGTCAGTTGGTTTTAAGACACATTCTTCCACATCACCAGGAAGCGAAAGGAAAATTTGCTCCTAATTGGAAGGGGCCATACATCATCAGGAAGATATTGACGAGATGAGATTTATACTTAGGATATATGGAAGGAAATGATCCTGAGACAACTGTGAATGCAGATGCTGTCAAAAGATATTATGTTTGAGTTTGCTTCGGTGATGTCTCTGCATGTTGAAATGATTGAAGGCTTTTATTCCCACTACCCAAACACTACCAACCCTTTCGTAAACCCTTTAAGCCGGTTACATTTCTTTGACTACCCTATTTGGAATCCAAAACCTTAAAAATAAAAATAAAAATAAAAATAAAACAAAAACAAAACAAAACAAAATTTCCTGAACTAGGTTTTGACTTGATTCCGGAAGGATACAGAGGCAGCCTCTATCTGAGGTTCAGTCACACCATAACAAAAATCTAATTTTTCCCGAAATTGAAACTAGGGCAGGTGCTATAATGGTTTGACCAAGAGTTCACCAGATGGTTCCAAAGTTGTAATTTTGTCCGTAATTCTTTTCACCCAAAACCAAGTGCAAGTCCTTCAAGATCGGTGCAGAAGCATAGAAACTAAGAAATATCATTGTTGAGAACCGAAGCGTCTTAATTTAAGAGAAATAAAATGAGAGAGTCTTATTAGTGAAAACCTTCGGCCACCATAAGGCATTGGGAGTAGAGAAATACAGAAATGAGAGAGTTCGTTAGTGGAAACTCGCAAAGAGTGCTATCGGGCGATTGTAAGAAGAGAAATGAGAGAGGTAGACTAGCGAAAACCCGCAAAGGGCGCTATCAACCGAAAAGAGTATTTCACCACTAAAGGTCCTGGCAAGGTTCCCTAGTTTGGAAACATAGACCCGTTTTGGTTCATAAGAAAATGGAAGTTCGTAACGATTGAGCATCCAGTTCAAGAAGTATGTCATGTCGGTTTGAAGCTAGCATACACCCCAGATAAGTCCTTCTTTTCCCCCGAAAGGGACGCTTCTATTTTTGATTCATTTTTTCATTCTTTGTTCATTTTTCTTTGAAACCCTCTCGTCTTAACATTGAATTTCGAAACTATAACAAAGAAAGGGTGGCAGGACCGTTTATATAGAATTCCATCTGGTAAAAAAGGGCGAAGAAAATACCCATCCTTAGTAGTGTATTGATCCAACCCCGACCGATCATGATGATCAATTGTTTCCAAAGGAAAGGACGTTATGAAGAAAAAGGAAATCAAAGGCTAAGGTTTTAAAAAAAATGGAACGAAGTAGAAAGACAGAGCCCACACAGGAAAGTCCTCATGGAATATCGAGGCTGAACCCCGTCAGGTTGAAAGAAAGTCACCCTCAAAGACAATCAGCAACAAAATTCTCAATGGAAATGGGGACAAGATCAAGTGATGAAGATAATCAAGGCCACAAAATCAACCACCGTTTCAGCTAACAAAGTGTTCTTTGTTGAAAACAGGTCTATCTCAAATTATCTGTGCAAGAAGAAGATGCAGTCTAAAGAAATGAAATGCGCGAGCATTAAAATAGCTCCATGACAAGAAGAACACCCAAAAGGGAAGTTTCTTTTCAAAAGCATTATTTTATGCATTTGTTGATAAGTAAAAGGAAAAAACCTAAAAGAAAACCCAAAAAGGAAGGAGAAAGGAAAGGAAAATGAAAATTCCAAAAGAGAATCAAGTCATGTTTAGTCTAGCATCTCTTTCAATAAACCCCGGCCAGAAAACCAAGAACCTCTTGGCCAGAAAGCAATGGAACATTTTAAATCCCGGCCAGAAAATCGAGGATCTCCCGGTCAAAAAACTGTGGAACATTTCCTTTAAATCCCGGCCGAAAAATCGAGGATCTCCCGGCCAGAAAACTGTAGAACATTTCTTTTAAATCCCAGCCAGAAAACCGAGGATCTCCTGGTCAGAAAACTGTGGAGCGTTTCTTTTAAATACCGGCTAGAAAACCGAGGATCTCCCGGTCAAAAAGCTGTGGAGCGTTACTTTTAAATCCCGCCCAAAAAATCGAGGATCTCCCGGCCAGAAAACCGTGGAACATTTCTTTTAAATCCAGTCCAGAAAACCGAGGGTTTTGTGGCCAGAAAGCCGTTAAGCATTTCTTTCAAAACCCCCGGCCAGAAAACCAAGGATCTCTCGGCCAGAAAGCCGTGGTGCAATTCTTTCAAAATCCCGGCCAGAAAACCTTGGAGCATTTCTTTTCAGAGTATCCCGGTCAGAAAATCGAGAATCTCCCAGCCAGAATACTGTGGATCCCCTTCTTTTTCAAATTTCCCGGCCAGAAAACCGTGGAATCTTTTTCAAAATATCCCGGCCGGAAAACCGTGGAACCTTTTTCAGAAAATCTCCCGGCCAGAAAACTGCGGAGCATTTATTTTCGAAACTAGGTTTTAAAAAATCAAGATTCTCTTGGCCGATACCGAAGTGTCTTTTTAATCACTTTCTGTGTCACAACTAACTCACAAATTTTCGTAGTGAAACTGGGGCAGAAAAATTTCGTTCATTTGTTTAGTTTGTTGTCTAAGCAGGTTTGACCTCGGGACACAAGGATCGAGATAACCTACGAATTGAGTCTCAATCCAGAATAAAGAAAAGAAGAAAAGAACCAAAAAGAAGACGAGTTCAAATGTTTGGACTAAACAGAGGTGCGGATTGCTTAGAATCTGATTGAAGTCACGAGTCCCGCCAATCTAATTTCACTCAATGTTACAGAAATAAACAAGCATGTACAGCTTGCGAGCATCAAGATTCAGATTGAGGTCTACCGCAAAATCAGCTAAGACTCAAGATCAAGTTTTCAAGAGAATCATAGATAGGAATCTTGTAACTCATAGCTGATAGCATAGCTAGTTTAGGTTTAATTTCTCTTCTGGTGTAATAAGGAGGTCAGTAAGCAGTAAGCAGCAACAGCAGCAGCAGTAGCAACAGTAACAGCAAAGTGTTAGTCCACTGTCACGACCCGGATTTCCCACCATCGGGGTCATGATGGCGCCTACTAAATGGAAGCTAGGCAAGCCAAATATTAATTACATCTCCATAAATTACCAATTTCTTATTATAACCTATTATTAAAAACATATAAATTACAGCGGAATAATCAAAATTAGCGGAAGACTTAGTTAAATATGATAAAGAAAACCCGAACATGATACACTACCCAAGACTGGTGTCACAATACTCACGAACTTCTAAGAATAATACACATAATTGTCTGAAAGAAAATACAAGCCGTTTATCTCGATTACATGAGATAACAGAATGAAAAGCATAGATAGAAGAGACAACGGGTCCTGCGGACGCCTGCAAGGCTACCTCGTAGTCTCAGTAGTCGAAAAATCCACAAGTCGCTACTGCCGCTGCTGCTGTCCGTAACCTGTATCTGCGCAAAAAGAGCGCAGAGTGTAGTATCAGCACAACTGACCCCATGTGCTGGTAAGTGCCTAGCCTATCCCAGTGAACTAGTGACAAGGCTAAGGCCAGTCACCCACATAAACCTGTACAGTTGCAATATATATATATATATATATATACAATACGTTTATAAGGAAATACTTTGCTCTGAAATAACAGTCAATAACTCACGATATCCAGAATAATCTAATCAACAGAATAAATCTTACTTTCATGTCTTAATTCCTCTCTCATTTCATATCTCGTGGTAGGCGTACCACCCGCTCCCAACTATCACAGTAATTATATCTTGTGGTAGGCGTACCACCCGCTCCCAACTATCACAATAATTATATCTTGTGGTAGGCGTACCACCCGCTCCCAAATATATCAATAGGCTACCGGCATCTATGGCCAACGCCAAGATTTAAGTCACTTTGTGGTCGGCGTACCACACGATCCCAGTTCATAAATATATAAGTGGTCGGTGCGCCACACGATCCCAATTCATAAATATATATATATTACCGGCATTTAGCCAATAATCTCTATATCAACAATATTTATAATTACCGGTTTTAACCAATAATTGATAATAATTTCAACAATTTATCTTTATTACCGGTATAACACCAATAGCTCTTAATCATCAATTTATTCATAACTGAATTTCTATTCCTACAAGCTAGGATAGAACAAACACTTACCTCGAAAGTTTACGAACGATTCAATCCGTAGCAATGCCTTTTCCTTTCGAATTTGGCTCCAATCCAATCGTATCTATACACAATTGATTTAATATCATCAATTCTACTTAACAAACTAGTTCATATTGCTAAATATGATTTTTACAACATTCTGCCCGGAATAGTAAAAAAATCGACCCCGGGCCCACATAATCGAAACTCAAGTTTCGAACCAAAATAAGTTCACCCAATTCTCCATGAGTTCAAATATACAATTTGTTCTTAAGTTCGACTCCAAAACGAGGTCTAGATCGCAAATTCTTTGAAAACCCTTACTATACTCAATTCTCAATTTTTCTACCCATTTACACCTATTTAGGCTTAGGAATTCAAATAATATTGATGGAAAATGAAGGAAAAGAGTTAAGAATCACTTACCCAAGAAGTTTGATGAAGAATCGCTCAAAAATCTCCCAAGGAGCTGTGGAGAAGAGAGTTGAACAGGAAATGGGATTTTTATCCCGTTTCTGTTCTGTTTTGGGATTAAATTCACTGGGCAACGATTTACTCTATGCGATCGCAGGGCCTGTGATGCGATCGCATAGAAGAAAAATGGGGACAACAAAATTACTCTATGCGATCGCGGAGGTCCAATGCGATCGCATAGAAGGAAAAATGGATGAACTGAAATTACTCTATGCGATCGCAGGGAATGGTATGCGATCGCATAGAAGGAAATTCTGGGCCTCAGTCTTACTCTATGCGATCGCGAAGGATACTGTGCGATCGCATATGAGGGAAAGTTTGAGCTATGCGATCGCATGGGAACTATTGCGATCGCATAGAAGGATTTTGGGATCCCTATTTTTTCTCTATGCGATCGCAGCTACACCTATGCGATCGCATAGAAGAAAATCTCTGTGCAAAAATTGCAGAATTTCTGCTGCATTTCCAAGTCCAAAAACCATCCCGTTACCTATCCGAAACTCACCCGAGCCCTCGGGAATTCAAACCAAGTATGTACACTGACTCAAAAACATCATACGAACTTGCTCGCGCGATCAAATCGCCAAAATAACATCAAAATCAAGGAATTGAGCCTTAAATCTCAAGAATTCTTTCAAAATTTCATAACTTCCAAAATTTCCAATTTAAAGCCAAAACACGTCAAACGACGTCCGTTTTCAACCAAACTTTACAGGAAGCGCTTAACCAATATATATGACTTGTACCGGGCGTCGGAACCAAAATACGAGCCCGATACCAGTACTTTTTAATCAAAATTCAGTTTCATTTTCCTTAAACATTTTCAGAAAACAATTTAACAGAAAAATTCTTTTACTGGGGTTCTAGACCTCGGATTTCAATTCCGGGCATACGCCCAAGTTCCATATTTTTCTACGGATTTTCTAAGACCGTCAAATCACGGATCCGGGTCCGTTTACCAAAAATGTTGACCGAAGTCAACCATATCAATATTAATATCAAAATTCTTCAACTTTTTCACATATTTCACATATTTCAACATAACAATTTTCTAGCTTTGTGCCCGGACTGTGCACGTAAATCGAGGCAACTATAAATGAGGTTTTCAAGACCTCAAAAGCTCGGAATGATTAATAAAACAAGTGATGACCCTTTGGGTCGTCACAATCTCCACCTCTAAAACAACCGTTCGTCCTCGAACGGACAAAAGAAAGAAGTACCCGAGTCAGGAAACAAATGTGGGTAGCGGCTCCGCATATCAGACTCGGACTCCCAGGTCGATGCCTCAGGAGGCTGACCTCTCCACTGAACACACACAGAAGGATAACTCTTCGACCTCAACTGTCGAACTTGCCGGTCTAGAATGGCCACCGGCTCCTCCTCGTAAGATAGATCATTGTCCAATTGGACAGTACTGAAGTCTAACACATGTGTGGGATCGCCGTGGTATCTCCGAAGCATAGATACATGAAAAACTGGATGCACGGCTGATAAGCTAGGCGGCAAAGCTAATCCGTAAGCCACCCCTCCCACTCTGTCTAGAATCTCAAATGGACCAATATACCTAGGGCTGAGCTTGCCCTTCTTCCCAAACCTCATCACGCCCTTCATAGGCGACACTCGGAGCAATACTCGTTCGCCAACCATGAAATCTACATCTCGAACCTTACGATCCGCATAAGTCTTCTCTCTGGACTGAGTGGCACGCAATCTCTCCTGGATAATTTTGACCTTATCCAAGGCCTCCGGAACTAAGTCTGTACCCAACAACCGAGCCTTCCCCGGCTCAAACCATCCGACTGGAGATCGACATCGCCTACCATACAACGCCTCATACAGGGCCATCTGGATGCTGGACTGGTAGCTATTATTGTAGGCGAACTCTGCTAATGGCAGAAACTGGTCCCACGAGCCTCTGAAATCAATAACACAGGCTCGAAGCATGTCCTCTAGAATCTGAATAGTCCTCTCGGACTGGCCATCCGTCTGAGGATGAAATGCTGTACTCAACTGAACCTGGGTGCCTAACTCCTGCTGGACCGCTCTCCGGAACCGCGAGGTAAACTGCGTACCCCGATCAGAGATAATAGATACTGGCACTCCATGGAGACGAACAATCTCCCTAATGTAAACCTCCGCTAACCTCTCCGACGAGTAGGAGACAGATACTGGAATAAAGTGTGCTGACTTGGTCAGCCTATCAACAATGACCCAAATAGCATCAAATTTCCTCCGAGTCAAAGGAAGTCCAGTAACGAAGTCCATAGTGATCCGCTCCCATTTCCACTCGGGAATTTCAATCCTCTGGAATACACCACCAGGTCTCTGGTGCTCATATTTCACCTGCCGACAATTTAGACACCGAGCGACATACGCAACGATATCTTTCTTCATTCTGCGCCACCAATAGTGTTGCCGTAAGTCCTGGTACATCTTCGCGGCGCCCGGGTGAATAGAATACCGCGAACTGTGGGCCTCCGCTAAGATTAACTCTCGAATCCCTTCGACATTGGGCACACAAACTCGACCCTGCAATTTCAATACCCCATCATCATCTAGATTTACCTGTGTGGCACCTCCCCGCTGTACTGTATCTCTCAACTCACGCAAATAAGGATCATCAAATTGCCTCTCTCGGATACGCTCAAATAAGGAAGAACGAACGACCGTGCAGGCTAACACCCTGGTAGGCTCAGAAATGTCTAATCTCACGAACCGGTTAGCTAAGGCCTGGACATCTATAGCTAATGGTCTCTGACTGACCGGAATATATGCAAGACTACCCATGCTGGCAGACTTTCTACTCAATGCATCGGCCACCACATTGGCCTTACATGGGTGATATAAAATAGTAACATCGTAGTCTTTTAGTAACTCTAGCCACCTTCTCTGCCTCATATTCAACTCTTTCTGCTTAAACAAATATTGAAGACTCTTATGATCGGTGTATACTTCACATGCTACACCATACAAATAGTGCCTCCAGATCTTCAAAGCGTGAATAATCGCACCCAATTCTAGATCATGCACTGGATAGTTCTTCTCATGAATCTTCAACTGCCTCGAAGCATAGGCAATAACCTTGCCATCCCGCATTAACACTGCACCAAGCCCAATACGGGAAGCATCACAATAAACAGTATAAGGTCCCGTACCTGTGGGTAAAACCAATACCGGTGTCGTGGTCAAGGTTGTCTTGAGCTTTTGAAAGCTCGCCTCACATTCATCGGACCATTCAAATTGAACACCCTTCTGGGTCAATCTGGTCAGTGGGGTTGCAATAGACGAAAATCCTTCTACGAATCGGCGATAATAACCCGCTAACCCCAAGAAACTCCGAATATCCGTGGCTGATGTCGGTCTAGGCCAGCTCTTGACTGCCTCAATTTTCTTCGGATCAACCTGAATACCCGCTGCCGTCACAATATGACCCAGGAATGCAACTGAACTTAGCCAAAATTCACACTTTGAAAATTTTGCATATAGCTGGCTATCTCTCAGAGTCTGTAAGGCCACTCTGAGATGTTACGCATACTCCTCCTGACTGCGTGAATATATTAATATATCATCAATGAAGACTATTACAAACAAGTCTAAATAAGGCCGGAACACCCGATTCATTAATTCCATAAAAGCCGCTGGAGCATTTGTCAACCCAAAAGACATGACCAGAAATTCATAATGTCCATACCGAGTGCGGAACGCTGTCTTAGGGACATCAGATGCCCTAATCTTCAGCTGATGATAGCCAGATCTCAAATCTATCTTTGAAAATACCTTGGCACCCCGAAGCTGGTCAAATAAATCATCAATTCGCGGAAGTGGATATTTATTTTTGATAGTCACCTTGTTTAACTGTCGATAGTCAATGCACATTCTCATCGAACCATCTTTATTCTTTACAAATAATACAGGTGCACCCCACGGCGAAACACTGGGCCTAATGAAACCCTTTTCAAGTAAATCCTGCAAATGTTCCTTCAATTCTTTTAACTCTGGCGGAGCCATACGGTATGGGGGTATGGAAATGGGCTGAGTGCCTAGAGCCAAATCAATGCAAAAATCAATGTCCCTATCGGGCGGCATACCTGGTAAGTCTGAAGGAAATACTTCAGGAAATTCGCGAACCACAGGCACGGAGTCAATAGAAGGAACCTCAGCACTAGAATCACGGACATAGGCCAAATAAGCCAAGCATCCCTTTCCAACCATACGATGAGCTTTAACATAAGAAATAACATTACGGCTAGTATGACCTGAAATTCCTTTCCACTCTATACGAGGCGAATTCGGCAGGGCTAAAGTCATAGTCTTGGCATGGCAATCTAAAATAGCATGATACGGAGATAGCCAGTCCATGCCTAGTATAATATCAAAGTCCACCATATTTAGGAGTAATAAATCAGCACGGGTCTCGAGACCCTCAATTACTATAATACATGATCGATAAACTCGATCAACCACAATGGAATCGCCTACTGGTGTAGACACATGAACAGGGAACACTCAGTGGATCACTGGGCTGAACCAAGTATGGTGCAAAATAGGAAGACACATACGAATATGTAGACCCAGGGTCAAATAATGCTGATGCCTTTCTATCACAAACCAAAATAATACCCGTAATGACGGCATCAGAAGACTCAGCCTCTGGTCTGGCGGGAAGTGCATAACATTGGGGTTGTGCCCCACCACCCTGAGCAGTATCTCTAGGACGATCAGCTGCTGGCTGGTCTCTACCTCTATCGGTCTGAGCTCCACCTCTATGACCTCTACCTCCACCTCTATGTCCTCTACCTCCGCCTCTAGCCGGCTGGGCAGGCTATGAGGGAACTGGGGCCTGAATCATGGCACGAGAACCCTGCTGGTGAGATCTGTCCGAAGCTCGAGGGCAATACCTTGCAATGTGCCTAAGATCACCGCACGTAAAACAAGCCCTCGGCTACTGAAAATGGCGAAGTGGTGGTGCACTGATAGGCTGCTGATCAGAGTAGCGTGGCTGAGAATTACGATCACCTGAAGCATCATGAGAAACCCGAAGAGCTGACTGATAAGGCCTAGGAGGATGGCCTCTATCATAAAAATCTCTATCTCCAGACGAGGTACCACTGAATCTACCCGAATTACGAGATCTCTTATCCGATCCATGTCTCGCTCCCTGTGACAGAGCCATCTCGATCCGGCGGGCTGCATTAGCCGCCTCCTGAAAAGTGATTTCAGGTTCCTGCCCCCATAGCCATCTGTAGCCGAATTGGCTGATTCAAGCCATCAATAAACCTCCTCACTCTCTCCCGATCTGTGGGAAGTATGATAATAGCATGACGAGCCAGGTCCACGAACCTAGTCTCGTACTGTGTGACAGACATAAAACCCTGATGAAGACGCTCAAATTGTCTGCGCATAACCTCCCGCTGAGTTGCTGGAAGGAACTTCTCCAAGAATAATTCTGCAAACTGCTCCCAAGTCAAAGATGACGATCCCGCTGGCCTGGATAGAATAATCTCTCCACCAAGTCTTGGCGGAACCACATAACCGAAAAGTAGCAAAATCCACACCATTAGTCTCCACAATACCCATAGTACGGAGAACTTCGTGGCAGCTCTATAGGAAATCCTGTGGATCCTCTGAAGGAGTGCCACTGAATGTGGTAGTGAACATTTTGGTAAACCTGTCCAATCTCCACAACGCATCAGCAGACATGACTGCACCATCATTAGACGGAGTCGCAATAATAGGCCGAACTGCCTGAACTGGCTGAATCACAGGAACCTGAGCCTGGGGAATTACTGGCTCCGGAGTGCGCGTAGCAGGAGTCTGATTACCTCCTCCAGCCCGAGAAGTGGCTGGTGCTACCGGTAATAAACCTGCTCTGGTGATATGATCCATAAAACCTGCTATCCGGACCAAAGCATCCTGAAGATCCGGTGAAAATAAAGCTCCTCCTGGGACCTGAGCTGGGCCTACTGGAACTGCTGGGGCTGGAATTTCCTCCTCTATATGAACCTGAGGTTCTGCCACTCGTGCTGCTGCTCGGGGCTGAGCTCCGCCCCTACCTTGTCCTCTAGGACGACCTCGACCTCGGCCTCTACCCCTAGCGGGAGCTGCCGCTGCTGGGACCTCGGGCTGCTAGTCAGTAGATGAGGATGCACGTGTCCTTACCATCTGCGGAAGAACAGAGTAGAAGTTCAATTAACATTTAAAAGATCAAGTCGCACGACTGGAAAGAATAAAGGGAATATTTTCCTAACTCCGTAGCCTCTGGAGGATAAATACAGACGTCTCCGTACCGATCCTTCGGATTCTACTAAGGTTGTTCGTGAGTTGTGAGACCTGTGCAACCTAGTGCTCTGATACCAACTTGTCACGACCCGGATTTCCCACAATCGGGGTCATGATGGCGCCTACTAAATGGACGCTAGGCAAGCCAAATATTAATTACATATCCATAAATTACCAATTTCTTATTATAACCTATTATTAAAAACATATAAATTACAGCGGAATAATCAAAATTAGCGGAAGACTTAGTTAAATATGATAAAGAAAACCCAAACATGATACACTACCCAAGACTGGTGTCACAATACTCACGAACTTCTAAGAATAATACACATAATTGTCTGAAAGAAAATACAATCTGTTTATCTCGATTACATGAGATAACAGAATGAAAAGCATAGATAGAAGAGACAACGGATCCTGCGGACGCCTGCAAGGCTACCTCGTAGTCTCAATAGTCGGAAAATCCACAAGTCGCTACTGCCGCTGCTGCTGTCCGTAACCCTGTATATGCGCAAAAAGAGCGCAGAGTGTAGTATCAGCACAACCGACCCCATGTCAACAGGCTACCGGCATCTATGGCCAATGCCAAGATTTAAGTCACTTTGTGGTCGGCGTACCACACGATCCCAGTTCATAAATATATAAGTGGTCGGCGCGCCACACGATCCCAATTCATAAATATATATATATATATATATATATATATATATATATATATTACCGGCATTTAGCCAATAATCTCTATATCAACAATATTTATAATTATCGATTTTAAACCAATAATTGATAATAATTTCAACAATTTATCTTCATTACCGGTATAACACCAATAGCTCTTAATCATCAATTTATTCGTAACTAAATTTCTATTCCTACAAGCTATGATAGAACAAACACTTACCTCGAAAGTTTACGAACGATTCAATCCGTAGCAATGCCTTTTCCTTTCGAATTTGGCTCCAATCCAATCGTATCTATACACAATTGATTTAATATCATCAATTCTACTTAACAAACTAGTTCATATTGCTAAATATGATTTTTACAACATTCTGCCCGGAATAGTAAAAATCGACCCCAGGCCCACATAATCGAAACTCAAGTTTCGAACCAAAATAAGTTCACCCAATCCTCCATGAGTTCAAATATACAATTTGTTCTTAAGTTCGACTCCAAAACGAGGTCCAGATCGCAAATTCTTTGAAAACCCTTACTATACTCAATTCTCAATTTTTCTACCCATTTACACCTATTTAGGCTTAGGAATTCAAATAATATTGATGGAAAATGAAGGAAAAGAGTTAAGAATCACTTACCCAAGAAGTTTGATGAAGAATCGCTCAAAAATCGCCCAAGGAGTTGTGGAGAAGAGAGTTGAACAGAAATGGGATTTTTATCCCGTTTCTGTTCTGTTTTCTGACTTAAATTCACTGGACAAATGTTTACTCTATGCGATCGCAGGGCCTGTGATGCGATCGCATAGAAGAAAAATGGGTACAGCAAAATTACTCTATGCGATCGCGGAGGTCCAATGCGATCGCATAGAAGGAAAAATGGATGAACTGAAATTACTCTATGCGATCGCAGGGAATGGTATGCGATCGCATAGAAGGAAATTCTGGGCCTCAGTCTTACTCTATGCGATCGCGAAGGATACTGTGTGATCTCATATGAGGGAAAGTTTGAGCTATGCGATCGCATGGGAACTATTGCGATCGCATAGAAGGATTTCGATCACAGCTACACCTATGCGATCGCATAGAAGAAAATCTCTGTGCAAAAATTGCAGAATTTCTGCTGCATTTCCAAGTCCAAAAACCATCCCGTTACCTATCCGAAACTCACCCGAGCCCTCGGGGATTCAAACCAAGTATGTACACTGACTCAAACATCATACGAACTTGCTCGCGCGATCAAATCGCCAAAATAACATCAAAATCAAGGAATTGAGCCTTAAATCTCAAGAATTCTTTCAAAATTTCATAACTTCCAAAATTTCCAATTTAAAGCCAAAACGCGTCAAACGACGTCCGTTTTCAACCAAACTTTACAGGAAGCGCTTAACCAATATATATGACTTGTACCGGGCGTCGGAACCAAAATACGAGCCCGATACCAGTACTTTTAATAAAAATTCAGTTTCATTTTCCTTAAATATTTTCAGAAAACAATTTAACAGAAAAATTCTTTTACTGGGGTTCTAGACCTCGGATTTCAATTCCGGGCATACGCCCAAGTTCCATATTTTTCTACGGATTTTCTATGACCGTCAAATCACTGATCCGGGTCCGTTTACCAAAAATGTTGACCGAAGTCAACCATATTAATATTAATATCAAAATTCTTCAACTTTTTCACATATTTCACATATTTCAACATAACAATTTTCCAGCTTTGTGCCCGGACTGTGCACGTAAATCGAGGCAACTATAAATGAGGTTTTCAAGACCTCAAAAGCTCGGAATGATTAATAAAACAAGTGATGACCCTTTGGGTCGTCACATCCACGGTAGTCCCAGCCACTGAAACTTCCCGAACTACATTGACCTGATTCCTGTTTAGCCTAGGATATGTAGGAGGCCTCCCGAAGCAAAGGCTCGGTCCAGGTTTTTAAAAAATGCTTCACACGGAGTACTCGAACGGGCAAAAATCGCTCGTATTCGCTCATTTATCTTTGCACGAAAACTCTTCACATTTTCGGTCAAAGAGGGGCAGCTGTGAGCACGTGATTTTTGCCCTACAAGAGAATTACTCCTAAAAAAAAGTTTCAAAATAAAATAGTTTTGTGTTGTGTGCGATTTTCTGTGAGTTTTGTGTGATTTCTTAATTATTATTTGCAGTTTTGTCTGTGCGTGATCATTTGTAAATTAATATAAAAAAAATATGTTTCATTTGAATTTAGGTTTTTTTTTAAATATATAATGAATAAAAGTCACAAAAATAATGCACTTTTTACATTTTAGCATTTAAATACCCAGTTGTGTGGTTTATATTTTAATTGATATTTAATTGTGTGTGTTAATTGTTAGTAGAACTTAATTAGTATTCTTATAAGTTAATTTGATTTTGTAGTGTAATTTAGAATTTTGTTTTTAATAAATTAGGAATTAAAAAAAAGAGAAGAGAAAAGAATTGGAAATAAAGAGAAAATTTGGACTGGACCGGCCAAGTCCAGGCCCAAAATATGCAAACCCAGTCCAAAATTCCCATCTCCTCTTATCCAAACAACCTCAAACCCGTCCAATAACCCATTCCCTAATCCGATTCAAATTAACCCTCCCCGTTCGTCTCTTTTAATCTGAGGCATTGGACCTCTTCATCCAATGGCCCAGATTAATTTATCAATTATCAACATAGCAAAGACCACCCCCCCAATCCCTTTGTCACCCGTTTCATTTCCCAAACCTTTTCTTCCCCCTTCTCTCTCACTAAACCAAACACCCCAAGAACCCTAGTTAGCCACCCCCTTTCCCATTGCCGGAAAACCCGGCGGAGACAACGTCGGTGACCACCAAACCAACACACTTGGACCATCTAACCACCCCCAACCCAAATCTGTGATTGGTTTACCACGAATCATCCCCAAATTTCTCAAATCTTCAATCAAGGGTTCGAACCAAAACCCAACCTACCCCAAATTATCCCAAGTTGAAACCCAATAATCCACTGGCCTCCCTCGTACCCCAGTCAGCATTTGTTTCGCTCGAATCAAACTAAAAGACTTCAAGCCCCAATTCCGAACCAAGAACCCTAGAAAACCAAAATATAGGGTCCGTCCGAAATTGAAGAAAATTTTGAGGTTTAATCAATTTTAGTCGAAGTGTTCTCAGTAAAGAACACTCGATTAAAGTCCGTTGGCCTCAAAAAGTTCAAAGTCAAATTTGTCCGAGTCTATTTTCTTTCTGATTCTGCTCTCAAGGTATGTCTTTTCTTTCTTCTTTCTTTATGTTTGTACGTATTGGCTAGTTTCAATTGTCTCACTGTTTTTCATATTTTTCCTTTGTCGTTAATTTTCTCTTTTTTTTTTCCTCAAAGACGTTTTTATTTGGTCGATAATTATTCTATTTGCTATTTTAAATGTGTCGTTATAGGATATGAATTCACTTCAATTAATATCGTCGAATGGTTGATTCTGCATTTTTACATGTTTTGCCCGAGAATTTTGAATCACTGATTTGTCGATCTTTTGTTAGCGATTATGTATTGTAATTGATTAAATAAACACCGTCGATTAGTCGTATAAGTTTGTTTTGTTAGAACAAGGGTACAATGGTGTTGTTGACACTGTTAATTTGGTCAGGAATCGTTGATTGAATTAAAAGCTGGAATTATTTGTGGCTAAACTTAGGAAGATGAATTGGTTATAGCTGTTTGATAGCAATCCAAAGTCCAATTAAGTGGGCTGCTGATTGGTGTTCGATACACCCTTAAAAGTTTCTGAATAAACTAATTAGAAAGGGAGGTGTCCATTAGTGAAATCACAGCCTGTTTAGGCATTAAACCAGAATCATTTGAGTTTTAAATTAAAAATGTGCACTACACATGGAAAGGTTAGTGGGATCTGCAGGGGCAGCATGCTTTTCCACTACATTTTGAACTTTGAAGTTTTTTATATAAAAATCTATGTTTAAACAATGTTTGAGTGGAAAAATCAGAGGTTTTTTGAAAATCATTAAAAAGGGGCTGCTGGTTTGAGACTAAGGTTATAAATAGGGGGAAACATTGTACACACACACACATATATAGCAGACCTTCAGAGGGAGATTACGGAGTTTACAGACACAGGCTTTCAGATAAAAATATTGATTTTCAGAGAGAAAAACAGACTTTGAGTTGGTAATCGTGTCTATCCCACTGTTTTGCCCTTGTTTTGGTCTAATTTTTCCTAGTTCATAGTTCCAATTGAATCAGCCTTTTCTCTTTCAAAAAAGACCAGAATAGTAGTGTTCATGAGTTGGTAATCCCGTCTATAGCACTGTTACATTAGTTCAAAAACCATGAACAATTTGAATCCTTTCCCTGTTTTTATTTCTATATCTAAGAGCTCAAATTGTCCGAAGGTTTCTTTTGTGCTATTTGGGGCCTGTTTTGTTGCTGTCCGGTCCTTTAAGTCGCTATTTGGATTACTTTCAATCTTTTGCTTGGCTTAAATCATTCTCCGAGATTTCCTGTTGCCTCTTGTTGTTGGCTCTTTTGGATCTTTGCTGGGATTTGCTGCTGCTGTTGTTTGCTATTTGTTTACTATTGAATAGATCACCGATCTCCTCCTTACTTTTGAATTCCAGGTACACAGCTTCAAATTCTTTGTTGGTGTAGGCTTTGAATAAAAATTGGAAATAAGAATGCCTGCTGGGTTCACGCATATGGATCACTGTCCATTTATTCTTAGAATTAGATTAAGTTTTTCTATACATATTTATTAGTTGTAAGGTATACTTGTATAACTGAACTGTTCTATGTTTCGATTTAAGTCAAGGATTGTTTTAGATTGAGTCGACATTTCTTGTTAATATATGAACTTTTGTTAAAATTAGTATAAAGTTTGAATTTTGTTCAAAGTCGGCAATGACTAAGGTTTAGATAAAATAGTTGAGTTTCAAGTATATATTTTCATAATGAATCACTAGAATTAGCCTTGCAATCCGTGTAGTTAGCCTTTTATTTAGTTTGTAGCTTTAACTAATCAGTCATCCTATTTTAGTGAGTCGCATGCGAATAGATGTTTTCAATCTAATTAATAAGAGAGGCATTTAAATCAAGGAACATACGCTCATGTCTTGTTAAGAGTCTTACTTGAATTAGACGCATCCCCGATTATCTAGTAACAAATCTTAGCTAAAAAATGGAATCACTTTACGTACCAACACTTTGTATGAGTTAATAAAGGAATAACATCAATAAACTTGTACACCGACTAAAGTATTATTAAATTTGATAGTTTCATTTTATTTGAAATTAGACTCTTATTTAAAGGTTTGAATGTATAGTTTCATTTTCATAAAGCGGTACAGAAAAAATAAAAATTGCATTACAGGATAACATGTACTAAAATCAGATATTTTTAGCCATTTATAATAGTTGAAGCGATCGTGCTAGAACCATGGAATCTGGGGGTGCCTTACACCTTCGGTCGGGTCAACAGAATTCCTTACTTAGAATTTTTGGTTCGAAGACTTCATTTGGAAAGTCGAAACTTCCTCGATCCGGGATTTGAATAAATCGGTGACTTGGGACACCTTAATTTATTCCAAGTGGCGACTCTGAAATAAATAGAATAATCCTGTTTCGAATATGCTCGCTTAAATTGGAAAATCTCCCTCGCCCGTTCTTTACCCCCGAGGTAGGGGCGCACCAAAAGGAGGTGTGACAAGGTGTACGTATGTGCTATCCTCCCTTTATCCCTCTTGACTATTTCAGTGGATATGTTGTTATAATTGTTCTCTTGCTCTCCATCAGCTTCTCTTGTAATTATATTAAAACAAATAATTAAAAAAATAAAAATAATAAGACTTTTTATGTGGGAATGGAACTCAGCCTCATAGCAAGGAAAGACTGCAAGATGACTTAGAGAACGTTTGGAATGACTTTTAAGGTGGTCAAAATAACTTTTAAGGTTTTTTTTTGCTTTTTTAGTGTTTGGCAAAGTCAAAAAATACTTAAGATAAATTAAAAATTACTTAAAACAGGCAAAAATAAAGAAGCTAGGCAACCTCAACTTATTGGTTTTTCGCTTAAAGCTATTTTTTTGTTGAAACACTATTTTTTTAAGCTAACGCAAACGGACTCTTAACTATCCCGATTTTACTATTTTATTTCACAAAATTAATAAGAAAGTCGAAATGGCTCAATTTGTTAACTTATTTGGTTTTGTTGCTTATACACAAACATATAAAAGGGAAATAACAATGCATAATTGCTCTTAAAATAATAAAAAATAAATAATATATACTTTCACAGCTAACAAAAATAAATAATTTGGATTTTGCACTAAAAGAGATATTTGCCTCGTACAAAACACTTAAAGGGAAAAAACGAAACATAAAAATAAAACCAAAAAAATAGAGAAGAAAAAAAGAAACCGAAGACATAATGAAAAACCTACCCCAATGCCTACGGCCTTACCCCTTATGCATGTGCTAGGACCGCGACTTTTGAACATCGGGTGTGGTGCGGCTATGGCAAGGATTTGGGCGTCATAGCCTTGCCATTAGCCTACGTGCAGGCGGAACGATCATGCGGGCAACGGGCTGTTATGAGCAAGTATTGGCCAAAACCTTGGCACGGGCAAGGCGCGGTTGGCAAAGGCTTTAGAAAGTAGCATGGTTGAAGTGGGGCGGCATGGCACAGCATGCGCGCAAAAAACCAGTCGGATGGCACATTTGGTTTGTGGAAGCTAAGTGCGGGCGAAGCTAAATCAAAGCAGGAATGCAAAATGATGGAAATGGCTTTCAATAACTAAGGCAAGGTTATGTGAAGGAAAATACAAGCAAAGGCACGAGGGAAATGAAGGTTGGCACGAACAAGGCAAAAACAGGGCCAAGGTAGTGCATGAGCGGCAGCGGAGCCGGGCGTGTGCGGCAAAGTCATGGCAGCGGGTTGCGGGTAAGGCATTGGCACGGAGCAATGTCAGAAGTGAGCCAAGGAATGGCACAAAGCATGCCTTGGGAGAAATTCAGCTGGCCAAGGAAAAATGGCACATGCCATGCACATGAAAAGTGGATGGCGGTTACCTTGTTTTGTGGCCCTGACCTCCCATGATCTGCCATGATCCGATCATGCTTGTAAATTGTATCATTTCGTAATTATTGTGTTCTAAGTAGTTGGGGATGTCAACTACATGTTAGGAACAAGATTTAATCTTTGTCGGACAAGTGGCAAAGTTGTAGGCAACGTGTGTCATATGCTGCCAAGTTTAAAGGCTACCTATATGTTATAAATAGGGCCTTTGTGACTTAGGCAGAAGTTGAGTGTAATTTTGGGTGGAATTACAATTGGGAAACAAGAGATAAACGTGAGGGTTTCTGAGTGTTTCAAAAGGGGCTAAGGCTGGGCAATGGCAGGTCTTAGTGTTGGCCAAGAACAACTTGTGTTCTGGCCAAAAGTGAGGGTCCTTTATATATTTTCCATATTAATGCAAAGGTTGGGAAATTATTCCCGTATATGCTTGTGTTTTTAATTTCCTATTTTGCTGCCTAAGTTTTGTTTGATCCAAACTTGTTGCCGTGTGAAAATTGGCCAAGGGCTAAAGGAAGGCTGAGTCAAGCAGCAAACTTGACTGCCGCACGGGTATGGTTTTTGGTTCATCAAAAATATCCCCGTGACAACTGGTATCGGAGCCCGGTTGGCCAAAAAGGTCGGAGCAGTTCATGGCAGTGGCAAAACGATCAGTGGCAAATTACGTGGGAATATTTGAGAACATGGCTGGTGGCACAAATGCGGAACTGCGTCAAAAAGTTGAGCAGTTTGAAGCATTGGTTGGGCAGGCTCTTAATGTGGTAGGCGATTCTTCTGTTCTTTCTAGAATGGCACGGTTGGAGGCAGATTATGCGGCGAGACATGAGACAACGCTGGCAGAAATGGCCTTGATATACAAAGAGAAAGAAGATTTACGCGAGGAAGTGGCTGATCTTCGAAGGGCATTGCAAAATTCTGCCCCTAGAAGGGACGAGCGCACTAAGTTGAGGATTCTGAAGCCAAAGGCTTATGGTGGTGCGAGAAGTGCCAAGGAACTGGAAAATTTCTTGTGGGATATGGAGCAGTATTTCCAGGTTGCACGTGTGCCGGATAATGAAAAAGTTGTGATCACACTAATGTATTTAACGGACGATGCAAAGGTCTTGTGGCGTACACGAGTTGCAGAAGGGGAAAGTGTTGGACTGCCCAAGATTGAGATTTGGGAGATGCTGAAGAAGGAATTAAAATCCCATTTCCTTCCAACAAATTCGTCGTGGATGGCACGAGATGGACTGCGTCGCTTGAAACAGTGTGGCACGGTGAGGCAGTATGTCAAGAAATTTTCATCCTTGATGCTGAATGTAAGTGATATGTCAGAGAAAGATAAGTTGTATTACTTCATGAGTGGATTGAAGGGCTGGGCACAATTGGAGTTGAGAAGGCAGAATGTGCAAAGCCTCTCTACTGCCATTGCAGCCGCAGATGTGTTGGCGGACCTGAATATAGGTGATGAACCTACTGAATCTTTGCATTCGAAGTCATATCGGAAGGACAAAGCAAGAGAATGGAAGAAGAACGGTAAGGGCCAAGCTTTTGAAGATGAAGAACTTGCCAAAAATATGAGACATGAAATTCACAAGGGCAAGGAAAGGAACAACAAATTCAAAGGCTGTTTCACTTGTGGTGGACCGCACTTGAAGAAGGAATGTCTGGTGTAGGCTAGGGTAAATGCGATGCTAGCTGCGGAGAAATAGGAACAAGTGGCGGAAGTAAATAACCTGGTGGCAGATGTGAATGGAGCACGTTGTGGGGTGTTTGTCAACAACCCTTTGGGGTTGATTAATTGATTTGTCTCGACGAGGACGTCGATTTCAAAGGGTGCGGGTGGTTTGCTAGGACCCTGACTTTTGAACATCCGGCGTGGTGCGGTTGTGGCAAGGATTTGGGCGTGATGGCCTTGCCATTAGCCTACGTGCGGGCGGAACGATCATGCAGGCAACATTCTATTATAAACAAGTATTGGACAAGACCTTGGCACGGGCAAGGCGCGGTTGGCAAAGGCTTGAGAATGCAGCATGGTTGAAGTGGGGCGGCATGGCACGACATGCGCGCCAAAAACCAGTCGGATGGCACATTTGGGTTGTGGCAGCTAAGTGCGGGCTAAGCTAAATCAAAACGGGAATATGGAATGATGGAAATGGCTTTCAATAGCTAAGGAAAGGCTATGTGAAGGAAAATACAAGCAAAGGCACGAGGGAAATGAAGGTTAGCACGAACAAGGCAAAAACAGGGCCAAGGCAGCACATGGGCGGCAGTGGAGCCGGGCGTGTGCGGCAAAGTCATGGAAGCGGGTTGCGGGCACGGCATTGGCGCAGAGTAATGTCAGAAGTGAGCCAAGGCATGGCACAAAGCATGCCTTGGGCGAAATTCAGTTGGCCAAGGAAAAATGGCACATGCCATGCACATGGAAAGCGGTTGGCGGTTACCTTGTTTTGTGGCCATGATCTCCCATGATCTGCCATGATCAGATCATGCTTGTATAGTGTATCATTTCGTGATTATTGTGTCCTAAGTAGTTGGGTATGTCAACTATATGTTAGGAACAAGATTTAATCTTAGTCGGACAAGTGGCAAAGCTGTGGGCAATGTGTGTCTTGTGCTGCCAAGTCTAAAGACTGCCTACATGTTATAAATAGGGCCTTTGTGACTTAGGCAGAAGTAGAGTGTAATTTCGGGTGGAATTACAATTGGGAAACAAGAGAGAAACATGAGGGTTTCTGAGTGTTTCAAAATGGGCTAATGCTGGGCAAGGGCAGGTCTTAGTGTTGGCCAAGAACGACTTGTGTTCTTGCCAAAATAGAGGGTCCTTTGTATATTTTCCATATTAATGCAAAGGTTGGGAAATTATTTCCGTATATGCTTGTGTTTTTAATTTCATGTTTTGCTGCCTAAGTTTTGTTTGAGCCAAACTTGTTGCCGTGTGAAAATTGGCCAAGGGATGGCTAAGTCAAGCAGCGGACTTGACTGCCGCGCGGGTGTGGTTTTTGGTTGATCAAAAACGCCCCCGTGACAGCTTGCATGGCCATTTCATCTTCCCTTTTTTGTTTCTTGTGGAATAATTTATCCAAATTTCAATAAAGAAAATTTACCATCTAAAATTTATAAATACAAAATTCTGAATTTGCATATAATAATATGTACCACCATTACCAATTTTCATAAAATTTTATATTTTTGATTGTATGACTAAAAATTCATACTATTAGATTTTCGTGTATATATAAACACCCGTTAAATCGCCTCTTGTCAAAAATTACAGTGGTGCAATGCAGGTGCTACATATTTATTGATTTGACCCCTAAATTCATCTCTGTTCTTAAAATTCTTTTTTGACGTTTATAATTTTTTTTCTTTTTTCCTATATTTCATTACGTCTTGGATAACTAACTTAAAGTTAGATTCATGAGACAGACTAATAGCTCGTTCGGCCAATCTTTCTGAATCAGCTTATTTTGAAAAATATTATTTTCAAAAGTACTTTTTTAAAAAGTACTTTTGGTGAAAAATTGTTTGTGTTTGGCTAATTAATTTGAAAAGCACTTTTGAGTAGTAGTTAGTGTTTGACCAAGCTTTTAAAAACTACTTCTAAGTGTATTGAAGCTACTTTTTTCTGCTTCTCCAAAAATGCTTCTGTTTCTCCTCAAAAATACTTTTTTCCTTCCAAAAACTTGGCCAAACACCTCAATTTTTGGCCAAATGTGTTTTTGGCCAAAAAGATATTTTTGCCCCATAAAAAACTTGGCAAAAGAGGCTATAAATTTTTCTTTTTACTTTTTGGGTTAATATTGATAGGAAACTTAAGGACCGTTATTCCATAAATTTTTGTTCTTTTGGAAATTCTTTCAAAAATGTATATGTCCATAAAATTTTGTCAGTTTCTGAAAATTCTCGACAATGGGTTTTTCAAAATTCAAAAAGTGATTTTAACCACTTTTTCTTATTTTTCAGAAAAAAACGTTTTTCTCCACTTATAAACTGCAATAATATTTTTTCTAATTATAATTTTTATGACCAAACGTCTACTAAGGCCTCATTTGTTTGCACTTAATGGAGGTCTGAATCTTAATCATTCAGATCTCAGACATTAAGTATGTTTGTTTTTAAACTATGAATCTTAATTATTCAGATCTTAATCATTAAGTGTGTTTGTTTTTTTTACTTCACAACCACTTAATGGGTCTGAATAGGTCTGTATGATTAAGATCTATAACTGACACTTAATTTCATTAAGATGCTATCACATATTTACTATTAACTGCCGTCACCGCCTACCATTATCAACTACCACCATGCCACCACCATCACCATACTCAACCACCACCGCCGCCACCCACTCCCCCCAACCACCACCACCACCACACCACTGTCATCCTCAATCATAGCCTCCATTATCGACAATCTCCACCACTTCGACCACCACCATTCCCACCCATAATCAACATTCATCTGCCTCAACTACCACAACTGACCACATCATCACCATCAATAACCACAGTCGACACTGTCTATCATTACAACCTACCACTACCCACACACCATCTTTCTCAATCACAACTATTACCACCACCATCATCCTTAATCATAATCGCCACCCCTGCCAATCACTACTAGCTACTAGCATGAACCACTATCATCAACCAAAACTACCACCAGCTACCGCCTCTAGTCGGCATTCACCTATTAGACATCACCACGAACAACTATCATATTATAAAAAATTATATATTTTATTATAGAATATTAGATTCTTTAGTATTTCATTTGAATTTTATGTTTATTAATTTTCAAATAAAGATAAATTTTATACATTCGGATGTTAAAAATCAAACAGTCTTAATTATTTCTATTCAGATCTTAATACACATCTTAATATATTCAGATGTGTATTCAGATTCAGATGTCTTAATCTTAATACATATCTTAATATTTAGATGTGTATTCAGATTCAGACGTCTTAATCTTAAAAAAAACAAATGAGGCCTAAGACTAACTCATTTATCATTTGCAGAGATTTAACGAAGTTGTTGCGTACGGAATGGAAGTCTCTAAGAATGATAGTGTTGACTATTGTAAACAGTGGCGGAGCCACGCTTGTCCGAGGGTGTCAACCGACACTTCTTCGTCGGAAAATAACACTGCATAAATAGGTATTTTTTTAAAAAAAATGAATATATACAAGGGGTTGACACCCCTTTTCACAAGACAAAGTCTTAATGCAATGGTCAAGAGGTGTCAAGATTTAAAGAAGGTTGCAAGTTTCATTCCCAATAACAGCAATTTTTTTTTATATTTTGACACCCCTTTTTATAGTTCCTGGCTCCGCCACTGATTGTAAAGTCAATTTAGAAGAAGAACCTTCAGAATACCATTCAAAATCTTTATCAAGTAGGCAAAATAACTCTACATTTTCATTAACCTTAGATGAATTTCAAAGCAAGAAGGGAAGAAATTATGGGTCTATGAATTTAGATGACTTACTCAATAATTTTTGGGACAATGAAGGAAATCAAGTAACCCCAATTAAAATCAAGATACTCCTACAAAAGAAGGTAACACATATTTGTAACCTTTTCACTTTATCCTTGTTTTTTATTACCTTGGTGTTTGGCCCTACTCGCATGCACCTTAGCTAATTTTACATAGTAGATGTTACCTTTTACCGACAAAAGCTTTAAGGGTTGGACAGACGAAAAGAATTTACCTAATATTTTGCATTGATATTTAAACGTGAGACTTAGTGGCGAAGCCAGAAAATCAATAAGAATATTTAAAGTTTGAATACTTTTTGTGAGTAGGCTATGCAAGGTTGTTCAAATTTTTTTTTTTTTGTTATCGATATAAGTAATATTTTACTGTATAATTTTTCAGCAAAGGGTGTTTAGTGACCACTCTTCACCACACATAACTTTGCCTCTTTTAAGACCTCATGATTTGAGATACCCTTTGGTAAACACTTAAGTCACACGTTTTCACCTTATACTTTTTTACTTTTCATCCCTATTTTAATCCCCACTTTACACAAGCATTTACATATTCATAAGAATGACATCTTTACTATTTACAAAATCAAATGCAATTGTTCTAGTGCAATTTTTTTAAAACAAATTAATTAATTTAATTTTGCAATGTGAATTCAGATAGTCGAAACTCCAATATAAATATCGTATTAGAATTTTATCGTGAATTTTTGATCTATTAGGATTCTCTTTTTTGTAGGAAGGGAAAAAGACTCTTAAAAGGAATAAATCTCCTTAATATGCCTTACTCTTTTCTTGTAGGAAAAATCTTGGACATATATAATTGAAGGTCTCTGCTTCTCACAACAAAAACAACAATATCCACAGTGATCATTAAGAGAATCACGTTAGGGGAGATTTATATTGTAATTTTTATTTATTTATTAGTATTAGTTTTTAATCTCGCTAATAAAGGTATGTTATTCGACCAAACCACTTTAAATAATACTTTTAATATTTTTTTATGCCGGATTTATCATCGTCAAAATTATTTTTATTAGCTTCTGTATTCACTATGTTATTTCGATCGCAACATATTAGCACCAAATAGAAAATAAAATTAAAAAAATTCAAAGTAATAATGCATATTTTTCATAAAAACATTTGACCTACACGACAACATTTAAGGTATGATTTCCTCAACCACCACTCAAAGTGTGCTGAAAATGGCAAAGGAGATGTTGATTCTTCTTCAACACATCATCAAAATCTTTGAAGAAGTTAATGGTGGTTTCATTAATGGCCACCAAATTTCCGATCAATTCACTACAACAAATGAAAGAAGTATTGAAAGTCCCAACAGTGCATCAGATGTTAATGAACCAATTGGCAATAACAGAAGAAAGATCATCAAATGTTTCATTAGAAGCAACAGTAATGGAGAAGAGACAACGTCGAATGATTAAGAATAGAGAATCTGCTGCAAGATCTAGAGCTAGAAAGCAGGTAACAAATTTTTCATCTTAATTTTATTTGAAATTAAATTTTTGTTTTCGCTTGAAAATCATGGGAGCGCCAAGCGCCCAGAGCAAAGATAATTTTCCTTTCAGAGTAAAATGGCACATATATAAGGGTTGATCCGTAAAAAATCAAGAGATAATTATGTAAGGCCCCGGAAAATTTTGCTAAGTAATTTATGATTTTGTAATGTCACACAGGCTTATTATAATATTTTTATATACTAATAACATGGTGGACATCAATTAGACTTGGTAAATATGAATATAAGTCTTATGGTAAGTGATGTGAGGTCCAAATAGAAGCCTAGGTGTACGCCAAATGGGAAACTTTTCGAAATAGGCCAAAATTCCAAATAGATTCGCACAAGGCTCCGCTTCAAAGGAGCATATATAATTATATATAAGGTTTTATGTGGTGAATAGCATATCAAATGAACGCTCTTTGAGTCTAGTTTCCAACGCTTCAAATCGTTCGTCATTTGGACATTCCTACACAAAGTTATGATCAAATTACCAAAGGCTGAAAAATACGATCCCGTGTCAGGTCAAATCTGCGATCCGCATTTTTACTCTGCGGTCCGCATTTTCGTTCTGCGGTTCGCATTTTGACTGCAGATTGAACCAGTGTAGCTCATTTTTGGCCTCCGATTTGGCAGTGCATTCTGCAGCCCGCATGTCCATTCTGCGGTGCATTCTGCTATAACAGAATTGACATCGCAGGGTTATTTCTTTTATATTCATAACCCGACCCCATTTTGATATATAACCTTTGGAGCTTTATTTGGGGTCATTTCCTACTGATTTTAGAGAGAGGTGAGAGTATTTTAGAGAGATAAGGAGGAACCCAACATCTAAATCATCCAAATCTTGCATCAACCTTCAAGAATCGAAGAACCCAATCGTAAGTTCTTCATCAAAAAGGTAAGATTCTATGCTCTAGGTTTTAATTTTGAGTTTAGAGTATAAGATGGGTTATTGAGGTATAATTCTTAGGTATTTTAGTGTTATGCATACATGCATGTACAAATTAGGTTGTGAGAAGATTGTTTAACATAAATAAGTAAAGATTGTGTTAGGGAATAAAAGAAGTCTTGAAAAGGGGATTCGAAATCAAGATGCTCAACTAGTGCTTGATAAAATATTCAAATGAGCTAGTTTCATGAATATATTTCTAATATGTGTTTAATTTTGTTATGTCTCATAGTAGATTGGAATTGCTAGAGTTTTTGGAGTGTTGTAGTAACTTAAGGAATGCTCTATTGAGGTATGTATGGCTAACTTTGATCTTTATGAAATCGCCTTGTTTGGTGTACAAATTATTTGGTATGTGATAGCTATGTGGATTGTTGTGAAATTCTTGTGATTGGGTTGTTGCGTGTTTGATTTGTTTTGACTATGTGTTATGTGGTATTAATTGAGAAACGAAGGATAAAAAGGGAAATCGTAAATGATGAAATTGGGAACAATGGTGGTAATGACATATTTGGCTTCTTGTGGGAAATTAATGAAATGACTTTGAATTGCTTTTGAACTGTTGAACATAATGGGATTGGTACTATTGGCTATGGAAACACTTGTAACGTTATTGTGGTAGTGGCTTGAAAAGTATGTGAAAACATGAACGAATTTGTAAGTTGCTTATTGCCCTTGTTTGTGATCTTTGTGAAGTATTTTTGGTTGTTGTTGTGATTGTTGTGATTTGAAACTGTACGATGGGATCAGGTTGCGCGCCGCAACACGAAGTAATAAGGTGTGGGTTGGGGTGATAAGGGTGGCCGAGGTAATAAGGGTGGTCGAGGTAATAAGGGTGGAAAGCGATCGAAATCGCCATTTAAATTGATATGAATAAAATTGTGAAATCATTGATGTGAAATTGTGAAAGGACACAGCAGGAGCGTTTGTAACCTGTGGGGCACTGATTGTCCCTATGTTTGACTTGATTGTGCGTTCCATGTGTGTTTGGTTGTTGCTTTCGTTGTTGTTTTCTACTTGTATATGGGTCGAGGACTACTTGAAACAAAGTTAACTGTTGAAAATGTGTTTGGCTTGTCATGTTATTCCTTTACATATTTGTTGCTTGTTTCTATTACCGTGACTTACTTGTCTATGGCTTGAGTTTACTTGGGACAAAGTTTGTTCATACCTACCAGTACAATTCAAATGTACTGGCGTCCCTTTTTTCTGGGGGCGCTACATTCATGTTATGATTTTAGGTGGATCCATAGCAGATACTCGAGTCCACCGACCGTAGCTCCTCATCACTTCTTGTCAGCTGATTCGGCGAGCCCCTTTCCATTCGGGGCCCTATGTGGCTCATGCTACTTTCTGTCTTGGGATTTTGTTTTGATGTGTAGAAGGTATAGCCGGAGCCTTGTTGCCGGCATTTACATATTATTCTTCAATTGTATTTAGAGGCTCCGTAGACAGGTCGTGGGTAGTGTCGGGCATGGTAATTTAAAAGATAATTAATGATGTGTGGCAATGTTGTATAAAAATTAGAATACCTTTATTATGGTGAATGAAGTTTCTAATGGAAATTATTATTGTTATGTTTATAAAAATTAAGTTAATGGGGTTCATATCCAATAAATGGCTTTGTTATTAGGTAACGAGAATGAGGAGTAACACGTGGGATAGGAAAGGAATCCAGGTCCGCTTAACTGGGGATACCCGGTCGAGTGTGTAACGACCCGGCCGGTCGATTTAGAAAATTACGCCCCAATCCCCAATTTAACTGTTCCCCTAAGTTCATTTCTGCTATTGTGGCTTGCCGGGAGAGTCGGTTCTGAAATTTGGAGCATTTTGGGACACTTAGTCCCTAAATTAGAGCTTTAAAGCTAGAAAATGGTCCGTAGCCGAAACAGTGTTAAGGCGATCTCGGAACGGAAATTCGATGGTTCCATTAGCTCCGTTAGGTGATTTCGGGGTTGGGAGCGCGTTCGGAATGTATTTTGGAGGCCCGTAGCTCAATTAGGCTTGAAATGCCGGAGGTTGAAAATTTGGCGAATCCGATTGATAGGTGAGATTTTGATCCGAGGGTCGGAATGGAATTCCGACAATTTTTGTAGCTTCGTTATGTGATTTTGGATATGTCCGCAAATTTTCAGGTCATTTGGACGTCGTTTGGTCGGGTTTTAGATCGTATGTGCAATTCGGAAAGTTTTAAGAAATTTAGGCTTGAATTCGATGTGAATCGTGGGTTTTAATGTTGTTAGACGTGTATTGAGGATTGGAACAAGTTCGTATAAGGTATTAGGATGTGTTGGTATGTTTGGATGAGGTCCCGGGGGCCTCGGGGTGGTTTCGGATGGTTAAACGGGAGAAAATCATGGAAATTGCAGGTTTAGGAATTCTGCCTCTGTTGTTTTTGCCCCTGCGGAAATGGAACCGCAGAGGCGAGTCCGCTGAAGCGGAATTTGGAACGCGGAGGCGGAATGGTTCGCAGGAGCGGACTCTTGTCCGCTGAGGCGCTATCGCGGGTGCGGAAGTTTTACCGCAGAAGCGGTTTGGGTCCCAAGGTGAAGGATCCGCAGAAGCGGGTGGCTTCTCGCTTAAGCGATTCCGTAGAAGCGGTCTCCTATTCGCAGGAGTGGAATGTTCCGCATGAGCGGACACATGTCCGCAGGAGCGGCCTCGCGGAAGCGGCCTTGGGCTCGCAGAAGCGGATTGGGCCAGCCAGGCCTGGGAATACGCAGAAGCGACCATTTGGTCGCAGAAGCGATTCCGCAGAGGCGGAAAATAGTCCGCAGAAGCGAAAATCGCAGAGGATTAATTGTATCAGAAGTTAGAAAATTTCAGAACATTTCACACATTTGGGTCTCGGCTTAAGGGGGCGATTTGGGCGATTTTGAGGAGAACTCAAGGGAAATCATCAGGTAATCAACTATGGACTCATCTTATGATTAGTATTGGTAATATTATGCAATTATATCATGAAAATGGAGGGATTTGGAGTAATTTATGGAGGATTTAGCCCTAGGCTTGAACTTTAGAAAAACAAGGTTTTGAATGGGCAAATGGAGTCCGAATTTGATAAATCTTATATGCTTAGACTCGTGTTGAGATAAGGAACCCGAATATATAACTGTCGTAATTTTTCGAGAAGCGTGCCGAAAGTCGGGTTTTGGCAACTTGTGGGTTTTGGTGTATTTTGAGTTAATTTGATTGGGTAATGCCCAATTGGCCTAATTTGATACGATTCTCTTGATTTTTATTAGATACTACACTTGTGGAGGCCGACATTCGCGGCAAGAGAGTTGTTTCTTAGCGGTTTGGTACCGGAATCGAGGTAAGTGGCTTGTCTAACCTTGTGTGGGGGACCTTGCCCCTTAAGATATGAATTTGGTAATTGAATGCCTTGTGCGTGAGGTGACGAGCACGTGCTTGAGCTAATTGTTGAAAAACCCGAAATTTTACTTAATGATAAAAGTTACTTGAGTTGAGTTCTCTTTCGTATTTACTTATTCCTAACTGCTATTATAGCCTGTGCTAGTTTAGAAAAGCATGATTTAGTGGATATAATTGTCTATTGTTTAAATCACCTTGTTGCATTTTACGGGACGTATTAGGACAGATTATACTACTATTTGTTAGGAGTCAGTAGCTAATTAATATCTTGAGTTGTTGTTGGTTGATCTGAATTGGGACTACGGGACGACATCCCGGGAATTTCCCCTATACATTTTATATAATAAGAATGAGGGTGCAGGATACTAAGAGATCCCAGAACATTTATTGAGGATACCAAGAGATCCTCAGGATACTAAGAGATCCCAGAACATTTATTGAGGATACCAAGAGATCCTCAGGATACTAGGAGATCCCAAAAATATACTTATTAAGGATACTAAGAGATCCTCGGGATACCAGGAGATCCCCGACGATAATTATCCGGTAGTAGTATGTACCTCTATTCCTTGATAGTGTTTACCTCTATTTCTTGATAGTGTTTATCCATTGTTACCGTTCTATTTTTTTTTCTTGCCGGTTATTTGCTATGATTATACACATATTGTCTTCTCATTTTCATTTTGGTTATTATATATTTCTCTCAGTAGGGCCCTGACCTTCCTCGTCACTACTCCATCGAGGTTAGGCTTGGCACTTACTGAGTACCGCCGTGGTGTACTCATGCTACTCTTCTGCACACTTTTGTTGTGCAGATCCAGGTACATCAGGACAGGCTCATACTAGGTGATTCAGCAGCACTTTGGGAGACCTCGAGGTATGATCTGCTACGTCCGCGGATCCGGAGGCCATCCTTCTATTCTGATAGTTCTAGTAGATGTTTTCTTTCATCTCGTTGTTTAGATACTCTTTACACATAGAGCCACAGTTGTATTTCTCTTAGTCTGTGTTACCCGTGGGATTCCGGGTCTTGGTGGTGTTTATGCAGTGTGTTTGACGGGTGTATGTGCCAAGCGGCACATATTACATTCTTATTTATATCGTTTTCCGCTAATTCTTATTTAATGTTCATAAACGTGTATATTCCGCAATGTGTTAGGCTTACCTAGTCGTGGGGACTGGGTGCCGTCATGACATGTTCATGATTGGTGAACTAGGGTCGTGACAAGTTGGTATCAGAGCTCTAGGTTCATAGGAGTCACGGGACACAGACCGGTTATTTAGAGTCTCGCCGATCGATACGGAGACGTCCGTATTTATCTACGAGGGGCTATGTAACTGTTTAGGAAAAATCTTCATTTCTTTTGAATTTCTTGTCATGTGATGTTTTGACACCAATTCTTAACTTCTGTCTTCTATTCTCTCACGGATGGTGAAGACACATGGTACACGCGAGGATCAGGCACCCGCGCCCCCTGCTGTCGCCACCAGAGGCCGGGGCCGGGGTAGAGGCCGGGGCTGGGGTAGAGGCCCAGGATGCGCCCGAGGTGCAGCCACAACACCCACGCGCGCTGTCATTGAGGCACCACCGGTGGATCAGGTTGGAGCACATGCACCTGGTACACCTACTACTGCTACTACGACTCCAGCACTCCAGGAGACTCTAGCTCAGTTTATGAGCTTGTACACTACTCTGGCTCAAGCGGGGTTGCTTCCTCTCGCTGCAGCCATATCTCAGGCCGGGGGAGGGGCCCAGACTCTCGTAGCCCGCACTCCTGAGCAGCGAGTGCCCATGGAGCAGGTTCCAAAGGTTATTCCTATTCCGCCTACCGCACCAGTACAGCCCGGAGATGGGTCAGCTGCCTCCGAGGACGAGCAGCGCAGGTTGGAGAGGTTCAAGAAGTATGATCCCCCAGTGTTCAGTGGCCTAGCTTCAGATGACGTCTTGGGATTTCTGGAGGAGTGTCATCGCATCCTCCGTACCGTGGACATAGTAGAGTCCAGTGGGGTTTCTTTTACTGCTTTTTAGCTTCGAGGGGCTGCTTATGATTAGTGGCGTACATATGAGTTGGATAGTCCAGTCGAGACTGCCTCGCTGACTTGGACATAGTTCGCTGACATGTTTATGAGGGAGTTTGTTCCACAGAGCCTTAGGGATTCTTGGCGCTCGGAGTTTGAGCGGTTGCGACAGGGCTCCATGTCAGTATCAGAGTATGCTATCAGATTCATCCGTCTAGCCAGGCATGCACCGGCTTTGGTAGCCACGGTCCGGGAGAGAGTGCGGAGATTTATTGAGGGCCCGATTCCGCCGATCCGGTCCAGCATGGCCAGAGAGTTGGAGACAGATATATCTTATCAGCAGGCAGTTAGCATTGCCGGGAGGATCGAGAGTATGCTCCCTAGAGAGCGGGGAGATAGAGAGGCCAAGAGGTCTCGTGAGTCGGGCCATTTCTCTGGTGCCCGTACTTCAGCAGCCGGTCGTTATGGTAGGGGTCATTCTGGTCGCCCTGTTGATTCAGCCTTGCCAGCAGCCGGTAGTACTCTAGCTCCACCAGCAGCTCAGGAGCCTTATTATGCACCTCCCGTTTCTAGTATGCCTCCCGCTCGGGGTACTTCCAGAGATCAGTCTAGCGGGGGTGGGCCGGTCAGTCACAGCCACCGCGCCCTCCCAGGGCTTGCTTTGAGTGCGGGGACACCCGTCATTTGGTGAGAGATTGCCCTAGGCTTGGGAGCAGTGCACCTCCACAGCATTCTCATCCGCAGCGTGCTCGACGAGATTCTCATGCCATTGTTCCAGCTCCAGCTGCTACCCTACCTACCCAGCCAGCCAGGGGCGTAGGTCGGGAAGATAGAGGTCGCCCTCGAGGGAGGGGCCGAGCCAGATTTTATGCTATTCCTGATCGTGCCGCGGCTATCGCCTCTGATTCTGTTATCACAGGTATTATATTGGTTAGCCACAGAGAGGCATCGGTTCTATTCGATCCCGGCTCTACTTATTCATATGTGTCCTCTTATTTTGCTTCGTATTTGGGTGTACCTCGGGATTCTTTGAGTGCCCCCGTTTATGTTTCTACTCCTGTAGGGGATTCTCTTATTGTGGACCGCGTGTACCGGTCATGTTTGGTTACTATTCGCGGTTTTGAGACCAGGGCTGATCTATTATTACTCGATATGGTTGACTTTGATATTATTTTGGGCATGGACTGGTTGTCGCCCCATTATGCTATTCTTGATTGTCACGCCAAGACCGTGACGCTGGCTATGCCAGGCATTCCACGTATTGAGTGGAGTGGTACCCTAGATCATACCCCCAGCCGTGTTATTTCCTTCCTCAGAGCTCAGCGTATAGTTGAGAAGGGGTGTGCTGCTTATTTAGCTTATGTGCGGGATGTTAGTATTGACACTCCCTCTATTGATTCCGTTCCTGTGGTACGTGACTTTGCTGATGTATTTCCAGCTGATCTCCCGGGCATGCCGCCCGACAGAGATATTGACTTTGCTATTGATTTGTTGCCGGGCACTCAGCCCATTTCTATTCCACCGTACCGTATGGCTCCTCCTGAGTTGAAGGAGTTGAAGGATCAGTTACAGGAGTTATTAGGTAAGGGTTTCATTCGACCTAGTGTTTCGCCTTGGGGTGCTCCTGTATTGTTTGTGAAGAAAAAGGACGGTTCTATGCGTATGTGTATTGACTATCGTCAGCTGAACAAGGTTACAGTGAAGAATCGGTATCCTTTGCCCCGTATTGATGATTTAGTTGACCAGCTACAGGGCGCACAGGTGTTTTCTAAGATTGATTTGCGCTCTGGGTATCACCAGTTGAAGATTCGGGAGCCGGATATCCCGAAGACTGCCTTCAGGACCCGGTATGGTCACTATGAGTTCCTCGTGATGTCTTTTGGGCTGACTAATGCCCCAGCAGCCTTTATGCATTTGATGCACAGTGTGTTCAGACCTTATCTGGACTCGTTCGTGATTGTCTTCATCGATGATATTCTAGTATATTCCCGGAGCCGGGAAGAGCACGAGCAACATTTGAGGATAGTGCTTCAGATTCTGAGGGAGAAGCAGCTTTATGCCAAGTTCTCTAAATGTGAATTCTGGTTGAGTTCGGTGGCATTTTTGGGCCACGTGGTGTCGAGTGATGGTATTCGAGTAGATCCGAGGAAGGTGGAGGCCGTGCAGAGTTGGCCCAGACCCTCCTCCGCTACTGAGATTCGCAGTTTCCTTGGTTTGGCGGGCTATTACCGTCGTTTCGTAGAGGGGTTCTCTTCGATTGCAGCACCTATGACTAGATTGACCCAAAAGGGTGCCCCTTTTCGGTGGACAGACGAGTGTGAGGCGAGCTTTCAGAAGCTCAAGACAGCTTTGACTTCGGCCCCTATATTGATGTTGCCTACAGGTACGGGGTCCTATACCGTATATTGTGATGCCTCACGAGTTGGACTCGGTGCGGTATTGATGCGGGACGGTAGGGTGATTGCCTACGCGTCGAGACAGCTGAAGGTGCATGAGAAGAATTACCATGTTCATGATTTGGAGCTAGCTGCCATTGTTCACGCCTTGAAAATTTGGCGTCATTACTTATATGGAGTCCCTTGTGAGATCTACACTGATCACCGGAGCTTACAGAGCACTTGCTTAAGCAGAAGGACCTGAATATGCGTCGGAGGAGATGGTTGGAGCTACTAAAGGACTATGATATTACTATTCTCTATCATCCGGGCAAGGCTAATATGGTTGCCGATGCCTTGAGTCGTCGAGCAAAGAGTTTGGGGAGTTTAGCGTATCTACCAGCTTCAGAGAGGCCTATGGCGATGGATGTTCAGGCTTTAGCCAGACAGTTTGTTAGACTGGATCTTTCGGAGCCCAGCCGGATTACGGCATGTGTGGTTTCTCGGTCTTCTCTATTTGACCGCATCAGGGAGCGTCAGTTCGACGACCCTCATTTGCTTGTCCTTCGGGATAGAGTTCGGCGTGGTGATGCTCGAGATGTTACCATCGGGGATGATGGAGTTATGAGGATGCAGGGGCGTATCCGTGTGCCTAATATGGATGATCTTCGAGACCTGATTCTAGCAGAGGCCCATAGCTCGCGGTATTCCATCCATCCGGGAGCCGCGAAGATGTATCAGGACTTGAAACAACATTACTGGTGGAGGCGGATGAAGAGGGATATAGTTGCTTATGTATCTAGATGCCTCAACTTCCAGAAGGTGAAGTATGAGCATCAGCGTCCGGGTGGATTGATGCAACAGATCGAGATTCTCGAGTGGAAATGGGAACGCATTACCATGGACTTTGTATCTGGACTTCCACGCACGGTTAGGAAGTTTGATTCCATTTGGGTCATTGTGGATCGACTAACCAAGTCCGCCCATTTTATACCGGTGAGCACTACATATTCATCGGAGCGACCGGCGGAGATCTATATCAAGGAGATAGTTCGGCTGCATGGTATTCCAGTTTCCATCATTTCAGATAGAGGCACTCAGTTCACTTCACGGTTCTGGAGAGCTGTACAGGAGGAGTTAGGTACTCGGGTGGAGCTGAGCACAGCATTTCACCCCCAGACTGATGGGCAGTCCGAGCGCACTATTCAGATTTCGGAGGATATGCTCCGTGCGTGCGTGATTGAGTTTGGAGGTTCATGGGATCACTTCTTGCCACTGGCGGAGTTTGCTTATAACAACAGCTACCAGTCTAGTATTCAGATGGCACCGTACGAGGCCCTATATGGTAGGAGGTGCAAGTCTCCCGTGGGTTGGTTTGAGCCGGGCGAGGCCAGATTGCTAGGTACTGATATGGTTCAGGAGGCTATGGACAAGGTCAAGGTGATTCAGGACAGACTTCGTGCGGCCCAGTCTAGACAGAAGAGTTATGCGGACAAGAAGGTTCGCGATGTGGCTTTTATGGTTGGTGAGCGGGTTCTGCTTCGAGTCTCGCCCATGAAGGGCGTTATGAGGTTTGGGAAGAAAGGGAAGCTGAGTCCCAGATTTATTGACCCTTTTGAGATTTTGAGGCGTATTGGGGAGGTTGCTTATGAGTTAGCCTTACCTCCTAGTCTGGCTGGAGTTCACCCCGTATGTCATGTCTCCATGCTCCGGAGATACCATGGTGACCCGTCGCATGTGTTGGATTTCACTTCTATTCAGCTAGACAAGGATCTGTCTTATGTGGAGGAGCCAGTAGCCATTCTAGACAGGCAGGTCAGTAAGCTAAGGTCGAAGAACATCGCTTCGGTAAAGGTTCAGTGGCGGGGCCAGCCGGTCGAGGAGGCGACTTGGGAGACCGAGCAGGATATGCGCAACCAGTACCCTCATCTTTTCTCTACTCCAGGTATGTTTTCTATGCTCGTTCGAGGACGAACCTATCTTTTAAGTGTGGGAAGATGTAAGGACCCGGCCGGTCGCTTTAGAAAATTACGCCCCAATCCCCAATTTAACTGTTCCCCTAAGTTCATTTCTGCTATTGTGGCTTGCCGGGAGAGTCGGTTCTGAAATTTGGAGCATTTTGGGACACTTAGTCCCTAAATTAGAGCTTTAAAGCTAGAAAATGGTCCGTAGCCGAAACAGTGTTAAGGCGATCTCGGAACGGAAATTCGATGGTTCCATTAGCTCTGTTAGGTGATTTCGGGGTTGGGAGCGCGTTCGGAATGTATTTTGGAGGCCCGTAGCTCAATTAGGCTTGAAATGCCGGAGGTTGAAAATTTGGTGAATCCGATCGATAGGGGAGATTTTGATCCGGGGGTCGGAATGGAATTCCGACAATTTCTGTAGCTTCGTTATGTGATTTTGGATATGTCCGCAAATTTTCAGGT
Source organism: Nicotiana noctiflora (assembly GCA_032618575.1). Lineage (NCBI taxonomy): Eukaryota > Viridiplantae > Streptophyta > Magnoliopsida > Solanales > Solanaceae > Nicotiana > Nicotiana noctiflora. The sequence goes on along the minus strand of JASVEL010006601.1, from coordinate 152,058 downwards.
CATTTGGACGTCGTTTGGTCGGGTTTTAGATCGTATGTGCAATTCGGAAAGTTTTAAGAAATTTAGGCTTGAATTCGATGTGAATCATGGGTTTTAATGTTGTCAGACGTGTATTGAGGATTGGAACAAGTTCGTATAAGGTATTAGGATGTGTTGGTATGTTTGGATGAGGTCCCGGGGGCCTCGGGGTAGTTTCGGATGGTTAAACGGGAGAAAATCATGGAAATTGCAGGTTTAGGAATTCTGCCTCTGTTGTTTTCGCCCCTGCGGAAATGGAACCGCAGAGGCGAGTCCGCTGAAGTGGAATTTGGAACGCGGAGGCGGAATGGTTCGCAGGAGCGGACTCTTGTCCGCTGAGGCGCTATCGCGGGTGCGAAAGTTTTACCGCAGAAGCGGTTTGGGTCCCAAGGTGAAGGATCCGCAGAAGCGGGTGGCTTCTCGCTTAAGCGAGTCCGCAGAAGCGGACTCCTATTCGCTGGAGCGGAAAGTTCCGCAGGAGCGGACACATGTCCGCAGGAGCGGCCTCGCGGAAGCGGCCTTGGGCTCGCAGAAGCGGATTGGGCCAGCCAGGCCTGGGAATACGCAGAAGCGACCATTTGGTCGCAGAAGCGATTCCGCAGAGGCGGAAAATAGTCCGCAGAAGCGAAAATCGCAGAGGATTAATTGTATCAGAAGTTAGAAAATTTCAGAACATTTCACACATTTGGGTCTCGGCTTAAGGGGGCGATTTGGGCGATTTTGAGGAGAACTCAAGGGAAATCATCAGGTAATCAACTATGGACTCATCTTATGATTAGTATTGGTAATATTATGCAATTATATCATGCAAAATGGAGGGATTTGGAGTAATTTATGGAGGATTTAGCCCTAGGCTTGAACTTTAGAAAAATAAGGTTTTGAATGGGCAAATGGAGTCCGAATTTGATAAATCTTATATGCTTAGACTCGTGTTGAGATAAGGAACCCGAATATATAACTGTCGTAATTTTTCGAGAAGCATGCCGAAAGTCGGGTTTTGGCAACTTGTGGGTTTTGGTGTATTTTGAGTTAATTTGATTGGGTAATGCCCAATTGGCCTAATTTGATACGATTCTCTTGATTTTTATTAGATACTACACCTGTGGAGGCCGACATTCGCGGCAAGAGAGTTGTTTCTTAGCGGTTTGGTACCGGAATCGAGGTAAGTGGCTTGTCTAACCTTGTGTGGGGGACCTTGCCCCTTAAGATATGAATTTGGTAATTGAATGCCTTGTGCGTGAGGTGACGAGCACGTGCTTGAGCTAATTGTTGAAAAACCCGAAATTTTACTTAAAGATAAAAGTTACTTGAGTTGAGTTCTCTTTCGTATTTACTTATTCCTAACTGCTATTATAGCCTGTGCTAGTTTAGAAAAGCATGATTTAGTGGATCTAATTGTCTATTGTTTAAATCACCTTGTTGCATTTTACGGGACGTATTAGGACAGATTATACTACTATTTGTTAGGAGTCAGTAGCTAATTAATATCTTGAGTTGTTGTTGGTTGATCTGAATTGGGACTATGGGACGGCATCCCGGGAATTTCCCCTATACATTTTATATAATAAGAATGAGGGTGCGGGATACTAAGAGATCCCAAAATATACTTATTGAGGATACCAAGAGATCCTCAGGATACTAAGAGATCCCAGAACATTTATTGAGGATACCAAGAGATCCTCAGGATACTAGGAGATCCCAAAAATATACTTATTAAGGATACTAAGAGATCCTCGGGATACCAGGAGATCCCCGACGATAATTATCCGGTTGTAGTATGTACCTCTATTCCTTGATAGTGTTTACCTCTATTACTTGATAGTGTTTATCCGTTGTTACCGTTCTATTTTTTTTTCTTGCCGGTTATTTGCTATGATTATACACATATTGTCTTCTCATTTTCATTTTGGTTATTATATATTTCTCTCAGTAGGGCCCTGACCTTCCTCGTCACTACTCCATCGAGGTTAGGCTTGGCACTTACTGAGTACCGCCGTGGTGTACTCATGCTACTCTTCTGCACACTTTTGTTGAGCAGATCCAGGTACATCAGAACAGGCTCATACTAGGTGATTCAGCAGCACCTTGGGAGACCTCGAGGTATGATCTGCTACGTCCGCGGATCCGGAGGCCATCCTTCTATTCTGATAGTTCTAGTAGATGTTTTTCCTTCATCTCGTTGTTTAGATACTCTTTACACATAGAGCCACAGTTGTATTTCTCTTAGTCTGTGTTACCCGTGGGATTCCGGGTCTTGGTGGTGTTTATACAGTGTGTTTGATGGGTGTATGTGCCAAGCGGCACAGATTACATTCTTATTTATATCGTTTTCCGCTATTTCTTATTTAATGTTCATAAACGTGTATATTTTGCAATGTGTTAGGCTTAACTAGTCGTGGGGACTGGGTGCCGTCATGACATGTTCATGATTGGTGAACTAGGGTCGTGACAGAGTGCCGGTCATGTCCCTTGAATTTGGGGCGTGACAAATTATTTCTTAAAAAAATAATTGATTAAATTGTTTGTGATTAAAGTATAGTTGATTGATAGTCGATTGAGATAAAAAAATTTACTGTCAAAGTTTTAGAAAATGTTGCAGTTTCTTCAGTTACTCCCTCGGTCCCAATATTTGTGGTGGAATTCGGATTTCGAGAGTCAAATAAGTTTCTGTTCGACCGTAATTTTTTCTTATTTATTAGATATTTTGAATTGTTAATTATTATGACACATAATAATTTTTAATTATTATATGTCCGAATTCAAAATTAAAAAGATTGACTCTCAAAGTCTGAGATCCGCCACATAAATTGAGACAGCGAATTGTTGTATCTTTACCATGTCATTTTTATGTACATGTTTGATTCTTATTGGTAAGCTAAAGCGAGCAAAAATTCTTTTTTATTGAAGGGTGACAATGAGATTTAAATTAAGGATTTTTATTTTGCTATGTATTATGTTGCATTTTTAGATCCAATAAATCTCACCATCGGAGCAGAATCAGAGAAGGATAACCTAGTTCGAGCAGAAGAAAATATGAGAGAAGAGAGAAGATAGTTTTTTATTTCTACAATGTTCAATCCAATCTCATGTGTACCATGAGTGTAGTCTATATACATGTTATCAAGACAAATAAAAAAATACAATTTGCAATCAAATATACAAGTATATTGGGTCCTATCTATAACTAGGTCTTGCCCTTGATGTCTCTAGTTTTGGTCTTAATAGCAGTAGTGTGTAATTGGGCTTCATGTGGTGGGATAATAGATTCATCTACGTTTACAATCCCTACTTCCCCCAATCTGGAGGGTGAAAACACTCCAACTTTGACAGAATGCTCGATGGACAACATAATACAAAGATTTAGTCATAATATTAGCCAGTTATGGCATCAGAAGAAACAAAATATAAAGAAATCAGACCATCATGTAAACACTCGCACACAAAATGATAATCAACCTCAATATGTTTTGTGTTCTCGTGAAAGATTGGATTCCTAGCAATATGTACAGTGGCCTAGTTATCACAATAAACATCAATAGAAGTACGAATAGATAAACCAAGATCACCCAAAAATCTGCGAAGCCATCACAATTCAGCAACTACTATTATGAGGGCCTATATTAAGCCTCTGCTGAAGAGAGTGAGATGGTGGCCTTGTTTTTGCTCTTCTAGGAAATGTGACTACCGCCAAGAGTGATGAAAAAACGAGTAACAGAGTTGTGAGAATTAGCACAAGCAGCCCATTCTGTGTCAGAATAAGCCTTTGAGAGAGACATCAGGTTACTAGGAGAGAAGAATACCCTGAGCAGGGTTATTCATGATATACCTGAGGACATGAAGACCAGCCAACATGTGTGGCACTTGAGAATGCTACAAAAATTGATTAGATGATGTATAGAGAATGAAATATCTGAACTAGTATGCTGAAGAAAGTTGAGCTTGATAATGATCCTTCTATAAGTGCTAGTATAAGCATTAGGCTTACCCATATTAACCAAAAGCTTAGAGGAAGGATCAAAGGGAGTCACAACTGGACTAAAATGATCATAGTGAAATTCATGAAGAAGATCAGAATCATACTTATATTGGCTCAAAATATATTCAGCAGGTTGTTTGATATCTCTTACCCCAAGAAATATTTCCCACAACCAGGGTATTTGATCTTAATCGAGTATCCAAGAAGGACTTCAGACCATTCAATTTAGAGAGAGCATCCCCAGTAAGAAGAATGTCATCAACATAGGCTGCAGGATAACTAGGGAGCCATCAGAGAACTTGGTAAAGAGGGAATGATCATTTTTGCTTAGACAATAGCCTCCGGACAGCAGTGCTCAGACAACTTTGGAAACCATTGTCTAGAGGTATGTTAAGATTATATAAAGATTTCTTGATTCTGCAAGTAAGAGAAAAGAAGAAGAAATCGGAGAAACCTCAAGGACAAAAGGAATTTGCATATAAACTTCGCCATGTAAGTCGCCATGTAAAAAAGCATTATTGACATCAAGTTGAAAGATTGCCCAATTTCTCTTGACAAACAAGGATACTAAACATTTTATGATAGTTATCTTTACAATAGGGTAAAAAGATTTATTGTAGTGTCATCTAACTTTTTTTTAATCTTATAGACACATTTACAAGGAATGGCCTTCTTATGAGGTGGAATGGGGACTATGTCCCAGGTGTGTTTAGCATCAAAGGATTCAAACTCTAGCAACACGGCTTATTTCCAGGCAGGATGGGAAACTGCCTGTTGATGGTACTGAGGTTTATTCATAAGGATGTAAGAAGTAGACAACTTAGTTGGAAAGGAAGTTGCGGTATTAGAAAAAGAGTCAATATGAGAACAAACATAATCGGTGAGGTAGGAAAGAAGGTTAACTTATCTAGAGGACTTTTTGAGAGGAGGAGGAGAAGGTGTGGGAAGGTTATGAGAAATAGGAGATTAGTTAAGAGGAGATAGAATAGGAGGTGATGGAACATTATCTAGGGGGAAGAAACAGGTACAGGAGAAGTAGGGGAACGTAGATTGGAAAGGGAAGGGAAAAGATAGAGGGTAAGTCTGCCTGGCAAGGAAAAGAAGAAAAGTAGGGAAAGGAGCATCAATAAAGGTGGGAGGGGTAGGGAGATAAAATGTGGAAGGATTATTAGAATAAAAAGGAAATATAGTTTCATAAAAGATAATATCTCTAGTGTAAAAAATAGAATGGTTAAGGAGGCTGAGAAGTTTATAGCCTTTCTTGCTACAAGGATAACCAAGAAAGACAGTAACAATTGATCTAGTTTGAAACTTATCTCTGCCAGGCTTAGGAGAACAAGCTTGGCAGAAACAATCAAAGGATCTAAGGTGTTCATATGAAGGAGATAAAGCATGTAACTTCTCAAAGGGGGAGATGTTTTGTAAAACATAAGAAGGAAGTCTATTGATTAAGTATATGGCAGTCAAAACATATTCACCCTAGTATTTCAAGGGGAGTTTTGAATGGAATAGTAATGCCCTTGATACCTATAGAAGGTGCTTGTGTTTCCTCTCAACCACTTTGTTGTGGGGTATGAGGAATGGATGTTTGGTGTATGATCCCATTAGTAAAAAAAAGTTTGACATTTGGAACTGCCTCCTAATACAAAAAGTATTATCAGATCCAAAAGTCTGAATATTTGAATGAAAATGGACTCTAACCATAGACACAAAAGCCTTCAAGACAAAGAGTGCATCAATTTTACATCTTAGTAAATGAGTCCAATTTACTCTGAAAAAATCATCAACAAAAGTGAGGAAATATCTAAAATTATTATAGGTCCATGTGTGATATGGACCCTAGATATCAATATGTACTAGCTAGAAAGGAACAATAGAGTGAATAGTGATGTCAGAAAATGGTAACCTTTGTTGTCTAGCCTTATGACAAATAGAATAGAGAAATGGTTGTTTAGATGAAAGTTTACTAGATAAGAAGGAAATAGATTTCAACTTATTGAAAGGCATGTGACCTAGTCTTTCATTCCAAAATAGATCAATTTTATTCCCAACAGGTGAACCATTACATGGTACACAAGGAACTTAGAGGAATCATAAAAAGCACGACAAGATGTTACATTGTCAGAGCAAATAGAAGTACAAACAAGAACAACAGTAGACACACTAGAATCATTTACACTAAAGAAAGGAACAGCACGACAGACTGAAGTTGATGAAGTATTTGGATGCAAGAAATACATCCTTTAGCAGCTCTACCAATTTCCAATGGCCTCTTCAGAGAAGGGACCTATAGAAAACAAGCAGATTTGATAAGAATTGGAAACTAGTCAAGTTGGACAGTCAATTTGTGGATAGATATCAAATTGAAGTGAAATGAAGGCACAAGTAGTACATTGTTTAAAGCTATGTCATGTCTTAAATATAACTAGTCAGTGCTTGTAACTCTTACTTTGTAATCATTAGGTAGAGTAATTAGAAAAGGAACAGACAATGGTTTGAGATTGTGAAGAAAGTGTTTGTGTGGTGTCATGTGATTAGTTGCCCATGAATCTTAAATGCAAGACTCTACATCTAATTTTGAGAATCTACAAACATGAAAATCACTACTATTGGCAATAAAACTGAACACACCTGCAAAGCTAGCAAAAACAACTTTGTCATCAAATGAAGTCTCAGGTGTGAAACCAGAAACATGATAAGCAGGTGCATGTTGATTAGGTGTGACATGTGTCTTGTCAAGAAGACTCAGAAGATGGTGATACTGGTCTTTAGTGAAACCATGAGAAGCATAATTTGGATCTGGAGCAGTGGTTGTACTTTGTGTTGACATCCAATTTTGTCCCTTCGTTCTTCCAAACTATTTTTTAGCTTATAATATCACTAATAATGTAAGAAATAATTATTTTACCATTTTTAGCACAAACTAGACCAAATCAATATTATTATTATTTACTTAATTAGTAGTATTATTAATATTATTACTACTACGATTAGTATATTATTATTACTACTATTATTATTATTATTATTATTATTATTATTATTATTATTATTATTATTACTCTTATTATTTTGTGATATATATATATATATATATATATATATATATATATATATATATTTTGTTGGTTGAGAAAAAAAAGAGCATCTCATTTTCTGTACATCGTCAAATAATGATATTTCGTAATTTCATATTTTATATGTCACTTACTATAGCGTCTTATTTAGAGAAGAAACAAGCGTAATAGTAATATTTTGATATCTCACACTTTTCTTAATACTAACAATTATAAAATAATTTTAGTACCTAAGTGATATAAATATAATATAATACTATTATTGTTTCCAAGCTATTCAGGACTACATTAAGCCTGATTCGGCATAGACAAAGACCAATTATTCTCACCAAATTACTTAATCTTAACCCAACAAAATTCAGCCCAAGGCATGATCCAACTTGCCTAATTACAACTTAACAAAAATCCCAGCCCTTGCATATCCCAAGCGCTGCACGTCACCCTCCACCTCTTTCCATTTCTAGAGTAATTTCAGCTTTCATCTCATCCATGGCAGAAGCTTACCTCCCCCATTCTGAGTAAGTCTTTTTGTTTTTCTTCAAAACCCGTGACTTCTCATCTCTCTCTAGTTGGCATCGAGATTTAGTCAACACAAGAGGCCAAAGTACTTTTAGATTTTGATTTTCTTAGGCAGAGATTTGATTCTCAAACGGCTCTTTTGAAGACAAAAATCACAACCCGTTACTTCTCTGATTTTGGATTTGAATTTCAAATCAAAACCCTAGTCGTTTCACCTATAAATACCAGATTTTGGACACCTTTTTCGGCGGGGGGCTTTTACACTTTTGCCCCCTTTGAAGGCTCATTTTCTTGAAGGCTCAATTTGAAGGCTCCTAATAACCATAATTTGAAGGCTCGTTTTCTTTCAGCCTCTGTTTGTTTGATTAATCATAACAGAGGCATTGCCAAATTTATTTCAAAGTTTAACGCTCGTTCAAAGTTGCAAAGTAAAGGCCGGCGACAGTAGACCTCTTGACGACGCCCCATTCACTACCCATAAAAAGGTCAGTGAATCTCAAATTTCGATTATTCTAATGTGCCTTTACTATTAATGAGCCATCGACTATTCTGTATAGTTAATAGCCATGAGCTAAAATTCATATTTTTTAAGAACCATGCTATTAGGAGAATGTTAGTTGTCATATGTGTATGTTGATTGATTTGCTGAATGCTCCTTTGATTCTGTCTCACCCCTTTTACGTGTTAGTATATTGGTATTTGACCATTGCCTCCATGTGTTAAACAATATGTCCATAGACAAACTAAAACTCGTGACTACAAGTTTGTGAGATTGATTTGATATCTAGTTATATTGAGGATTTAGATTAAAAGGTTGTTCATATAATCTAGAAACACTGTTACAACTTGCTTTGCTTCGTACATGATGGACGCCACCGTGATATGCATATATGTCATACCACAACTGATTTTTAATTGATACTCATAAGCTTGGCAGCGCAGTAGAAACTATATCGATATGAAATTGATTTGACTGTTCTTGAAATGTAAGAAATGCAGTTATGAACTTAAATAATTTTGCGGGGATTCTCTATGTAAAAGTCTGGTAGAGAAATTTGTAATGCTTAACTAGATTAGATCAAGTACATGTGTGATAGAATGTTTACCAAGCTTTCTGTAACGACCCGACCGGTCGTTTTAGAAAATTTCGCCCCAATCCCTAATTTAACCGTTCCCCTAAGTTCATTTCTGCTATTGTGGGTTGCCGGGAGAGTCGGTTCTGAAAAATTGAGCATTTTGGGACAATTAGTCCTTAAATAAGAACTTTGAAGCTAGAAAATGGCCCGTAGCCGAAACAGTGTTAAGACGATCTCGGAACGGAAATCCGATGGTTCCATTAGCTCCGTTAGGTGATTTTGGGGTTGGGAGCGCGTTCGGAATGTATTTTGGAGGTCCGTAGCTCAATTAGGCTTGAAATGCCGAAGGTTGAAATTTTGGCGAATCCGAACGATAGGTGAGATTTTGATCCGGGGGTCGGAATGGAATTCCGACAATTTCTGTAGCTTCGTTATGTAATTTTGGATATGTCCGCAAATTTTCAGGTCATTCGGAAGACGTTTGGTCGGGTTTTAGATCGAATGTGTAATTCAGAGAGTTTTAAGAAATTTAGGCTTGAATTCAATGTGAATTATGGGTTTTGATGTTGTTAGACGTGTTTTGAGGATTGGAACAAGTTCGAATAAGGTATTAGGATGTGTTGGTGTGTTTGGATAAGATTCCGGGGGCCTCGGGGTGGTTTCGGATGGTTAAACGGGAGAAAATCATGGAAATTGCAGGTTAGGGAATTCTGCCTCTGTTGTTTTCGCCCCTGCGGAAATGGAACCGCAGAGGCGAGTCCGTTGAAGCGGAAATTGGAGCGCGGAAGCGTACTGGAGCGCAAGGGCGGTCCTTGTCCGCATGAGCGGCCTTGCAGGTGCGAGGATGGGGACCGCAGAAGCGGTCAGGAGACGAGTAGGGAATCTCGCGGAAACGGACAAGCCTCCGCAGAGGCGAGTCCGCTGAAGCGGACTTTTGTTCGTAGGAGCGGAGAGTTCCGCAGGAGCGGACCTTTGTCCGCAGGAGCGGCCTCGCGGAAGCGGCTTTAGGCTCGCAGAAGCGGAATGGGCCAGCCAGGCCTGGGCTTCGCAGAAGCGACATAATGTCGCGGAAGCGGATCCGCAGAAGTTGTCCGCAGAAGCGGAAATCGCAGAGAGTTAATTATATTCGAAGTTAGAAATTTCAGAAACATTTCCAAACTTTGAGGGCTCGGCTTAAGGGGCGATTTGGGCGATTTTGAAGGGAGATTCAAGGGGTTTCTTCAGGTAATCAACTATGGACTCAAATTATGATTATTGTTGACACTATTATGCAATTATCTCATGAAAATGGAGGAATTTGGGGTGTTTTATGGGGGTTTTTCACCCTAGGCTTGAACTTTAGAAGATCAAGGTTTTGAGTGGGCAAATGGAGTCCGAATTTGATAAACTTTATATGCTTAGACTCGTATTGAGACAAGGGTTCCGAATATATAACTTTCGTGATTTTTCGATAAGCGTACCAAAAGTCGACTTTTGGCAACTTGTGGGTTTTGGTATATTTTGAGTTATTTTGATTGGGTAATGCCCAATTGGCCTATTTTGATGTGATTCTATTGATTTTTATCAGATACTACACTTGTGGAGGCCGACATTCGCGGCAAGAGGGTTATTTCTTAGCGGTTTTGTACCGGAATTGAGGTAAGTGGCTTGTCTAACTTCGTGTGGGGGACTTTCACCCCTAGGATATTATTGTGATACTTTAAATGCCTTGTACGCGAGGTGACGGGCGTGTACATGCGCTGGTTGTTGAGCACATACTTTACTCAAAATGTTCAATGAGTGATATTCCTGTTCTTAGTTGTTAAATTCGATATCCCTACCCGGTAGTAGTTAGAAAAGCATGATTAGATAGAATCTAACTGTCTAGTTGCTTAATTGACTTACTTGAGTTTTTCTTGGTAATCGCTGGCGCTGTTCATCGGCGAAGTTATCATTAAGCATATTATATTTCTCTCTGTGTATTCCTTTACTTGCTGTGGTTATGGACTACGGGTTCGATTCCCGAGATCCTGAGATTATTGAAATATGGACTACGGGTTCGATTCCCGAGATCCCGAGATTATTGAAATATGGACTACGGGTTCGATTCCCGAGATCCTGAGATTATTGAAATATGGACTACGGGTTCGATTCCCGAAATCTTGAGATTTTTGAAATGTGGACTACAGGTTCGATTCCCGAGATCTTGAGATTATTGAAATGTGGACTACGGGTTCGATTCCCGAGATCCTGAGATTATTGAAATGAGGACTACGGGTTCGATTCCCGAGATCCTGACTTATTGGTAGGGACTGCGGGTTCGATTCCCGGAGATCCTGAGTTATTGAGATATTATTGAGACATGGGCTGCGGGTTCGATTCCCGGAAACCCAGAGGTACTGAGAATGGGACTGTGGGTTCAATTCCCACAGATCCTGGATTTGTTTATTTGAGTTGGTTATTTGTTGTTAGCTTAATTGTAGACAGTTGCGGTAATCATCATAATGTTGTTATTTCGGAAATTATTATCATTTAAACTGTTTATTTTGTTATCATCATTATATTATTGTTTTCTCAGTAGGGCCCTGACCTACCTCGTCACTACTCCTTCGAGGTTAGGCTTGGCACATACTGAGTACCGCCGTGGTGTACTCATGCTACTCTTCTGCACACTTTTGTTGTGCAGATCCAGGTACATCAGAGGAGGCTCGTGCTAGGTGATTTCCGCAGCTTTTCTGGAGACCTCGAGGTATGATCTGCTACGTCCGCAGATCCGGAGGCTTTCCTTCTATTCTAGTAGTACTAGTTGACATTTTCTTCATTTCGTTGTTAGATACTCTTTACACATAGAGCCACAGTTGTATTTTCTCTTTTAGTCTGTGTTACCGTGGGGTTCCGGATCTTGGTAGTGTTTTATTCATTGTGTGATGGATGTATGTGCCAAGCGGCACGGATTACATATCTTTTGTGCAATTTTTCCGCTGTTTCTTATTTAAGTATTTATAACTTGTATATTCCGCAACGTGTTAGGCTTACCTAGTCGTGGGGATTGGGTGCCATCACGACATGTTCACAATTGGTGAACTAGGGTCGTGACAAGTTGGTATCAGAGCTCTAGGTTCATAGGAGTCACGGGACACAGACCGGTTACTTAGAGTCTCGCTGATCGATACGAAGACGTCTGTATTTATCTACGAGGGGCTATGTAACTGTTTAGGAAACTCTTCATTTCTTTTGGATTCCTTGTCGTGCGACATTTTTGGCATCAAAAATCTAAACTACTGCTTTCTATTCTCTCACAGATGGTGAGGACACGAGCTACCCACGATGATCAGGTACCCGCGCCCCCTGTTACTGCCGTCAGAGGCCGGGGCCGAGATAGAGGACGAGGACGCGCCCGAGGTGCAGCCACAGCACCCGCGCGCGCTGCCGCTGAGGTGCCACAGGTAGACCAGGTTGGAGGGCAGGCAGCTGGTACACCGACTACAGCTGCTACTACTCCAGCACTACAGGAGACCCTGGCCTAGTTCATGAGTATGTATACCACTTTAGCTCAGGCAGAACTGCTTCCTCTCGTCGCAGCTACATCTCGGGCCGGGGGAGGGGCCCAGACTCCCACAGCCATTACACCGGAGCAGCGTGTGCTAGTGGGACAGGTTCTAAATGTTTTGGTTATGCCTCCCGCCGCCCCAGCACAATCCGGAGGTGGACCAGCTGCCTCTGAGGACGAGCAGCGTAGATTGGAGAGGTTCAAGAAATATGACCCTCCAGTATTTAGTGGTTTGGCTTCAGACGATGCATTGGGTTTTCTAGAGGAGTGTCATCGTATTCTTTCTACCATGGGGATTGTGGAGACCAGCGGGGTTTCCTTCACTACGTTTCAGTTTCGTGGGACCGCTTATGATTGGTGGCGCACGTATGAGTTGGATAGTCCGGAGGAGTCCGCTTCGTTGACCTGGACGCAGTTTTCAAATCTGTTTTTGACGGAGTTTGTTCCCCAGAGCCTTAGGGATTCTTGGCGCTCGGAGTTTGAGAGGTTGCGACAGGGCTCCATGTCAGTATCGGAGTATGCTATCAGCTTCACCCGCCTAGCCAGGCATGCACCGGCTTTGGTAGCCACGGTTCGGGAGAGAGTGCAGAGATTTATTGAGGGCCTTGTTCCGCCTATCCGATCCAGCATGGCCAGAGAGCTTGAGACAGATATATCTTATCAGCAGGCGGTTAGCATTGCCAAGAGGATCGAGAGTATGCTCCCTAGAGAGCGGAGAGAGAGAGAGAGGCCAAGAGGTCTCGTGAGTCGCGCCATTTCTCTGGTGCCCGCACTTCATCAGCCGGTCGTTTTGGCAGGGGTTATTCCGGCCGACCAGTTCATTCAGCATTGCCCGCAGCCGGTAGCACTCCAGGTCTTCCAGCACCTCAGGAGCCTTATTATGCTCCCCCAGTTTCCAGTGCACCTCCTACGCGGGGTCCTTCCAGGGGTCAGACTAGCGGGGGTGAGGCCGGTTAGTCACAGCCACCGCGTCCTCCCAGAGCTTGTTTTGAGTGCGGGGATACTCTCCACCTGGTTAGGGAGTGCCCCAGGCGCAGGAGAGGAGCCCCTCATCGGTCATCACAGCATCCGCGTGGTTCTCGGGGTCAGCAGGCTATCATTTCAGCCTCAGCTGCCACTCCACCTGCCCAGCCATCCAGGGGCGGGGGTCAGGGTTCCAGAGGCCGCCCTCGAGAGGGGGGACAGGCCAGATTCTATGCTATTCCTGATCGCGCTGCGGCTGTTGCATCCGACTCTGTTATCACAGGTATTATTATGGTTAGTCACAGGGAGGCATCGGTTCTATTCGACCCTGGTTCCACTTTTTCATATGTGTCTTCTTACATTGCTTCTCATTTGGGTGTGCCTCGGGATTCTTTGAGTGCCCCCATTTATGTTTCCACTCCGGTGGGTGATTCTTTGGTTGTGGACCGCGTATATCGGTCGTGTTTGGTTACCATTTGTGACTTTGAGACCAGAGCGGATCTATTGTTGCTCGGGATGGTCGATTTTGATATTATTCTGGGCATGGACCGGTTGTCGCCCCATTATGCTATTCTTGATTGTCACGCCAAGACCGTGACACTGGCTATGCCAGGCATTCCACGTATTGAGTAGAGTGGTACTCTAGATCACACCCCAGCCGTGTTATTTCCTTTCTCAATGCTCAATGTATGGTTGAGAAAGGGTGTGCTGCTTATCCAGCTTATGTGAGGGACGTTAGTGTTGACACCCCTTCTATTGATTCAGTCCCGATGGTACGAGATTTCTCTGATGTGTTTCCAGCTGATCTTCCGGGCATGCCGCCCGACAGAGATATTGACTTTGCTATTGACTTGTTGCCGGGCACTCAGCCCATTTCTATTCCACCGTATCGTATGGCTCCTCCTGAGTTGAAGGAGTTGAAGGATCAGTTACAGGAGTTATTGGGCAAGGGTTTTATTCGACCCAGTGTTTCGCCTTGGGGTGCTCCTGTATTGTTTGTGAAGAAAAAGGACGGTTCTATGCGTATGTGCATTGACTATCGTCAGCTGAACAAGGTTACAGTGAAGAACCGGTATCCTTTGCCCCGTATTGATGATTTATTTGACCAGCTACAGGGCGCACATGTGTTTTCTAAGATTGATTTGCGCTCCGGGTATCACCAGCTGAAGATTCGGGAGCCAGATATCCCGAAGACTGCCTTCAGGACCCGGTATGGTCACTATGAGTTCCTCGTGATGTCTTTTGGGTTGACTAATGCCCCAGCAGCCTTTATGCATTTGATGCACAGTGTGTTCAGGCCTTATCTGGACTCGTTCGTGATTGTCTTCATTGATGATATTCTAGTATATTCCCGGAGCCGGGAAGAGCACGAGCAGCATTTAAGGATAGTGCTTCAGATTCTGAGGGAGAAGCAGCTTTATGCCAAGTTCTCTAAATGTGAATTCTGGTTGAGTTCGGTGGCATTTTTGGGCCACGTGGTGTCGAGTGATGGTATTCAAGTAGATCCGAGGAAGGTGGAGGCTGTGGAGAGTTGGCCCAGACCCTCCTCCGCTACTGAGATTCGCAGTTTCCTTGGTTTGGCGGGCTATTACCGTCGTTTCGTAGAGGGTTCTCTTCGATTGCAGCACCTATGACTAGATTGACCCAAAAGGGTGCCCCTTTTCAGTGGACAGACGAGTGTGAGGCGAGCTTTCAGAAGCTCAAGACAGCTTTGACTTCGGCCCCTATATTGATGTTGCCTACGGGTTCGGGGTCCTATACTGTATATTGTGATGCCTCACGAGTTGGACTCGGTGCGGTATTGATGCAGGACGGTAGGGTGATTGCCTACGCGTCGAGACAGCTGAAGGTGCATGAGAAGAATTACCCTGTTCATGATTTGGAGCTAGCTGCCATTGTTCACGCCTTGAAAATTTGGCGTCATTATTTATATGGGGTTCCTTGTGAGATCTACACCGATCACCGGAGCTTGCAGCACTTGCTTAAGCAGAAGGACCTGAATATGCGTCAGAGGAGATGGTTGGAGCTACTGAAGGACTATGATATTACTATTCTCTATCATCCGGGCAAGGCTAATGTGGTTGCCGATGCCTTGAGTCGTCGGGCAGAGAGTTTGGGGAGTTTGGCGTATCTACCAGCTTCGGAGAGGCCTATGGCGATGGATGTTCAGGCTTTAGCCAGACAGTTTGTTAGATTGGATCTTTCGGAGCCCATCCGGGTTCTGGCTTGTGTAATTTCTCGGTCTTCTCTATCTGACCGCATCAGGGAGCGTCAGTTCGACGACCCTCATTTGCTTGTCCTTCAGGATAGAGTTCGGCGTGGTGATGTTCGAGATGTTACCATCGGAGATGATGGAGTTATGAGGATGCAAGGGCGCATCTGTGTGCCCAATGTAGATGATCTTCGAGAGCTGATTCTAGCAGAGGCCCATAGCTCGCGGTATTCCATCCATCCGGGAGCCGCGAAGATGTATCAAGACTTGAAACAACATTACTGGTGGAGGCGGATGAAGAGGGATATAGTCGATTATGTTTCTAGATGCCTCAACTGCCAGCAGGTGAAGTATGAGCATCAGCGTCCGGGTGGATTGATGCAGCAGATTGAGATTCCCGAGTGGAAATGGGAACGCATTACCATGGACTTTGTATCTGGACTTCCACGGACTGTTAGGAAGTTTGATTCCATTTGGGTTATTGTGGATCGGCTGACCAAGTCCGCCCATTTCATACCGGTGAGCACTACATATTCATCGGAGCGACTGGCGGAGATCTATATCAGGGAGGTAGTTCGGCTGCATGGTATTCCAGTTTCCATCATTTCAGATAGAGGCACTCAGTTCACTTTACGGTTCTGGAGAGCTGTACAGCATGAATTAGGTACTCGGGTGGAGCTGAGCACATCCTTTCACCCCCAGATTGATGGGCAGTCCGAGCGCACTATTCAGATTTTGGAGGATATGCTCCGTGCGTGCGTGATTGAGTAGGTTCATGGGATCACTTCTTGCCACTGGCGGAGTTTGCTTATAACAACAGCTACCAGTCTAGTATTCAGATGGCACCGTACGAGGCCCTATATGGTAGGAGGTGCGGGTCTCCCGTGGGTTGGTTTGAGCCGGGCGAGGCCAGATTGCTAGGTACTGATATGGTTCAGGAGGCTATGGATAAGGTCAAGGTGATTCAAGACAGACTTCGTGCAGCCCAGTCTAGACAGAAGAGTTATGCGGACAAGAAGGTTCGCGATGTGGCCTTTATGGTTGGTGAGCGGGTTCTGCTTCGAGTCTCGCCCATGAAGGGCGTTATGAGGTTTGGAAAGAAAGGAAAGCCGAGTCCTAGATTTATTGGCCCTTTTGAGATTTTGAGGCGTGTTGGGGAGGTTGCTTATGAGTTGGCCTTACCTCCCAGCCTAGCCGGAGTTCACCCCGTACTTCATGTCTCCATGCTCCGGAGATACCATGGTGACCCGTCGCATGTGTTGGATTTCACTTCTGTTCAGCTAGACAAGGATCTGTCTTATGTTGAGGAGCCAGTTGCCGTTCTAGACAGGCAGGTTAGAAAGCTGAGGTCAAAGAACATCGCATCGGTAAAGGTTCAGTGGCGAGGCCAGCCGGTCGAGGAGGCGACTTGGGAGACCGAGCAGGATATGCGCAACGAGTACCCTCATCTTTTCACTACTCCGGGTATGTTTTCTATGCTCGTTCGAGGACGAACGAATCTTTTAAGTGTGGGAAGATGTAACGACCCGACCGGTCGTTTTAGAAAATTTCACCCCAATCCCTAATTTAACTGTTCCCCTAAGTTCATTTCTGCTATTGTGGGTTGCCGGGAGAGTCGGTTCTGAAAAATTGAGCATTTTGGGACAATTAGTCCCTAAATAAGAGCTTTGAAGCTAGAAAATGGCCCGTAGCCGGAACAGTGTTAAGACGATCTCGGAACGGAAATCCGATGGTTCCATTAGCTCCGTTAGGTGATTTCGGGGTTGGGAGCGCGTTCGGAATGTATTTTGGAGGTCCGTAGCTCAATTAGGCTTGAAATGCCGAAGGTTGAAATTTTGACGAATCCGAACGTTAGGTGAGATTTTGATCCGGGGGTCGGAATGGAATTCCGACAATTTCTGTAGCTTCGTTATGTAATTTTGGATATGTCCGCAAATTTTCAGGTCATTCGGAAGACGTTTGGTCGGGTTTTAGATCGAATGTGTAATTCAGAGAGTTTTAAGAAATTTAGGCTTGAATTCAATGTGAATTATGGGTTTTGATGTTGTTAGACGTGTTTTGAGGATTGGAACAAGTTCGAATAAGGTATTAGGATGTGTTGGTGTGTTTGGATAAGATTCCGGGGGCCTCGGGGAGGATTCGGATGGTTAAACGGGAGAAAATCATGGAAATTGCAGGTTAGGGAATTCTGTCTCTGTTGTTTTCGCCCCTGCGGAAATGGAACCGCAGAGGTGAGTCCGCTGAAGCGGAAATTGGAGCGCGGAAGCGGACTGGAGCGCAGGGGCGGTCCTTGTCCGCATGAGCGGCCTCGCAGGTGCGAGGATGGGGACCGCAGAAGCGGTCAGGAGACGAGTGGGGAATCTCGCGGAAACGGACAAGCCTCCGCAGAGGCGAGTCCGCTGAAGCGGACTTTTGTTCGTAGGAGCGGAGAGTTCCGCAGGAGCGGACCTTTGTCCGCAGGAGCGGCCTCGCGGAAGCGGCTTTAGGCTCGCAGAAGCGGAATGGGCCAGCCAGGCCTGGGCTTCGCAGAAGCAACATAATGTCGCGGAAGCGGATCCGCAGAAGCGGAATTTCGTCCGCAGAAGCGGAAATCGCAGGGAGTTAATTATGTCGGAAGTTAGAAATTTCAGAAACATTTCCAAACTTTGAGGGCTCGGCTTAAGGGGCGATTTGGGCGATTTTGAAGGGAGATTCAAGGGGTTTCTTCAGGTAATCAACTATGGACTCAAATTATGATTATTGTTGACACTATTATGCAATTATCTCATGAAAATGGAGGAATTTGGGGTGTTTTATGGGGGTTTTTCACCCTAGGCTTGAACTTTAGAAGATCAAGGTTTTGAGTGGGCAAATGGAGTCCGAATTTGATAAACTTTATATGCTTAGACTCGTATTGAGACAAGGGTTCCGAATATATAACTTTCGTGATTTTTCGATAAGCATACCGAAAGTCGGGTTTTGGCAACTTGTGGGTTTTGGTATATTTTGAGTTATTTTGATTGGGTAATGCCCAATTGGCCTATTTTGATGTGATTCTATTGATTTTTATCGGATACTACACTTGTGGAGGCCGACATTCGCGGCAAGAGGGTTATTTCTTAGCGGTTTTGTACCGGAATTGAGGTAAGTGGCTTGTCTAACTTCGTGTGGGGGACTTTCACCCCTAGGATATTATTGTGATACTTTAAATGCCTTGTACGCGAGGTGACGGGCGTGTACATACGCTGGTTGTTGAGCACATACTTTACTCAAAATGTTCAATGAGTGATATTCCTGTTCTTAGTTGTTAAATTCGATATCCCTACCCGATAGTAGTTAGAAAAGCATGATTAGATAGAATCTAACTGTCTAGTTGCTTAATTGACTTACTTGAGTTTTTCTTGGTAATCGCTGGCGCTGTTCATCGGCGAAGTTATCATTAAGCATATTATACTTCTCTCTATGTATTCCTTTACTTGCTGTGGTTATGGACTACGGGTTCGATTCCCGAGATCCTGAGATTATTGAAATATGGACTACGGGTTCGATTCCCGAGATCCTGAGATTATTGAAATGTGGACTACGGGTTCGATTCCCGAGATCTTGAGATTATTGAAATGTGGACTACGGGTTCGATTCCCGAGATCCTGAGATTTTTGAAATATGGACTACGGGTTCGATTCCCGAGATCCTGAGATTATTGAAATGTGGACTACGGGTTTGATTCCCGAGATCCTGAGATTATTGAAATGTGGACTACGGGTTCGATTCCCGAGATCCTGAATTATTGGTAAGGACTGCGGGTTCGATTCCCGGAGATCCTGAGTTATTGAGATATTATTGAGACATGGACTGCGGGTTCGATTCCCGGAGACCCAGAGGTACTGAGAATGGGACTGTGGGTTCAATTCCCACAGATTCTGGATTTGTTTATTTGAGTTGGTTATTTGTTGTTAGCTTAATTGTAGACAGTTGCAGTAATCATCATAATGTTGTTATTTCGGAAATTATTATCATTTAAACTGTTTATTTTGTTATCATCATTATATTATTGTTTTCTCGGTAGGGCCCTGACCTACCTCGTCACTACTCCATCGAGGTTAGGCTTGGCACTTACTGAGTACCGCCGTGGTGTACTCATGCTACTCTTCTGCACACTTTTGTTGTGCAGATCCAGGTACATCAGAGGAGGCTCGTGCTAGGTGATTTCCGCAGCTTTTCTGGAGACCTCGAGGTATGATCTGCTACGTCCGCAGATCCAGAGGCTTTCCTTCTATTCTAGTAGTACTAGTTGACATTTTTCTTCATGTCGTTGTTAGATACTCTTTATACATAGAGCCACAGTTGTATTTCCCCTTTTAGTCCGTGTTACCGTGGGGTTCCGGATCTTGGTAGTGTTTTATTCATTGTGTGATGGATGTATGTGCCAAGCGGCACGGATTACATATCTTTTATGCTATTTTTCCGTTGTTTCTTATTTAAGTATTTATAACTTGTATATTCCGCAACGTGTTAGGCTTACCTAGTCGTGGGGACTGGGTGCCATCACGACATGTTCATAATTGGTGAACTAAGGTCGTGACACTTTCGGAACTAGATAATAACAGTATCAGATTCAAGAAGGCACAATGCTTAGATAGTTATTATTGTTTACCTAGCTGGATATCATAAGATGTAGGAGATATGTATATTGTTTATGAATGATGAATGTGGAATTTGTTGGCTTGCTCAAGTATATTTGATTTTGGAGATGTCCTGCAAATTGATGTCTTCTTTTAGTTTTGAAATGGTTTAAGAATTTCCTATTGTTTTTTCGCATATATTAAGAGAGAGACTCATTTAACTATTAAGAATAAGGATCCATATAAAAAACATCAGCTAGAAGCATGTGCTGCTATAAAACATTGATGTATGATTACATATTCTCTTTTAGGCATTGGCATTTATTTTATAAAAATCTGGAAAATAACTGTAAATGGGAATAAAAATACATATCTATAAGGCTTAAATTTTCTAGTATTTGTTCCCTAACTTACCTAAACGTTGTAACTACAGCCATAAGTTTTATTTATGGAACACTTGTGGTTTGGTTAATCGTGAGAATACCTGGGAAAAGTCTTGGAGTAAGAAGAAATGGGGTGTTAAGATTATAGCTTATTTAAATAATTTGAATACCAATATGATTGATGATTACTTTATTTCAGCTTATTTCTAGTTCTCACCTTCTCTGTGGCACTTCTAGAAATAGATTTTTTTTGTTCTAATTCTTATTTTCTTCTCTTTTCTTTGCATGTACACTTTGGAGCAAATGGAGTCTTAATTCGAGACTCCTACAGTGGATTCTCATGGAGACTCAACACTGCCACTACATGGAGTCATTGCATACCATCTTCCTTAATTAGATCACCAAGAGCACCGGATAACAAGAAAACAAGCGAAACGCTTGGGGGCGCCTATGGCGTCTTTCTTATCTTTTTTTTTCTTTCTCTTTTACATTCGTTTGTCTCACTTCTTGATCACAACTGATTTATTTGTCTGTGTTTATCTCATGTTGAGCATGAATTTAATAATTAGCTTATTTAATTATTTGTATTCTCTGCTAGCAAATACAGTACCCATTTATCCCATAGGATTCGATCTATAGAAAAGGCAAAAAAAGAAGTGAACTTACAAAGATTTCAAATCATTTTTGTTAAATCTACTTTCTAACTTGTGGAGTCGTCCGTGGTCTTGGTAAGTATTTCAAAAAATCTATATCTTTATTGCATTTCAAATCATGACTTTTTTTTGTTTTTAACTAAGTTTTTTATGGATTTTAAACAAACCATCCTTTAATTTTCAAGTCAATCTTTAATAACAGTAGTTTAATTTTAGACTAGTTTAACCAACATAGATAAGCTGCTTAGAGGTTCACAAATATTTATGCTAAACTCCTCTTTGCAACAAGAAAAACTTTTACGCTTCTTTTACTTAGTTGATTTGATATTATTAACTCTATAAAGTTAAAGTCATTCTATACTTAACTACGAGCTATTTTTATCACTTACAAATGTCGAAAATGTATGATTGTATTATGTGACAAGAGCTTAGATTAATTAACCTAAGTTTGGCCGGTTAACCGTATTAACGGATCATATAGGGTGCCTTAACAACCTTCCCTATAGGATTAATTAGAACCCTTACCCATAGTCTTAAAGGTTAAGTAGGCCATAAAACAGAGTTAATTTTAAGCACCACTTTAGTTTAAAATTGGTGTCCTAATTCACCATTAAATTAATTAGGTGGCGACTCTCTTTAATTAGTTAAACCTTCAGAATTACCAACATTTTATACTCTAGTTTGACCTGTGTTAAAATGGGGTATAACAGCATGGCGACTCTGCTGGGGATGCAAGGTTCTAAACCATAACAAACTTAGGTTAATAAAATTGAATTGTGTGTTTGTAATTGTTTATGATGATGCTTATTTGAATTGCCTTTATGCGATAAACTTTATTATATGAATTGTTTATTTGTTCTTATTGCTTTTTATAAATTGTCATTCCGTTTCACTTCCTCCACTTTTGGAAAATTCACACAAAGCACACACCTAGCGGTTACGCGGTTTGCGGCCGTGCACTACTAAAAATACCTTTTAGGAGAAAGTTCGTGGGTAGGTCGATCAGCGGTGCAGTCGACAGTCACGGGCTTTCTACTCTCGAGTTGTTCACTTGGGAGCAGACCAGTCTAGTTAACCCACTCTTAGTCAACCTAAGATAGAGCTAAACCAAAATTCATTTAAGATCATGCATCATTTAACCTTAGGTGGCTTAATACCCGAGGTGTATTAAGTCCATTAATTAACCTTACCTAAATGTCCAAGTGGGTTTTCTACCCCAAGTGACACTTATCATATTTATGTGCATTATTTGAAGGGTAAATATGTCAATTATGTAGATTATTTACTTTAAATTAATTAAATCCTAGTTAAGGAGCATGACTTTTGTTTTTATAATATGTGTAATATTTTCAAATAATATAATCTTACGGAACAACGAGAAGTTTAAACATGACAAAATATCTTTTATTATATTTTCTTTGATTTTCTTTACGTAAAAATAAATAAATGGCTTAAGCGATTCATGTACTTCTTTTGCTTTTTGAAAAATAAAATTACTTACTTAATTAATTATAATAAATATATTTTATTATACTCTTTTGAGGAAAATACACTCTCTTTAAAATTAAAAAAATATATAAAAAGAAATGTTTAAGCAGTTATATTTTACTATTTATTTTCTTTAACAAATAGAATTACTTAATTAATTTATAGAAATGCGATGATACATAATGACATATTTACCTTTCAAATACACGTTAGGCCTACCTCTTGCACAAAGAGGTCCCTTACATATTAGGACGCGCAATTATTTGTTATACTTGGAAATTTGTAATATGTTGGCTTGTTTATTTGCTTACTCGCTATATTGTTTTTATTATTTTTACTAACGTCGTTTGTTATTTCTCAGAAGAAAGGTGTTGCCTATCCAACTGCTTACATATTTATTTAAATACATTTGTTCATATATTTTATCTTATGCATATTTTTATCCTCCTGACTTAATAATAATAATAATAATAATAATCAATCGTTCCGCGCTTAATGCCCTTTACGACTCTAGAGCATTGCTTAAGTATTTTCTTAGGCCCAGATTTCTCTTAGGTCCCTTTCAATTCCTAGAGTCCAATTAAGATATCTTTTTATTTTTGAAGAAGGTCCTTTTGTCTCTAACAAGATATCATTAAAATTGGCATAATTTTCATAATTAGGTAATATATTTTTCCCATCTAGCTTCGCTAGTTAAGGGTGCCTTCTTTTTAAAAAAAATATATAGTTACATATTTTTTAATATTGCCACTCGTGCCTCACATAATTTTACACCTTCAATTTTCACACATGCCTAAACCTCTATCTCCAATAATATAGAAATAAATAGGTTTCATAAAATATATTTAGCATTTTACCTATGCCTTAAAATTTTCACCTTCGCGACAATTCACATTTTCCAAATTGGTAGATGGTCAAATTTTCGAGCAATAGAAGGCTATTATTTGGTCAATTTATATTGTCAAATTATTCTAATATTTCTACCTATTCAATTCAAGTATTTGTATCGTCTTATTTCGGGTTGTCGAGATTAATCTTCATGCACCCGTTAATTCTATGTTTTGGCACGTTAGTCGAGGTACTATTTTCCAAGCCTTGACAACATTATGATTTGACAATAAAAAAATTATAGTATTTTCATGACTACCATATCCTTATCAATTATTTTGACTCCAAGCTTGTCTATATACAAATACTAACAAATTATTCTCAAGATAAAAAATCACCAATTTTTGGCTCCTCTTATATGTAGACCTATTATAAGACTTGACCCATCAATTTCTTAGGAATGTATTCTTAAAAGTTCTACCCTCAACTTTAGTTCTTACCATCTATATTATGTCTTTCCTCCAAAGGTTGACTTAAGTTGAACATCAAAGCAAGGAAAATTTCAAAGACGATATGGCTGATCGGATTGTAGTGATTGACTTGGTTGAAGATGAAGTTGCTGGCAAGAAAATAGAATCATCCCAAGATAAGATTGTCAAGCTTGAAATAAAGGTGGCACAAATGGAGCAAGAAATTGATGGCATTAAGAAAATGATAGCCGATCTTAAGAACTCGACCAACGAAAAGGGCTACTCTTCAATTCGCACAGCTCCACCTCCCATTTATGAATGTAATGCCGAGTCTTTCCCACATATGCACTCTTTCTTGATAGAAAAGGCATTCGGTAGCTTGGCCGAGATAAGTAAGGATAGAGAAAGTGGTGGAAAATATTTCAACGTAGAGAGTACATATGTTCCTTCGGGAAATGTCTTACAACACGAGTCAAATTTTGCTGTGGCAGAAAATGAAAATGGGAATATTGCTAATCTCCCTAATGTTCCAATGTACAATGCAAAAGGTTGTGCTCAAAGCCATTTGAAAGCATATCATGATTGGCTAGCATGCATAGATCAAGGAAATGAATTTAAGTTGAAGCTCTTTGTTAGGACACTCACAGGACCAGCATTAACATGGTATGCAAAGCAAGACACATGGAAATGGTTCAGTTGGAATGACCTAGTAAAGGACTTTGTCGAGCAATATGGGTCTTCCAACGATACTACTAGCAGATGCAACTCGTTGAAGAGAAAATCCATAGAGTCTTCTCAGAGTTTGAAAGCAAATGAACCTCAAGGAAATGCAGTAGAATCAACTTTAAAGCTTGGCAAGCCATTTAAGACACACCTCGAGGATAAAGGAAAAAGAGTAATTGATGAAGTATTAAATCATCCACCATTAGCACCCAAGATAAGAAAATCCCAAAACTTTATCCTTTTGAGTGAACCACCTTCTATTATTTTTGAGAGATTGAAATCATTTGGTATCATGCAACCAAAACCTGCCAAAATCCCTCCACCCCATTTCAATCCAACCAAGTGTTGTGCATTTCACTCGGGCATGCTAGGGCACACAACAGATGAATGTCATTGTTTGAAAGAGGAAATACAGGAGTTGTTGCATAATGGTAGGGTCATTCAGGGACCGGTGCCTCCCCTTCAGTCCATGTGGTACCAACTTCCAAATGTCATCCCTATACAGAATTTCACCCAAGTAGCTTATCCGCAATTTGCTAATCCAGCAATAGAGAAGAATTGAGCATGTGGAAGAGCCTCTCAGAAGAAGAATAGTTGGGAATCGTTAACTAAGATTTAGTTTTTGAAGTAGAAATATCATTAGAATTTATGTTATTTTGTGTGCTTAATTGGTCATCTTTTGTATCCATCTTTTGTAACGAACTATGACCAGCTTGATTCTTATCGGATAGAATATGTTATCGGGTTTAGCCCTTTTATTTTAAAATTTTCGATTTGTATTTGTTTGTAACTGAACTACGTCGGACCTGATTCTCGTGGTGGGATACGTAGGCAGTCTATATAATACTCAGTCTCATTATAGCAAAATTTCCATTTTCGGTTCATGAAAGAAACTTGGACAGATTATTGGCGCACAGGTTGAGTATGCTAAACATGAAATCATGCCATTGAGTAATCATCAGAGACTTCATAAAGACTGGGGCAATGTTCTAAAGCACGCTTGAGTCTTGAAATGACCAAAACATGTGCTAGAGCTAAAGCTTTGATGTTCGACATGAGTCAACCTTTCACAAAATTTCAAATCAATTCGCTTCCATGACAAGTCTCAAGCGTTAGAGCCCTCTAGATAACAATTCATTCTCGTCCATCCTATTTGCAACATCGGCCATCATTTCTAGTTTAAGACTCCAACTTAACATAGCATGAATTAATCTATATACTCTATTATTTTTAGGTATTTACTTCATTATGATTATGCGCTAACACTTTATTTTCGTTTGTATAGTTTTATTCTTCCTTTAAAGGTTGCCTAGCATTGAACACTATTTTAGCTACGAATCTGCAAAAGGACGAGGCAATTATGACAGACCGATTTGAAGAATTCAACACTAGTAAGGGACTATTGCAAGCACAGACCGATGGTACCAAGACAAATGTGGTGCGAAGAAACATGTTGGTTAATCTTGGAAACACTTTCGACCTACTTCCAAATATAGCTTCTGCTTCCACCTCAAATCAAAATATTTGCTTAACCATATCTTCTTGCCCAAATCCTATTCATGCAATGTCTTCACAAATGCCATTAACTTACATTCCTAATCAAGTTATGATGATGCCCAATATCCATCCTTCTACGGTCGCAATTCCTTTTAGGGAAGACAAGTAAGACCAATTAGCATTGTGCCAATATGCAAGACATGGTAAAGAAATACAGTCAAATGGCCACAAGAATTTAGATAATAAGCTCCAGCATCTAAGGAAAGCCATTGAAAATGAGCTGCAATCAAGAAGTTATCAAAGTTTGAAGTATGAAGATTTGTGTTTGCATCCACATGTTGAAATTCAGCTAGGGTACAAGCTGCCAAAGTTCAACACTTTTAATGGGATTGGAGATCCCGTTGCTCATTTAAAGGATTACTACACCAGATTGACTGGCATTGGACATAATGAGGCCGTTCGAATGAGATTATTCATTCAAAGTTTGTCGGGATTAGCGCTCACTTGGTACACCAGACAAGATTTTAGCAAATGGCATACATGGGAAGATATGGCCCATGATTTTGTGAAGCAATACGAGTTTAACATCAGAAGTGATCCGCACATGGTTGATTTGCTCAAAATAAAGAAAATGCCGCGTGAATCTTTTCAAGAATATGCCACACGATGGAGGTTAGAAGCTTCAAAAATTCATCCTCCATTGCCAGAGGGGTAATTGATATCAACCTTTGTCCAAATTCAAGAAGGCATATATTTTGATAAGCTACTCGGAACTTGTGCACGTAATTTCTCTGATTTGATTCGAATTGGAAACGAGCTAGAACGTGGCATTCAGGAAGGAAGAGTTGTCGACAAATCAACATCTCAAATGATTAACCAAACCTTCCATCAAGAGATACATGGAAACCTGCAAGGCAAAGAAGGTAACTCAGTTGCCACGACTATGCACCAGCCGCAATGCTATGACAATAACCCACTTGTGCAATCCTATGACACTTCCAACTTCAACAATAAGCACCTCCAGTCTAATCGCCAACAAAGTTTCAGGAGACAATCTCCCCGAGCACAATGCAGCCTCCAACCACAAAAGAAGGTGAAGCCCTGCTCTTTCACTCACTTGGATGAGCCATTGGTTGATATACTTGAACGATTGAAAGCCAAAGGTCTTCTACAACCGAGGAAGGGATTCATCTCTGAGCATCCACCTCAAAACTTTGATCCATCTATGTAACGACCCGGACCGTCGTTACGGGAATTACCACCCCGTTATCTTGCATTTACATATATTATGCTTTTAAAACAGTATTAAAATATATCGGGTGAGTTAGGAGTGATTTGGATTGAAAATGCAACAAATAGCATGTTTGAAGAAAGCTTGAAAATGAAAAGTCAACCAAGAGTTGACTTTTGAGTTAGAGTGCTCGGAACCGGATTCTGATGATTCGACTAGTTCCGGGGGATCATTTATGACTTAGGAGAACAATTAGAATTGAATTCGGAGATCCGGTGTAGTTTTAAGCTTGAATTGGCGAATGTTGAATTTTGGCGAAAACCGGATGGTAGGTGATATTTTGATCCGGGGGTCGGAATGAAATTCCGACAATTTCTGTAGCTTCGTTATGTGATTTTGGATATGTCTGCAAATTTTCAGGTCATTCGGACATCGTTTGACCGGGTTTTGGATTGAATGATAGTTTTGAAAGTTTTGAAGAAACTTAGGCTTGAATCCGTGGATAATGGGTGATTTTGATGTTTTGTATGGTGTTTTTATGATTGGAACAAGTCCGTATCATGTTTTGGGGTATGTTGGTGGTTTTCGTTGGGGTCCCGGGGGCCTCGGGATGGATTCGGACCATCAACCGGGCATTTGGACTTGGCAAAAATCTGCAGAAAACTGCAGGTTCTGCCCAGGCCCTTAAGCCTTCGCGTTCGCGTGACCGGTGTCGCGTTCGCGAAGGCCAAGCCTTTTTGTGCATCGCGTTCGCGGGAGAAGGAGTCGCGTTCGCGTAGGTCTGGGGTGTTAAGCATCGCGAACGCGTTGCTTGGGTCGCGTTCGCGTAGGGTCGTGGTGTTGTGCTTCGCGTTCGCGGGAGGTCTATCGCGAACGCGTAGAAGAAATCCGGGTGGCTGGGAGTTTGAACATCGCGAACGCGTGGGATGCGTCGCGTCCGCGAAGGGTTACAGGATTTGAGCATCGCGAACGCGTGGCCAGCGTCGCGTTCGCGAAGAGTAAGGCGGGTTTGTTCATCGCGAACGCGTAGAGGGTCACGCGAACGCGATGAACAATGGTGTATGGCAGTGAATTTAATCCAGAAACAGAGAGTTACGGGTTCATTAACCCAAAACACACATTTGATCCCTAGAGAGAAGAAAACTCGAGGAAATCACTGAGAAGTCATCGGGTATTCGTCGGAGGTAAGATTCTTGACTCAAAAACATCAATTTATGGTAGTATTAACATCAATCTTCATGAAATTGGGTTGAAATCTTGAAGAAATGTGGCCTAAGTATTAAAAACGGGATTTTTGGATTTGGAAGGCCATTTGAACTCCGATTTCGATAAATTTTATATGCACGGACTCGTGGCGAGATAAGGATCGCGTTGGTACTAATTTCCGAATTTTCCGAGCAGTGGGGCCCGGGGTCGGGTTTTACCAACTTAGTGTAATTTTGCGAATTTCATATAAATTGAAGTGGGTTATGATTCTTTGACCCGTAGTTGATATAATTATTGTTATTTGACTAGATTCTACACACGAGGCAACGAAATTCAAAGGAAAAGGCATCGCGGACGATTCTACGACCGGCTAGAGGTGAGTAGTTTGTGTATATTGTAGCCTGAGGGTTCGAAACCCCGGCTTAGCACATTGTGACGCTAATAGGGCGTGGTTCGCACACCATGGCAGGTGCGGGATTGATTGTGATTGGGGATTGAGACTTGGTCCATCCCGGAAATGAATAATATGTGTTAGTGTTGGAAATACACTGTATTTGCTATATTTGTGGGCTGTAAGCCTTGTTTGGGGCCTTGTGCCGATCTGTAGCATCCTTAGAGGACAATATTTATGTGATAGCTGTAATTGCTTAAATCACTGATCTCAGTTCTGGAAATCGAAATCACACTTTTGAAATGCTAAGTCACCGGTTTTTACAAATCTAATAAAGATAAAAGTATTTTTCATAAATTATGAATTGAGAACTGGAATTAAGGAAAATGAATTGTTTTGTGACTTAATTGTTTATTGTGGACTGAGCATGGGATCGGGCTGCACGCCGCAGTGGTTGATATGAGGGTCGGGCTGCACGCCGCAGCAGTATTGCACTTGGGCTGTAGGAGCCCCTCCGGAGTCTGTACACACCCCGAGTGAGCGCCGTCGACGTTAAATTGGATCGGGCTACACGCCGTAGCGGTTATGTGCATTGCATTGCATCTTTATTTGTTGAATTACTCTGTGGTAGCTGAATTGTACTGTTGATGCTAGTTCGTAGGAGATTCGGACTGTAGTGTAGCTTCATATTGTGGTATTTTGTGGATTTCTTACTTTCAGCTACATATATATATTTGTTACTCACTGAGTACTTAGTACTCACCCCTACTCCCTGCACCTTTTGTGTGCAGACTCAGGTACACAGGAGCAGTAGACGGACATCTCCAGCGTTTACATTGTCACATCGAGTTGCTGAGGTAGTTGCCTACGTTCGCAGAGCCTAGCTTCTCCTCTCATTCCAGTTGTTATTGTATATTTTGTATTCAGACTTGAGTACTTCTATATCGTACTCTCTATTTCTGTTGGGTTTTGTTAGAGGCTCTAGACTTGTGACTCCGGATCTTTGGGAGTGTCAGTACTTTTGTTCAATATTATTATTATTGGAGTTCTTAAACTCATATATTCTTCTTGGGTTGTCCATTTGGGGACTGGTATTGTGTTATAATTAAATTGTTGGTTTGGCTGGCCTAGCTTGATTGTTGGGCGCCATCACGACCGGATTTGGGTCGTGACAAGTTGGTATCAGAAGCTCTAGGTTATTAGGACTCGCGAGTCATGAGCCGGTTTAGTAGACTTTCGCAGATCGGTACGTAGACGTCCGTATCTATCTTCGAAGGGCTACAGAAACTTTAGGAAAAACCTCATTTTCTTGAATTCATATCGTGCGATTTGTGTTATCGTGAAATTAAATCTTTCCATATTCTATTCTCTCGCAGATGGCGAGAACACGAGCTAACGGACGTGGCGGACGACCACCATTGGCACCCGGAGGCCGTGGTCGTGGCAGAGGTAGGGCAGCAGCACCAGCACCAGTACCTGCTGATCCACCAGCCGATCAGACTCAGGACCAGATTCCAGCGGCAAACGCTCCGGCAGCTCAGGGTCAGGCACCGGCAGTGCCTATTGTGATACCGGGTCTTCAGGAGACCTTGGCTCAGATATTATCAGTGTGCACAGGCTTGGCACAGGTAGTTGCTGCTACTGCTGCCGATATCTTCTTCACGGGCGAGGGGAGGGAATCGGACCCCGTGGCTCGCACGCCGAGCCGGTTCGACCCGGTTGCGCCGTTGCACTAGCTCACTGCATATGTGGTTCCGATTATGCCCGACGATGAGCGACGTCGTTTGGAGAGACTTGAGAGGCTACGGCCTCCGAGCATTCGGTGGAGCTGAGGGCGAGGATGCCTAGGGTTTTCTTGACAGATGTCGGCGCATGCTTCGCACCGCGGGTATTCTAGAGTCCGGCGGTGTTTCATTCACCACTTTTCAGTTCACAGGTGCAGCATTTCAGTGGTGGGAGGATTTTGAGAGGCGTAGGCCCGCTGGGGCAGTGCCCCTCACTTGGCAGCAGTTCTCCATGGTATTTTTGGAGAAGTACGTGCCTCGGTCTCGGAGAGAGGAGCTGCGACGTCAGTTCGAGTGGTTGAAGCAGGGAGAGATGACGGTTAATTAGTACGAGATGAGATTCACACAGCTGGCCCGTCATGCCATGTGGATGGTTCCTACAGACAAGGAGAGGATTCGGAGATTTATTGATGGTCTTATTTATCCCATCCGCATATTGATGACCGGGGAGAGAGTTTCGACAGTTACCTTTGAGGAGGTGGTTGATGCGGCCCGTCACATTGAGACAGA
The DNA here is from genome assembly GCA_032618575.1 of Nicotiana noctiflora. Classification (NCBI taxonomy): domain Eukaryota; kingdom Viridiplantae; phylum Streptophyta; class Magnoliopsida; order Solanales; family Solanaceae; genus Nicotiana; species Nicotiana noctiflora. The sequence goes on along the minus strand of JASVEL010006601.1, from coordinate 120,923 downwards.
TCGCCGCCGAGAGCGAGAGGAGAGAGAGGCTAAGAGGCCTCGTGGTGCTGGCAGTTACAGTGGTGCTCCGTCTAGGGGCCAATTTCAGCATAGCAGAGGTCGCTCTTTCGGGTCTCATCAGTCTGGACGTACGGAGTCCGGTGGGGTTTCATCGATCGTGGTCGTCGAGGCCGGCGAGGGTTATCGGGGTCGGCGGAGCCGTCGGCCGAGTCGGCACCGCACGCGAGTGCTCTTCCGGCTCGAGCTGCGCTCCTGTTTCCTCGGCGCGGGATTCATCGGTAGCGAGGGTCCTCAGCAGCCCCTTCTTCCATCTGCGGGCCGTTGTTTTGAGTGCGGTGATTTGGGCCATATCGGGAGAGAGTGTCCTCAGTGGCTTCGTAAGCGGTCACAGCGGAGGGATCAACCTTCGTCTTCTACTCCTGTTTCTTCGGCGCCGGCACGGTCGGCTAGGACTGGTGGCCGAGGTATCCAGAGGTCGCCCCGGGGGCGAGGATCGTGCTTGGTGGAGGTCGGGCTCGTTTCTATGCTCTTCGGACGGGAAGGATGCTAGTGCTTCGGATGCGGTTATTTCAGGTATTATCTCAGTCTGCCACAGGGGATGCTTCCGTCTTATTTGATCCCGGATCCACCTATTCTTATGTCTCTACTTACTTTGCACATCATTTGGGTATGACCCGTGGTATTCTTGCTTTGCCCGTACATGTGTCTACCCCAGTGGGGGATACTGTTGTTGTGGATCTGGTATATCGATCCTGTATTATTACTATTGGGGGTCTGGAGACCCGAGTTGATTTATTACTACCGGGCATGGTGGATTTCGATGTAATTCTAGGCATGGATTGGCTATCTCCTTACTATGCGATTCTGGACTGTCATGCCAAGACAGTCACACTAGCTATTCCAGGTAATCCGAGGATCGAGTGGCGTGGCTTGACTGATTATGTGTCCGATAAGGTGATTTCTTATATAAAGGCCCAACGAATGATTGGCAAGGGTTGTTTATCTTATTTGGCCTTCATTAGAAATGTTGAGGCCGAGACACCCGGTCTTGATTCGGTCCCCATTGTGAGGGAGTTTCCGGATGTATTTCCAGCAGACCTGCCAGGCATGCCGCCTGATAGAGATATTGATTTTGGTATTGACTTGTTGCTGGGCACTCAGCCCATTTCTATTCCTCTCTATCGCATGGCACCAGCAGAGTTAAAAGAATTGAAAGAATAGCTTCAGGAACTCTTAGATAAGGGTTTCATTCGTCCTAGTGTGTCACCTTGGGGTACACCGGTGTTGTTCGTAAAGAAGAAAGATGGCACAATGAGAATGTGCATTGATTACAGGCAGCTGAACAAGGTAACAGTGAAGAATAAGTACCCATTACCTCGTATCGAGGACCTATTTGATCAGCTACGGGGAGCTAGTGTATTTTCTAAGATTGATCTTCGATCGGGCTATCATCAGTTGAAGATCAGGGACTCAGATGTTATGAAGACAGCGTTCAGGACGCGATATGGGCACTACGAGTTCCTGGTGATGTCTTTCGGGCTAACTAATGCCCCAGCAGCATTCATGCACTTGATGAATAGTGTATTTCGACCGTACCTTGATTCTTTTGTGATTGTGTTTATTGATGATATCCTGGTATATTCACGCAGCCAGGAGGAGCATGCACAGCATTTGAGAGTGGCATTGCAGAGGTTGAGAGAAGAGAAGCTTTATGCAAAATTCACTAAGTGTGAGTTATGGCTTGATACTGTGGGTTTTCTGGGACATATAGTGTCCAGTGATGGTATTCGGGTTGATCCTCAGAAGGTCGAGGCAGTGCAGAATTGGCCCAGACCTTCCTCAGCTACAGAGATTCGGAGTTTTCTCGGCTTGGCAGGCTATTATCGTCGGTTTGTTCGGGATTTCTCATCTATTGCTTCACCGTTGACTAAGTTGACACAGAAGAATGCTCCATTTGTGTGGTCTGATGTATGTGAAGAGAGCTTTCAGAAGCTCAAGGAGGCTTTGACCACGGCTCCAGTACTTGTGTTACCATCGGCCTCAGGGTCGTATACGGTGTATTGTGATGCTTCCAGAGTTGGACTCGGTTGTGTGTTGATGCAGGAGGGTAGAGTTATTGCATATGCTTCTCGTCAGCTAAAGCCCCACGAGAAGAACTACCCTGTTCATGATTTGGAGTTAGTTGCTATTGTTCATGCCTTGAAGATTTGGAGGCATTATCTATATGGTGTATCTTGTGATGTATATACAGACCACCGCAGCCTTCAGCATTTGTTTAAGCAAAAAGATCTAAATTTGAGGCAGCGGAGATGGCTTGAATTGCTTAAAGATTATGATATTACTATCTTGTATCATCCCGGGAAAGCCAATGTAGTGGCTGATGCATTGAGCCGGAAGGCTATTAGTATGGGCAGTTTGGCGTATATTCCAGTTGGGGAGAGACCCCTAGCAGTTGATGTTCAGGCGTTAGCTAATCGGATGGTAAGGCTGGATATTTCTGAGCCCAATCGGGTGATGGCTTGTGTAGTAGCTCGTTCTTCTTTATATGATCGTATTCGAGAGCGCCGGTATGATGATCCACACTTACTTGTCCTTAAGGACAGAGTTCAGCATGATGATGCCAGAGATGTCACTATTGATAGTGAGGGTGTATTGCGGATGCAGGGCCGGATATGTGTGCCCAAGGTTGATGGCCTTCGTGAGTTGATATTGGAAGAGGCCCATAGCTCGCGGTATTCTATTCATCCGGGAGCCGCGAAGATGTATCAGGATTTGAAGCAGCATTACCTGGTGGAGAAAGATGAAGAAAGATATTGTGAGCCATGTGGCTCGGTGTCTAAACTGTCAGCAGGTCAAGTATGAGCATCAGAGACCTGGTGGTGTGTTCCAGCGTATTGATATTCCTGAGTGGAAGTGGGAAAGGATTACTATGGACTTTGTTAGTGGACTCCCTCGGACAACGAGAAAGTTTGATTCAGTTTGGGTGGTGGTGGATAGGTTGACCAAGTCAACTCACTTCATCCCAGTGTGTACTACCTATACCTCAGAGCGGTTGGCAGAGATATTCATCCGTGAGATAGTGAGATTGCATGGAGTTCCTATTTCCATTATATCGGACAGAGGTACCCAGTTCACATCTCAGTTCTGGAGGACATTTCAGCGAGAGTTGGGTTCACAGGTGGAGCTGAGCACAGCATTTCATCCACAGACGGATGGGCAGTCTGAGCGTACTATTCAGATATTGGAGGACAGGTTGCGTGCTTGTGTCATTGATTTTGGTGGTTCATGGGCTGATTATTTGCCTTTGGCGGAGTTTGCTTACAATAATAGCTATCAGTCTAGCATTCAGATGGCACCGTATGAAGCTTTATATGGGAGGCGGTGTAGGTCTCCAATCGGTTGGTTCGAGCCCTGCGAGGCTAGGTTGTTGGGGACAGAGTTAGTCCAAGATGCCTTAGACAAGGTAAAGGTGATTCGGGAGAGACTTCGCACAGCTCAGTCGCGTCAGAAGAGTTATGCGGACCGGAAGGTCCGAGATGTGTCTTATTCAGTAGGTGAGAAGGTGTTGCTGAAGGTTTCGCCTATGAAGGGTGTTATGAGGTTTGGAAAGAAAGGGAAGTTGAGCCCGAGGTTTATTGGACCTTTTGAGGTGCTTAGGAAAGTTGGGGAGGTGGCTTATATGCTTGCTTTGCCACCCAGTTTGTCGGGAGTTCACCCGGTGTTCCATGTATCTATGCTCGGAAGTATGTCGGAGACCCGTCTCATGTGTTGGACTTCAGCACGATACAGCTAGATGAGGATTTGACTTATGATGTGGAACCGGTAGCCATTTTGGGTCGACGGGTTCGTAAACTGAGATCTAAGGACATAGCTTCAGTAAAAGTGCAGTGGAGAGGTCGTCCCGTGGAGGAAGCAACTTGGGAGACCGAGCAGGAAATGCGGAGCAGATATCCACACTTGTTTGATGCTCCGAAATTTGCAAAACCCGAGCCCCGGGCCCACATCTCGAAAAATATCGAAACTCATATTTGTAACGACCCGGCCCGTCGTTACGGGAATTACCACCCCGTTATCTTGCATTTACATATATTATGCTTTTAAAACAGTATTAAAATATATCGGGTGAGTTAGGAGTGATTTGGATTGAAAATGCAACAAATAGCATGTTTGAAGAAAGCTTGAAAATGAAAAGTCAACCAAGAGTTGACTTTTGAGTTAGAGTGCTCGGAACCGGATTATGATGATTCGACTAGTTCCGGGGGATCATTTATGACTTAGGAGAACAATCGGAATTGAATTCGGAGATCCGGTGTAGTTTTAAGCTTGAATTGGCGAATGTTGAATTTTGGCGAAAACCGGATGGTAGGTGATATTTTGATCCGGGGGTCGGAATGAAATTCCGACAATTTCTGTAGCTTCGTTATGTGATTTTGGATATGTCTGCAAATTTTCAGGTCATTCGGACATCGTTTGACCGGGTTTTGGATTGAATGATAGTTTTGAAAGTTTTGAAGAAACTTAGGCTTGAATCCATGGATAATGGGTGATTTTGATGTTTAGTATGGTGTTTTTATGATTGGAACAAGTCCGTATCATGTTTTGGGGTATGTTGGTGGTTTTCGTTGGGGTCCGGGGGGCCTCGGGATGGATTCGGACCATCAACCGGGCATTTAGAACTTGGCAAAAATCTGCAGAAAACTGCAGGTTCTGCCCAGGCCCTTAAGCCTTCGCGTTCGCGTGACCGGTGTCGCGTTCGCGAAGGCCAAGCCTTTTTGTGCATCGCGTTCGCGGGAGAAGGCGTCGCGTTCGCGTAGGTCTGGGGTGTTAAGCATCGCGAACGCGTTGCTTGGGTCGCGTTCGCGTAGGAGTCATGGCGTTGTGCTTCGCGTTCGCGGGAGGTCTATCGCGAACGCGTAGAAGAAATCCGGGTGGTTGGGAGGTTGAACATCGCGAACGCGTGGGATGCGTCGCGTCCGCGAAGGGTATCAGGAATTGGGCATCGCGAACGCGTGGCCAGCGTCGCGTTCGCGAAGAGTAAGGCTGGTTTGTTCATCGCGAACGCGTAGAGGGTCACGCGAACGCGATGAACAATGGTGTCTAGCAGTGAATTTAATCCAGAAACAGAGAGTTACGGGTTCATTAACCCAAAACACACATTTGAGCCCTAGAGAGAAGAAAACTCGAGGAAATCACTGAGAAGTCATCGGGTATTCGTCGGAGGTAAGATTCTTGACTCAAAAACATCAATTTATGGTAGTATTAACATCAATCTTCATGAAATTGGGTTGAAATCTTGAAGAAATGTGGCCTAAGTATTAAAAACGGGATTTTTGGATTTGGAAGGCCATTTGAACTCCGATTTCGATAAATTTTATATGCACGGACTCGTGGCGAGATAAGGATCGCGTTGGTACTAATTTCGGAATTTTCCGAGCAGTGGGGCCCGGGGTCGGGTTTTACCAACTTAGTGTAATTTTGCGAATTTCATATAAATTGAAGTGGGTTATGATTCTTTGACCCGTAATTGATATAATTATTGTTATTTGACTAGATTCTACACACGAGGCAACGAAATTCAAAGGAAAAGGCATCGCGGACAATTCTACGACCGGCTAGAGGTGAGTAGTTTGTGTATATTGTAGCCTGAGGGTTCGAAACCCCGGCTTAGCACATTGTGACGCTAATAGGGCGTGGTTCGCACACCGTGGCAGGTGCGGGATTGATTGTGATTGGGGATTGAGACTTGGTCCATCCGGAAATGAATAATATGTGTTAGTGTTGGAAATACACTGTATTTGCTATATTTGTGGGCTGTAAGCCTTGTTTGGGGCCTTGTGCCGATCTGTAGCGTCCTTAGAGGACAATATTTATGTGATAGCTGTAATTGCTTAAATCACTGATCTCAATCCTGGAAATCGAAATCACACTTTTGAAATGCTAAGTCACCGGTTTTTACAAATCTAATAAAGATAAAAGTATTTTTCACAAATTATGAATTGAGAACTGGAATTAAGGAAAATGAATTGTTTTGTGACTTAATTGTTTATTGTGGACTGAGCATGGGATCGGGCTGCACGCCGCAGTGGTTGATATGAGGATCGGGCTGCACGCCGCAGCAGTATTGCGCTTGGGCTGTAGGAGCCCCTCCGGAGTCTGTACACACCCCCAGTGAGCGCCGTCGACGTTAAATTGGATCGGGCTACACGCGTAGCGGTTATGTGCATTGCATTGCATCTGTATTTGTTGAATTACTCTGTGGTAGCTGTATTGTATTGTTGTTGCTAGTTCGTAGGAGATTCGGACTGTAGTGTAGCTTCATATTGTGGTATTTTGTGGATTTCTTACTCTCAGCTACATATATATATTTGTTACTCACTGAGTACTTAGTACTCACCCCTACTCCCTGCACCTTTTGTGTGCAGACTCAGGTACACAGGAGCAGGTAGACGGACATCTCCAGCGTTTACATTGTCACATCGAGTTGCTGAGGTAGCTGCCTACGTTCGCAGAGCCTAGCTTCTCCTCTCATTCCAGTTGTTATTGTATATTTTGTATTCGGACTTGAGTACTTCTATATCGTACTCTCTATTTCCTATTGGGTTTTGTTAGAGGCTCTAGACTTGTGACTCCGGATCTTTGGGAGTGTCAGTACTTTTGTTCAGTATTATTATTATTGGAGTTCTTAAACTCATATATTCTTCTTGGGTTGTCCATTTGGGGACTGGTATTGTGTTATAATTAAACTGTTGGTTTGGCTGGCCTAGCGTGATTGTTGGGCGCCATCACGACTGGATTTGGGTCGTGACAATCTAAGAATTGTGCATTCCATTCAAACATTCAAGGACATGACACCGAAGAATGTTCAGCACTCAAGTTCAAGATACAATGCATGATTAAGCAAGGGAAGATAAAGGTACAACCTGAGTTACCAAGCAATAATTGCAAAATTTCAACTGAAGGCACGATTATTGTCAAAGGCGATCCATCAAAATTGGCACCTAGATGTTTGAAAAGAAAGCGCATAGCAGATCAAGAAGACTAAAATGATATCATATCACAACCATTCTCCACCGACCCGCCCTTAGTACTACTCTTTTGCAATTCTTCTAAGAAATTGTAATGAACTACGTTTTGACCTGATTCCCGTTTAAGAGGGGATACGTAGGCAGCCTTATGGGTTCGGTCACAATATAATAAAAGTTTTATTTCCCCCAAAGCCAAACATGGGCAGATTTTGCAGAAGGACCCTCATCATGAATTTGCTATTACAAGCACAATAGCAAATTCCAGGAGTCATAGCAACAAGTTGCAGATTCAAAGCCAAACTTTGATATTCAATGCAAGGCAACCACTTTCTTTTATACTAACGAACTTTCTTTGAGTAATGCAGGGGCATATTTTTGCTATTCTTGAACAATATTACACGCTACCGCAAAGCTCGGCCACAAGATTCATGCAAAGCAAAGGATGAAGCCAAGCCAGCACAAATCAAGCTTTGAAACTTATAATTTTTCTTTGAGTGCAGGAGTTTATTAATAGCAAAATTTAAGTATTAAGATCCAACAAATGTTCGCATTGCACAAAGAATATTCACTACTATAGAGGAATTGCATCAAGCACTCTGCACCGCACCATTTGCCATTACAAAATTATTGCACCAAGCTCTCCATATTGCACCATCAATATATGTTACTTCGAAAGAACTATGCCAAGCTCTTCACACTGCACCAATCCTGTAAGTTTAAATCAAGCATCGCATTTAGGCTTGTCCGCCTTTAATAGGATATTTATGTATTAAATATTTAGGCTTGTCCGCCTTTAATAGGACATTTATGCATAAATATTTTGGGTTATCCGTCTTTAATCGGATTTTTAAGCAAACTTGACTTTATGTTATTTAGGCTTGTCCGCCTTTAATTGGGCACTTAGGCTCGTCCGCCTTTAATGGGACAGCTATGCACATTTTTCCTTTAATTAAATATTTAGACTTATCCGTCTTTAATGGTATTTAGGCTTGTTCGCCTTTAATAGAAAATTTATACATTAACTATTTAGGCTTATACGCCTTTAATTGGATTTTAAACACACTTATCTTTATGATGTATAGGCTAGTCCGCCTTTAACGGGGCGTTTATGCATTAAGTATTTAGGCTTATTCGCCTTTAGTTGGACTTTTTAAGCATGCTTGCCTTTATGATATTTAGGCTTATCCGCCTTTAATAGGACAATTATGCCCATTTGTCTTTAATTAAATATTTAGGCTCATCCGCCTATAATAGGACGTTTAGGCACATTTTACCTTTAATTAAATATTTAGGCTTATCCGCCTTTAATTGGATATTTTTGCACATTTATCTTCAAATTAAATATTTAGGCTCGTCCGCCTTTAATAGGACATTTATGCACATTTATATTTAGTTGTATATTTAGGCTCATCCGCCTTAAATAGAATATTTAGGCTTATCCGCATTTAATTGGATCCTAGGCAAGTTTGTCTTTAATTAAATATTTAGACTTATCCGCATTTAATTGAATTTTAAGCACACTTGATTCTATAATATTTAGGCTTGTACGCCTTTAATAGGACATTTATGCATTAAATATTTAGGTCGGTCCGCCTTCAATAGGGCATTTATGCATTAAAATTTAGGCTTATCCGCCTTTACTTGGGTTTTTTAAGCACGCTTTATAATATATAGGTTGTCCGCCTGAACAACAAGACACTTTAGCACATATTCGCATGTTTTTTATCAATTTATTTTGACCTTGACGGTCATGCTTTTAGTGTTATTTTAGAAATGCACTATTATCATAAATCATTTCAAAGCACATTTATAAACTGCATGTTATTGTTGAAAATTATTATTGGGATAAAGCTACATTTTTATCAAATCAATTTGGCCGACTAGACCGTATTGTATAAGTAAACACCCAAAATGTGTCATTTTCATAAGATTATTTTACAGCATATCGTATTTCAATATCTACTATACTGATGAATTTGTCCTGCAGGAAATATAGTACAACATAGCGATCAAGCCGAGCTATCGCAAATTATATTTTAAATCTCATAGTATTCTTTGAGTGCAAACTTTACTAATATTAAACTTTAGCATGTAAATTTTTTAAATTATTGGCACCGCTCCTTGTAAATGCACTATATCAAGCTCTCCGCACCAAGGATATTCGCTACTGCATCAAGTTTTTTGCATCGCTCCCTGAATATTGTTATTATAACTCTAGCATCGGATCAAGTTTTATGTACCATATCAATCTCTTAGCAATGCATCATATCAATCTTTGTAATTAAAAATAAAGCACTACATATCAAGCTTGTCCACCTTCAAATAGGACATGTCAGGCTTGTCCACCTTCAAATAGGACATATCGGGTCTATCCACCCTCAAATACGATATATCGGGTCCATCCGCCCTCAAATAAAATATATCGGGTCCATCCGCCCTCAAATAGGATATATCTGGCATATCCGCCCTCAAATAGGATATTTTGGGTTCATCCGCTCTCAAATAGGATATATAGGGTTTGTCCACCCTCAAATATGATATATCGGGTTTATCCACCCTCAAATAGGATATATCGGGTCTATCCACCCTCAAATAGGATATATCGGGTCCATCCGCCCTCAAATAGGATATATCGGGTCCATCCGCCCTCAAATAGGATATATCGGGTTCATTCGCCCTCAAATAGGATATATCGGGTCCGTCCGCCCTCAAATAAGATATATCGGGTCAATCCGCCCTAAAATAGGATGTTGAAGTTAATTCTTCCTCAAAAGAATATTTAATTTATTTTGACCCGAGTGGTCCCGCTTGCATAAACTTTGCGAGAATATATCTTTTATAAATCATTGTTCAATGCATTTATTTTCATAAGTTAAATTTTCGTATGGTGTTGCAATCATAAAATATATCACCATAAAATTATATCTTTATGCTTGCATAATAAATTCGTATTTCTTATGAATTAACGTCTAAATATTATTTTCATAAAATTACTTTTATGGAATATTTCATCTTATTTTCTAACGATTTTTTAAGCATTTTTTAAGCTTTACAGGAAATATAGCGCAACGTGAAACTATATCTTAGCAGTGAACTGGGGCAGTTTGTTGGAAAGGAATACCAAACTCTCCAACAAAGGTCAAGGATCTACTTCGTACTCCGCTCGGCCTGACTCTCAAAATTCTGAACCAATTCTTTCTTTCAATCATGGTACCTAGTGTCTCTATAATTCAACACTGGGGCAGTATTTTCAAGATCCGCAATAATTTTTAAGTCCTACTCAGGGTACAATAAGTCTTGAACTACATATGGCCTGATTCTCGTGAAACCCGAGGTATGTAGGCAACTCAAAACCGGAGTTCAGCCGCAATCATTTTTTACATCCCATTTGTCCCATTCCAACCTTGATGGTCTGGACAAAATTGGCTACTAAGTCAATATTCTTTGCCCGCCATCACGACCGGATTTGGGGTCGTGACAGTTGTTGACATCCAATTTTGTCCCTTCGTTCTTCCAAACTATTTTTTTAGCTTATAATATCACTAATAATGTAAGAAATAATTATTTTACCATTTTTAGCACAAACTAGACCAAATTAATATTATTATTATTTACTTAATTAGTAGTATTATTAATATTATTACTACTACGATTAGTATATTATTATTACTACTACTACTACTATTATTATTATTATTATTATTATTATTATTATTATTATTATTATTATTATTAGTATATTTATTTTTCTTATTTAATGTATATATATATATATATTATATATATATATATATATATATATATATATATATATATATATATATATATATATATATATATATATATATATATATATATATTTTTTTTTTTGTTGGTTGAGAAAAAAAAGAGCATCTCATTTTCTCTACATCGTCAAATAATGATATTTCGTAATTTCATATTTTATATGTCACTTACTATAGCGTCTTATTTAGAGAAGAAACAAGCGTAATAGTAATATTTTGATATCTCACACTTTTCTTAATACTAACAATTATAAAATAATTTTAGTTCCTAAGTGATATAAATATAATATAATACTATTATTGTTTCCAAGCTATTCAGGACTACATTAAGCCTAATTCGGCATAGACAAAGACCAATTATTCTCACCAAATTACTTAATCTTAACCCAAAGAGTCTTAGGTTTAGACTTAGCCCAACAAAATTCAGCCCAAGGCATGATCCAACTTGCCTAATTACAACTTAACAAAAATCCCAGCCCTTGCATATCCCAAGCGCCGCACGTCACCCTCCACCTCTTTCCATTTCTAGTGTAATTTCAGCTTTCATCTCATCCATGGCAGAAGCTTACCTCCCCCATTCTGAGTAAGTCTTTTTGTTTTTCTTCAAAACCCGTGACTTCTCATCTCTCTCTAGTTGGCATCGAGATTTAGTCAACACAAGAGGCCAAAGTACTTTTAGATTTTGATTTTCTTAGGCAGAGATTTGATTCTCAAACGGCTCTTTTGAAGACAAAAATCACAACCCGTTACTTCTCTGATTTTGGATTTGAATTTCAAATCAAAACCCTAGTCGTTTCACCTATAAATACCAGATTTTGGACACCTTTTTCGGCGGGGGGCTTTTACACTTTTGCACTTGTTATTCTTCTCTCATTTTTACTCCTAATAACCATAATTTGAAGGCTCGTTTTCTTTCAGCCTCTGTTTGTTTGATTAATCATAACAGAGGCATTGCCAAATTTATTTCAAAGTTTAACGCTCGTTCAAAGTTGCAAAGTAAAGGCCGGCAACAGTAGACCTCTTGACGACGCCCCGTTCACTGCCCATAAAAAGGTCAGTGAATCTCAAATTCCGATTATTCTAATGTGCCTTTACTATTAATGAGCCATCGACTATTCTGATAGTTAATAGCCATGAGCTAAAATTCATATTTTTAAAGAACCATGCTATTAGGAGAATGTTAGTTGTCATATGTGTATGTTGATTGATTTGCTGAATGCTCCTTTGATTCTGTCTCACCCCTTTTACGTGTTAGTATATTGGTATTTGACCATTGCCTCCATGTGTTAAACAATATGTCCATAGACAAACTAAAACTCGTGACTACAAGTTTGTGAGATTGATTTGATATCTAGTTATATTGAGGATTTAGATTAAAAGGTTGTTCATGTAATCTAGAAACACTGTTACAACTTTCTTTGCTTCGTACATGATGGACGCCACCCTGATATGCATATATGTCATACCACAACTGATTTTTAATTGATACTCATAAGCTTGGCAGCGCAGTAGAAACTATATCGATATGAAATTGATTTGACAGTTCTTGAAATGTAAGAAATGCAGTTATGAACATAAATAATTTTGCGGGGATTTTCTATGTAAAAGTCTGGTAGAGAAATTTGTAATGCTTAACTAGATTAGATCAAGTACATGTGTGATAGAATGTTTACCAAGCTTTCGGAACTAGATAATAACAGTATCAGATTCAAGAAGGCACAATGCTTAGATAGTTATTATTGTTTACCTAGCTGGATATCATAAGATGTAGGAGATATGTATATTGTTTATGAATGATGATTGTGGAATTTGTTGGCTTGCTCAAGTATATTTGATTTTGGAGATGTCCTGCAAATTGATGTCTTCTTTTGGTTTTGAAATGGTTTAAGAATTTCCTATTGTTTTTTTGCATATATTAAGAGAGGGACTCATTTAACTATTAAGAATAAGGATCCATATTCTGTAGTTTTTCTCTTCATGTCTCATAGACCATGACTATAGACAGTGCTCATAAAAAAAAACATCAGCTAGAAGCATGTGCTGCTATAAAACATTGATGTATGATTACATATTCTCTTTTAGGCATTGGCATTTATTTTATAAAAATCTGGAAAATAACTGTAAATGGGAATAAAAATACATATCTATAAGGCTTAAATTTTCTAGTATTTGTTCCCTAACTTACCTAAACGTTGTAACTACAGCCATAAGTTTTATTTATGGAACACTTGTGGTTTGGTTCATCGTGAGAATACCTGGGAAAAGTCTTGGAGTAAGAAGAAATGGGGTGTTAAGATTATAGCTTATTTAAATAATTTGAATACCAATATGATTGATGATTACTTTATTTCAGCTTATTTCTAGTTCTCACCTTCTATGCGGCACTTCTAGAAATAGATTTTTTTTGTTCTAATTCTTATTTTCTTCTCTTTTCTTTGCATGTACACTTTGGAGCAAATGGAGTCTTAATTCGAGACTCCTACAGTGGATTCTTATGGAGACTCAACGCTGCCACCACATGGAGTCATTGCATACCATCTTCCTTAATTAGATCACCAAGAGCACCGGATAACAAGAAAACAAGCGAAACGCTTGGGGGCGCCTATGGCGTCTTTCTTATCTTTTTTTTTCTTTCTCTTTTACATTCGTTTGTCTCACTTCTTGATCACAACTGATTTATTTGTCTGTGTTTATCTCATGTTGAGCATGAATTAAATAATTAGCTTATTTAATTATTTGTATTCTCTGCTAGCAAATACAGTACCCATTTATCCCATAGGATTCGATCTATAGAAAAGGCAAAAAAAGAAGTGAACTTACAAAGATTTCAAATCATTTTTGTTAAATCTACTTTCTAACTTGTGGAGTCGTCCGTGGTCTTGGTAAGTATTTCAAAAAATCTATATCTTTATTGCATTTTAAATCATGACTTTTTTTTGTTTTTAACTAAGTTTTTTATGGATTTTAAACAAACCATCCTTTAATTTTCAAGTCAATCTTTAATAACAGTAGTTTAATTTTAGACTAGTTTAACCAACATAGATAAGCTGCTTAGAGGTTCACAAATATTTATGCTAAACTCCTCTTTGCAACAAGAAAAACTTTTACGCTTCTTTTACTTAGTTGATTTGATATTATTAACTCTATAAAGTTAAAGTCATTCTATACTTAACTACGAGCTATTTTTATCACTTACAAATGTCGAAAATGTATGATTGTATTATGTGACAAGAGCTTATATTAATTAACCTAAGTTTGGTCGGTTAACCGTATTAACGGATCATATAGGGTGCCTTAACAACCTTCCCTATAGGATTAATTAGAACCCTTATCCATAGTCTTAAAGGTTAAGTAGGCCATAAAACAGAGTTAACTTTAAGCACCACTTTAGTTTAAAATTGGTGTCCTAATTCACCATTAAATTAATTAGGTGGCGACTCTCTTTTATTAGTTAAACCTTCAGAATTACCAACATGTTATACTCTAGTTTGACCTGTGTTAAAATGGGGTATAACACTTTGCACACAAGAAGCTAAAGTCTTTTTGCCTTTGGTGAACTTAAGTTAGAGGGAAATCCATGAGTTTATAACATTTGTCAATAGTGTGAACCTACTTCTTGTAGTATTTAAAGAAGAAGATGAAAGTTGCATCTTTGAGTCAAATTGAACTCTTTGAGAGAAAGACTTATTGTTGAAACTATGCCCAGCAGAAGCAAAAAAAGAAGCTGAATCTTTTGAGAAGTTGGGAATGTTAGTGGTGTTCTCCTTCTGATGTTCATCATGTTGAAGCATGGAATAAGCTTTTCTTATTAAAGTCATGGGAGAAATTATCATGCATGAAGAATATGTATCATTTAGACCACTAAGAAACTGAAAAAGTTGATCATCTTCTAGGAGTTTAGGTAGAGCCCTACAGGTGCATGTTGAACCCACATAAGCAGCATGAAGTTCATCACATAAGCCTTTTGTCCTAGTAATGTATGTTGCTATATCTGAAGATTCTTGAGTAGTAGCACTAATTTTTATTTGAATATGAATATATTTTGACCCATTGGATTGACCAAACCTTCTTTTATGTCTTTTCAAATATCTTTAGCAGTATTGAATCAAATAAGGCTAATAAAAATCTCTCTAGTCCAAGAATTAGTCATCCATACAATGAGCATGTCATTGCATCTCTCCCAAGAAGAATAATAAGGAGAGTTCTGGTTGAGGGTTCCTTCCCATTACCACCCTCCGAGTTTATTTTTGTCTGAAAAAGCAACTAGCATGTTTTTCCATCATACAACAAAACCACGACCATCAAAATGAGGAGATACTAGGGAGTAGTAGGGTTATCTAATGGATGATATAAAACGGATGTGAAGGATCATCTAAGAAAATAGTGAAACTGTCACGACCCATAATCCCTCTAAAGGGTCGTGATGTCACCTAGTCTCTAAAACTAGGTAAGCCTAACATTAACAGAAATAACCATAATATTTACTAACTTCGAATTAGATATCTTTGAATAATTTGTAATTTTCAAAACTGGTAGTACAAGTCATAAGCCTTTCTAGGAGTAATAATACAAAATGGATACATCACTAGTCTAGAACAAAAAGGAAACAATGAAAATGGGTACAATAGAAGTTGAATCCGAGGCCTACGAACGCAGCAGTAGGTTTACCTTGAGTCTCCACAACAACGATCTGCACATCCACTAACGATTAAATATATGGATCTGTACAAAAATATACAGAAGTGTAGTATGAGCACACCACAATAGTGCCTAGTAAGTATCAAGGCTAACCTCGGTGGAGTAGTGACAAGGAACAATCCAGATACCTACTTGTCTAATAAGTTGAATAAGATATGATAATAAACTAACAAGATAAAGATAACAAAGTAACGCCAATAGCAGGAAGAAATCAAATTAAAAATAGTAGAGACGATAAGGGGAAAACACGGGTGGTACCGAAAAGTAAACACCAACATAGTTAGGATATAGACAAGTAAAAAGTATGCTCAAATAAGGAAAGCGATGTTAACTCAACCAATCACATCATTCCTAATACACAATCCCGACCATCCCAATCCTCGTAGTCTTTTATCACAATCACAACTTCCAAACCTTTAACACACCTGGCACCTTGTGCCCACACATTTCCCTTCGCTTTGCACGTTAAAGATCCACGTGCTACTCAATACATAATATCGGTGACAACCACTAATTAAGATGTTCAAGAAGTTCCATTTATATATCATAAAGTAAAGTTACAGTTTCTAGACCAAATGGAAAAGCCAAGAAGAAAAGATGAAGTTATTTTTTAGAAATCATTTAAGTGAAGAAAATAATATTTATCAAAAAGAAATACAACATCGGACAAGCTATCCACCTTTAATATAGGATTCATTAAATTAAACCTTAACAGAAATTCCTTTTTAAGAAAAATATAACCTCAGACATGTTAAGGAGATTCAGTTGAGAAAACAGTTGAAATAAAATATAACAACTACTAGAAATAGTAGATACTAAATTATACAGTGAGGTCTAACTTAAAGGCACACAATGAAGTACGATATTCATTCCTTCATTTTAAAGTACGATATTACGAACGACTCAGTAGGGTAGGAGAAAATGACTCAACATAGTAAATTTACTTTTAAAATTAATTCACCAGAATAATAATATTAGGAAAAGAACTCAAGAAATAATGGCAAGTCAATAAGTGAATGACAATAATTCGATCCCTAAGACTCAGTGAAAACCAGAAATACAAATTATCAAAGTCTTGCACGGAGGAACTAAAGTCAATACAGTAAAATGGGGGATACCAAAATACAAGATATATTGCGACGCGCAACCCGATTCCACAATATAATATCAGTTCACCCTTATTCCTCCCGTTGAGGCGTGCAATCTGATCCCACAGTACAATATCAATATCATAATAATAAACATAATATGTTACAGCGCACAACCCGATCCCACCATATAATATAGATTAACCCTTATTCCTCCTCAATATATCATCCTTATTTCTCTTGTTGCAACGTGTAACCCGATCCCACCATATAGTATCAATATAATAATAATAAATATAATATATTGCGGCGCGCAACCCGATCACACTATAATATCAATTCACTTTTATTCCTCCTCAATTTATTATCCTTATTGCTCTTGTTGCTGCATACAACCCGATCCCACCATATAATACCAATTCACCCTTATTCCTCCTCAATATATCACTTGTATTCCTCCTGTTGCGGCGTGCAACTCCATCCCACCATATAATATCAGTTCACCCTTATTGCTCCTCAATATATCACCCTTATTCCTCTTGTTGCAGACATTATTTAAATCTATGACAACAAATCAACAACTCAGTTACATGAATTTATACCACCAAGAGTATGAGTACAGGGCAAAAAGAGAATCACGTAGAAATAAGAGGAATACAACAACCTTTACAAAAATAATAAGACATGTAAGGCACGTGATAACTACACAGAAAAGCACAACAATTTGGATATGTAGCATATATGCACAATGTCATAGAGGAACTCACAATTAAGAAGTAACAAAAATACTAAGTAAGGCAATCACTTCAAGTAAGGCAAATAAGGCCAAATAACAAGTAAGAGGTAAAGAAGGTCTAAAAACATCGTATAGAGCATGTAGAGGTGAAACTAGCAAATAGGAAATTTAATAATATTAGAACAACTTCCTACTTAGTGAATATAAGTACCTAAGAACCCTAAAGGGCAATTTTTCCACAAATAAGTCAGAGCATATACCGTAACCTCGCGTACATGTACTATAATTAGCATAGAAGACTCAAATCCTAAGTGAAGATCACACACGCAAGGTTAGACAAGATAGTTACCTCAAAGAAGACAAATCTTTACTCTAAAATGAACTTCTCGTGTGAGAAGACCTCCAGAGGACTCGAATTTAACCAAAATAACGTCAAAGCACAAATAAAACTCATAAGAAACTATTCCGGATCATAAGGCCTCAATGTTTATCAAATTCTAAGAATCAGTCTAAAAGTCGACCCCGGGACCGTACTTCAAAACCCAATTTTTTTTATAAAAATCCAAATACCCATTTCGATACGAGCTCAACCATGCACAATTAATCAAATTCTAATACTATTCGGTCCCTCAAATCGTGATTTTTTTATTTTAAAAATTTTCATCAAAAAACCAATATTTTCCTCAAACCAAAACATAAATTAAATGATAAAAATGAAGATAAAATTATGGAATACATTAAATACTAGTGAAGAACATTAACCAATAGAATTTCATGAAAAACCGACAAAGAATTGCTCAAAACCGAACTCTACAAGTCAAAATATGATAAAAATGGCCTAACCCTCGATTTAGAAGATATGTATTCTTCCCAGGCCTTTGTGCATCGCGAACACGGAGAATGGATCGCGTTCGCGAAGAAGAAGAGTGGAAGTTTCCCAGTTGTGCTTTGCGAACGCGAAGAGGAAAGTGAGGCTATCCAAAAAGAACCCTTTTCGCGAACGTGAGGGAAATAATCGAAGAAGAAGAAGAAGAAATGGGGCTTACGCGAACGCGATGAAGGATTTCTAGGTAGTCAGGAACAACACTTCGCAGACACAGATGTCCGCAATCACGAAGAAGAATACCCTACGGTAGAAAACAATAATTCAAAAATAAGGGAAAATGACCCATAGCACACGCAGAACACACTAAGGACCCCGGGACCTTGTCTATACACACAAACGAGTCCTATAACCTAATACAGACTCGCTCAAGGTCTCAAATCACATCAAACAATGTCGGAGTGATGAATCACACTATGAATTGAACTTATGAACTTTCCAATCTTCCAACTTCTAAAACTCGTGCCAAAACCTATCAAACCAACCTAGAATGACATCAAATTTTGCATACAAGTCCCCAATGATATAATGGAGATGTTCCAACTCTTTAGATCATATTCTGAAACTAATATCATAAATTTCAACTATTTATCAAACTCTTCCATCTTTCAAATTTCAATTTTCCCACCTTTCTCCAAATTGCTTCAATTCAACCCACAGACTTCTAAATCCTATTCCTGATGTGTGTCTAAGTCCAAAATCACCACCCAAGCCTATGAAACAATCAAACCTTCAATTCGAGATCATATACTCAAAAGTCAAATCTTGTTGAATTCTTTCAACTTCAAGCTTCACAAATGCAAGTTACTTCTAAAAACCCTTTTCTGAACTTCTCAAAACCCGAACCGATGATGCACGCAAGTTATAATACACTGTGTGAAGCTATTCGTGATCAAACTACCGAATCGGATGGAATATCTCAAAAATGACAAGTCGGGTTGTTAGATAAACCATCAGTATTGTGAGTAATAGGGACACTACCAATATTACTTCCCATTATGTTCAATTCTACAGTTCTACGTATAGTAGATGATACTTTGCATAGAACTTCTACAACAAATTATAACAAAAAAATAGAAAATGATGAAGATATTGTACCGTCTTCTTTGAAAACCTAAAGAAGTAAGACCTTTGTAGAATCTATAAAATTGAGCTAGAATTGAGCTCTTCCAGGCACATAGAGAAGACAAAATAGCTTAATTAGAGGTGAAAAGGGAAAACACCTAATTTTCCGACGAACCCGTCGTCTGATCATCAAATCTCCAAAGAAAGTCGACAAGGGTAACATGGATCAAATGCGAAGATTGTGAAAAAGCTAGATTCTAGCTCCGATACCATGTTATATCAACTAAACCTCATCGTTTGAGCAAAATCAGAGAAAAGGGATAACCTATATCGAGCAGAAGAAAAGATAAGAGAATATATTTTCTTATTTTTGTAATGTTCAATCCAATCTCACGTGTATCGTGTGTTTAGTCTATACATATGTTATCAAGACAAAAGAAAAAATACATTGTGTAGTCAAATATACAAGTGTATTAGGTCCTATCTATAACTGAGTCTTGCCCTTGATGTCTCTAGTTTGGGCCTTTATAGCAGCATTCTGTAATTGGGCTTCATGTGGTGGACTAATAGATGCATCAATGTTTACATTGTGTAATCGTGTGATGAGTGGAGAAATTGGGGAAATTTTTCAATCTTTTTTAAGACCTTAAATAATCTATAAAATCAATTAGAGCATTCTCTAATACAAATTGTGATGACCCGACCCGTCGTCACGTGACTTACCGCCCTGTTTCCATCTTATTGTGTTGTTTCATGCTTTTATATCAGTATTAGATTCTATCGGGTGAATTTGGATTGAATCTGGTTGAAAATAAGGCATATGCCTCGTAGAAGGGAGTTTGTTTCAGGAAAGTCAACCTGAAGTTGACTATGTGGTTAGAAGGTTCGGATGTGAATTTTGATGGTTTGGTTAGCTTTGAAAGGTGATTTGTGACTTATGGGAGCGATCAAAATTGAATTAGGAGATCCGGTGTAGAAATAGGCTTGAATTGGCTAAGTTGGAATCTTGGCGAAATCCGGTTGATAGGTGAGATTACGATCTGGGGGTCAGAATGGAATTTCGATAGTTGCAGTAGCTTCGTTAGGTGATTTTGGATATGTTTGCAAATGTTCATGTCATTCAGGCATCGTTTGGTCGGGTGTTTGATTGAATGTTGGTTTCGGAAGTTATAGTTGAAACTTAGGCTTGAATCCACCTTGATTTGATAATTCATGTGTTGTTGTATGCGTTTTTATGATTGGAACAAGTTCGTATCGTGTTTGGAGTAGGTGGGTGGTTTTGGTTGAGGTCCTAGGGGCCTCGGGGGTGATTTCGGGGGTCAAACAGATCATTTTTATGAAGCATATGATTAGATTTGCTGTCTTAAATTGCAGAGGAATAAGCCATCGTGATCGCGTGGGTGATGGACGCGATCGCGTAAAAGAAAATTGAGGGTCAGAAAATTTATCCTACGCGATCGCGTGGGTGATGGACGCGATCGCGTAGAGGAGGAAGAAGAAGGTATGGGTGTCCAACGGGACGGGCCGGGCCGTCCCGCGTACCGTCCCCGTGCCGTCCCGTTCCGTCCTATCTTATCCCGCTTCAACTTAAATGGGACGGGCCATTGTTAAATGGGACACGGGATGGGGTGGGACGACCATTTCGTCCCGTTTCATCATGTCCCGTCTCGCGTCCCGCCAAGATTTAATTTTTTTTTATTTATTTAACTAGCCGTTGGCCAACGGCCTACATGGCAAATATAGCCGTTGGCAATGGTCCAAACAGGCCCTACATCCCCCAAACTTTTAATATAACCCCTAAGTTTATTAAATTACACTTTGGCTCTAGTTTCTACTAGAAATACCCCATTCTTCTTCATTTTTTTCCACAAAAAATCAATCTTCTCTCTCAAATCTCTTACATTCTAATATCCTATCTATATTCTATATTATTCTCTGAATTTTGTTACTATAAACTATCCAGTATCAACTATCAAGTGCTATCTTTCATGTTTCAATTTTCTAGTATTTGGTTTGTTGGAGTACATTTCAAGCTTCAAATTAATTTGTCGAGTGTTTGGAGTAATATTTGTGCAATTTCTTCAAGTTTCAATATTTAATCATGGTGCACTCCTTTCATCTCCTAATTTTAATATATAATTTTTGCGTATCGTTTTAGTGCTTAATTTTTGTGTTTACTTTATCTATTATATTTTCGTATTTCATTTGTGTGTTTAATATTTGTGTTAGCTTTTTAAATTTAATTTTGTATTTAAATTATGACACCTAAAGTATTTGGTTTTTTTAAAAAAGGTAGTAAAAGAAATAGCAAAGGTGAAAGTAGTTGTAATACTAATCCTAGCCCTTCTGCTATACCTAGAGTTAGAAAGGATATTAATGATATGACATATGTTGATGAAACTTCATTTTCCAAACCCCACATTATGATGCTCATGTCGGAGAACAATTAGATCATGAAACTTTACAAAGATAATTTGGAAATGATATTTATTTTGGGATTGATGAAAATGAGGAAGAAGAATTAGATGAAATACCCCCTAGTTCCACAACACAAGCTCCAACTCAGAGTCAATCTCAGTCTGGAGCTTTACCCCCTGTACCCCCTGTGAGTACGTGATTTTTGCCCCAAGCAATTAATTCCAAAATATATAAATATACAAAAATTATTTTTGATTGCAATTGTTTGATTAGTGTATGACAATACATGTGTGTGTTTTTTATTGAAAGAAATTTGAAATGAAAATAAAAAAGGAAAATAATTAGAAAAATATCACAAAAATTATTGAGTAAATACTAGGAAATTGGAAAATCAAGCAAAAATACAAAAAATCGGAAAATCAAGGAAAGAAAATAGAAAACAAAAGAAAATACATCAGTGTAAAATGTATACAAGGAAAATAAGTATAATATACAAAAGAAAATACAAGAAATTAAATAAAAACAATTCAAAATAACAAAAATAATAAAAATGCAAAAATACAATCTGAAATAACAAAATTGGGCCAAATACATAAATATATTAAGCCCAAATACACAACATAGACCAGGCACAAATAATTTTAGCCGGTCTGCCCAGTTACAAGGCCAAACGACATCTTATAACATGTTAAATTTGGGCCATTGATACAATTGATCAACGGACCAAGTAAGGCGGTGCCTTTATTAATAAAATGACACCGTATAAAGAATTAATCACAACCGTCCATCACACTTAATCAAATGGACGAGACTAGTGTATCATTTAACCAAACGATGTAGTCTAAGGAATTAAATCATTACCGTTCAAACATCCAATCTAACAGACCAAAGGAAGGGCCTCATTAAACCAAACGGTGTCGTTTTAAGGGCCAAATAATCCTGGCCGCTCATCTCAGCCAATCCAACGGCTAATAACCAATAATACAATTTCAATATATATCTCCCAAACCCCCCGTCCACTCTTCATTATACACAAACACTCCTCATCTCACAAACCCTAGCCGCCATGAAACCCCTCTTCTTCCTCCACCCTTCTCTCACAAAGACCACCGAAACCCTACCGGTGGTCACTATTCTGCCATATTCTCCGGCTCAAGCCAAGACCCCAAGCACCCCTCTCCACCTTCTAACACTTTTAACGCCATTAACGCCCGTCGAAAAACCTACCAGTTCCCCAGTCTTGAAATTCCGGTCGCCGGAACCCTAGCCGGCGACCACCAATGTATGAACCAGACCTCCACCTTAACATCATAGAACCGTCTTGAGACGATCTACCACCGTACCATAGTCCCATACCTTGAAACTTTCCCTAACCCTTCGAATATTAGAAAAAGTCTCGCCGGAACCCTACTCCGACGAGCACCCAAAAACAAAAATCCTTCAGAACCTTACCCTAAGTCTCTGAATACCCCTCTCATACTCAAATCAGACTTTCAAGAAGCCTGTTTGGGAGATCTTTCACTTAAGAGACCACGAGTCTCTGAAACGCTTAAAAATCAAGAAAGAAGAATGAAAATGAAAGAAAGAAGAAAGAAAGAGGAAAGAAAGAAGAAAGAAAGAAAAGGAAAAAGAAAGAAAGAACGAAGCCCTAAAGCTAAGTACCCTAAACATGTTTCTGTTTTGTTCTTTTGTGTTCTTATCTGTTTAGAACTTGAATCTATTTAAAAACCCTTATGCATGTTAAAGTAATTAAAAGCCTAGAACATTCTAGCAGGGGTTCAAGTGCATTCTGTAAAAATTCTACTATACTTAATCGAACTAATTGAAAAAGAGCTGGGGAGGGAAATAGAAATAACTAATTCAAAATCCCCCCAAATTTACTCTATAAATAGGCAGTTCAAGCATGAAAATGGGTTCGAAATTTTTCACATTGAGTTAGATTTTTGGCATTCAACTCTAGGGGTTCCAGCTTTAGAAATTCGAAATTAGATCTGATTTTTGGTTCTAAGTTATGAATTTCAGAGTTTGAGAGTTCAATCTAAGAGTTCTAATCTTCAGAACTCTACTGGTCTTCTACTTAGTATTATGTTTGAGTATTATTTCTCGAGTTATTTGCTGGTTGTCTACTGAGTTTGGAAGTCTGCTTTGTTAATATCTGCTCCTGTTTGCTGTTGATATTCTCCTGCTACTGTTGCTGATTTCTTTTCTCCTTCATCCCCTTAGAACTCATCGATTTACCTTCATTTGATCAGGTACACTACTACCTCCTAAAGGTGTAATAGAAAACAAGATGAAGGAATGAAATTAGAGATTGATTTTGTTGAAGTTATATTTCTGTTGTCCTTATATTTGTAGTTATAATTTGTATATCCTTTGTAATTCATTTGGGAATGGGTTTTAATAAGTAATAGACTATATGAATTCGATTTAGATTAGAGTAGAAGTAGATAGCGCTGTAGTTAAACGTATCTAGTAGGTTAGATATAATTATTACATAATTCTAAAACTAAAACCGACTAGAACTCAGCTAATGTAGTTAGATTTATATAAATATGTTCTGAAATTAGACATATAAAGTTGGTACTTAGCTATTTTGTTAGTTGAGTTCTGAATCATAATCAATTTAATTCAAAAAGGATAAGTAGTTTAGAAGTTTAAATTGTATTACTATTTACCTTTACTTAAAATGATTTATCAACAAATTCGCTTTCAGACTTTGTGATGTTGATAACAATAGTTCAAGCATGTTTAGTTAAATTTACAACACTGTTTCCTTCAGTTAAAGAATAAAGTGACAAAAATAATCCTGCAACTAGTATCATGATAACGATTTGAATACTCAATTCTGTCATGTAGAATAATAACATTGGTATAAACTACTATGTTAGAATTCTTAATCAATTGTTAAATACTGAAATTAGTAGTGACTAAGTGCAATTAGGCGTTTAATCTGTTAACTGTTACATTCATAAGTATTGTTTAAAAATGATAATTAGTTCTTGTCAAGTCTTAAATGTAAATGATTTGGGCCTCAATGGGAACCCGGCCTGGATCGAATTAATGTGGCATTCATGCCTTCGATTAGGATCATAGGTATACGTTGGGCTCCAAAGGCCCAGTTGTATTTGATTATGAACTGTAAGGCAGTATGAAGTCCAGGCCCAAAAATGAATAATGGCCTGGACTCCAATATTAATAAGTCTGAAACTAATACAGAAACAAATATATATTAGGAAGAAAAAAACAAAAATAGAAAATATAGTGCATGAATAGGAGTGGACTTTAAAAATAAGGGATGAGCCTCGTTACAAAAAATAAAAATACACAAGGGCCCCAAATAAATTTTAACATAAAATTCTAGACTCGGACCGTTTAGCGAATTTCACGGTCTTTCCCAAAGTTAATAAAGACGTAGAAACTTTAGGCGCGATTAATAATATTACATTCCTAATACGGGTGTACATTTATGTGACCCAAATCTCAAATCCCGGCGAAGCTGAAATGCACTAAAGTCACAGGCGTACTGGTACGGTGTGGCTCGAAATACGTTTTCACGATGTCGCAATTCTTAAAAATGACAAAGCGGGACCTTAATAATGCATAGAAATTGAAACATATAAGGAAATTGGATATAAACAAATACGGCAGTTGAGAGACCGTGGTAGAACCACGTAATCGGGGAGTGCCTAAAACCTTCTCCCAGGTTAACAGAATTCATTATCCGGATTTCTAATTTGACGTACTATTAAATAGAGTCATAATTTCCTTGGTTTGGGATTAAACCGGTGACTTGGGACACCATTATTTTCCCAAGTGGCGACTCTGAAATTTAATAAATAAATCTCGTTCCGAATGTCCTTTAATTGGAAAAACTTCTTTCGGATATTTGAGCATCGGGGTATACCCTACGAGCGTATTTATATTTATGCTTATGTGGGGTAGTAAACAGGGAGGTGTGACAGCTCTGGCGACTCTGCTGGGGACAAGTAACCTAGAACTTCGGTTCGGGGTTTAAGAATTCGAGCTCAGTAAAATTGCTATTTTTGCTTATATCTGATTTCATTATATGTTTTGATTAATGTGCTACATGATTACCGCTTTGATATTGCGTGAACTGTATATATAAAACTGTGCCGAAAAATGATGTAGAGCGAAAAGAAATGGAATCAATTCCTTACTCTTCTATTGTTCGCAGTCTGATGTATGCTCAGACTTGCACAAGACCGGATATTAGCTTTGCGGTCGGAATGTTAAGAAGATATCAGAGTAACCCAGGAATTGACCACTGGAAAGCTGCAAAGAAAGTTTTGAGGTACCTGAAAGGAACGAATGATTACATGCTCATGTATAGGAGATCCAAGCATTTGGAAGTTGTTGGATACTCGGATTCAGATTTCGCTGGATGTATTGACACTAGAAAATCCACGTTTGGTTATTTGTTCCAATTAGCTGAAGGAGCAATATCGTGGAAGAGTACCAAACGATCTGTCATTGCTACATCCACGATGGAAGCAAACTTTGTGGCATGTTTTGAGGCCACAATTCATGCATTATGGTTGCGAAACTTTATTTCGGGACTTGGGGTTGTCGACACCATTACCAAGTCGCTGAAAATTTACTGTGATAATTCTGCAGCAGTATTCTTCTCCAAGAACGATAAGTACTCCAAAGGTGCCAAGCATATGGAATTAAAGTACTTTACCGTCAAGGAGGAAGTTCAGAAACAAAGAGTGTCACTTGAGCATATTAGAACAGATCTCATGATTGCAGATCCGTTAACGAAAGGTTTACAACCAAAGATATTTAAAGAACATGTACATAGAATGGGTCTTGGCTGTATTTATGACTGATGTATTTATGATTTTTTGACACTCTAAACTCATTTATATGTTTCTAATATACATTAATGATTTTCTGTTTCTCATAATGGTGTGCACATTATTGTTTTGAGATATTACAGGATAAGTCTCAATGAGACATTATTGTGGATCATAAAATTTTATAGCTTATGAACCTGATACGGTAAATTACTAATGTTGTAGTATATGGAAGAGAGTATGTAGACAAATTATGTATAACCGCCATAACTCACATTTACAGTTTTATCGTATTGTGGTATTTATGATGGACATTATAGAAGAGATTTGTTTATGCGCAACTAATGTTCCTATATTAAATATTAATATTATATGATTATTGGGCCAAGTGGGAGAATGTAAGTTATTTCTTATAAATAATGTAGCCCAATAAGTTAAGGCCCATAATTAATATTTAATTTATGAATAAATCTCATCCGTCCGATTAGTTACTTGATGGGCGTACCAGATTAAATGAAAATCTCTATAAATTGGTCCTCTCCCCACCCATTAGGGTTACTGCTTTTCTCTCTTCCATCCATAAAGTCGGCGGTAACGAAAGCTAGGGCAAGGGGCGAGAAACTGATTTTCCAATTAACGCTTCTGCTTCAAGATAATGGATTCCGCTTCAGGTATGTTTTTCTATTAGGATTATATGTAAGATTATCATATTCAAGATCCTGGTATGAATTATGTTTATATTTACACTATATTCCTTCTGAAGGCGCTTTACACAAGCTTTTTCTGCCATGTTTTAGCTTCAGAATATGTATAAACTAAGTGATAATGGTGCAAACCTTCCTCTTATTCTCTTGACCACCAAAGAAATGCTACAACCTATAAACATATGAGATGATTAATAAACCCAAGAATTT
Source organism: Nicotiana noctiflora (assembly GCA_032618575.1). Lineage (NCBI taxonomy): Eukaryota > Viridiplantae > Streptophyta > Magnoliopsida > Solanales > Solanaceae > Nicotiana > Nicotiana noctiflora. The sequence continues at coordinate 93,494 of JASVEL010006601.1, read as the reverse complement.
CAAACTGATGAAACTACTGAACAATATCTGCGTGGTCTGAAATTTAGCAGTTGCGGCGATTTGTATTTACATTCCAACCGCATTCTTTGTTGTAGTGCAGTCAGTATAAAACTAGTTGACGCTCTTTCTATTTACAATCTTTCATGATTACCTGCTTTACTGCAATGAGGAGTAACATTTGCAATCAATATTTTACTGTTTACACTCCATACAAACAGTTTACTCCTTTAAATGCTATCTGCCTTTTGTTTTCACTAATTCTTTAACTAATTTCCTTCCAGCTCTAACACCTTCACTGTAGTTGAAAGGTAAACTGAAGCTACTACAGTTTGTGAAGCATCATGGTTCACTGCCTATCACATGGTAGTTGTGACGATACACAACTAGATGAAGGACAAGGAAATACAGGATAGAGTACTAGCATATTAGTACATACATGTTCATGTTGCGTGGGAGGCAAACTCTACTTCATTTCCTTGTGACAATTGAAAGGGAAAAGCAGCTGCAACTTCAGCTTTTACTACACCATTCTGCAGGTATCTGATCTATTCCGTAATAAAGTCGGATTCAAGTTGGTTTCTGATTTCAGCACATCTTTATTCATCATCTGTATTTTTTATGTGCCATTGTCAATATAATTACTTTGTTTTATGAAGAAATGTGAATTTGGAACTCTATTTCCACATTTGCATATATTTGTTTCTATGTTGACAACTCTTATTAGTTCTTCAACAACCTTACATTAACATTATCACTCTCCGATGTAATGTCCATGATTCTTATGTGTATTTATTCTGAGTTATTTTGTAAAATCTGTGTTTAACAGAATCGGACGCGATCATTCATTCATTTCACTTAATATTTCTTGACAATGTCAAGTTTTTCATGTGAAACTCATTGAGGTCAGTAGAACATGTAAGGTCACTAAGGTAATGCGACCATTCCAATCGATTTCTCATTCTTTTCTAATGGAGCTTGATAAATAATTTCACAAATAAAGGTTGAGACACAAAAACTACATTTTGCTTCTGTATATCTTCTACATCATCAAATAGTTCCAGAAATCCAAATGGTTGCTTCAAGGTACAAGCTTAAGTTGAGCAGTATGATTCCATCATGCAGCTCCAAAGTAGGCATCCAAAGGTACATGGTTCGACAATATAGTTGCATATATTTTTTATGCATCATTCAGAAAACTGTGTGAGCCTTTCCATAGTATCTGCTTATGAACGGACACTGCAAAGAAAATTTGGGAACAAAAGAAAGAGGTGAGGACCAAGAATTTTGTCTGCAACATATCAAAAAGTTAATAATCTATATTGAGTCTTAAAAGCAAAATGTAGTTTTTCTGTCTCAACCTTTATAACTTAAACATGTAATGTTCAATGGAATTCTATTAGAGTATCAACCTTAAGTTTGAAATTACACAACCCATAAAATACTTACAGGAACAGTTCCCATAAGTTTTAATTTTTCTTACTAATGCACTTTTGATAATTGAAGAGAACAATAATTATCTGAGAAAAAACAATAAATTTCTTGGTCATTCAAGTCATTCGTTCGAAGATTCGTGTAGCTTATAAATACAGTAATATTTTGATTTACTTTCTCTTCCTTACTACACTAAATAGTGAATTTTTATTTTGAAGCACCTGTTGATTTGCCTGATGTTGCAGCTTCTTGATGTTTTTGCTCGTATGGCAAGTTTAGGTTTTGAGAAGTCCTACCGTGAAGGAGTTGTTCTGATGACAAGGAGTTACTTAAGTTAATTATCACCATCTCTTATTGATTAATTGATCAAAGGTTCAATCACATTATAGACACTCTGATGCAAAGTGTATCGTTTTCCTATGAAAATTACAGCCTCTGTAACAAAGCACTACACCATTTTCACCAAAATAAATTAGCGGAAGCCTTTATTTTTGTAAAACTTTAGGTATTCTTTCTGGGAGGATATGTAAATCCTGGTAGTAGTAGTCTTCAGGATTCGGCATTATATGAACATACATTTCAATGTGTAATTGCAGATTCAGTGGATGTTTGTTGAGTGGCAAAAAAAATAAAATTAGCGGCAATTAAATTAGCAGCAAAATGTACAGTTTTTCGTAAGGACAAAACATGTTAACTCAATGCCGCGATTTCGTGCGTCGTATAGGAATTTATTTACAGTATTTATTAAGACCTTTTAAATGCTTCTTATTCTAGCTATGGCACTCTCGCTGCAATTCATATGAAATCTGTTTTACTATAAAAATTACTGCAGCATCTTGGAAAATTTAAGTACAATGAAAATAATAGATTCCCACAAATCATGGAAGTAGAATGAATGAAATAACCAACTGCTGCAAGAACACGGTTGTTTTACATATCTAAGCTACAGTTACAGATTTACTCTCACATGTTGAAAAAGAAGTTGGTTAAACATCCATTATTAACACATGATGTACCACTACCATCCACAATCTTTATTTCATCCCCAGTACTTCACAACTACCCACAACTTCACATTTCACAACTTCTCATCAGTTACCATAGGCATTATATATAGACATGTTTAGCTTTATTTTGAATGTTATTCTGATTCTTAAAATTCCAATTGAAACAACTAAGTTGCAACAACGACCTCCTTCTATTTCAGGTACACAAGTGCTACCAATAGTTATTTTAATGCATGCTTGTCGTGATAGCTCACCAAATTACCTAAAGAAAATGAGTTAAAAAATAATTGAATTTCGTATATATTCAATGCAAAATATCTGAGCAAAGTCAGTATAGTAGAAAACAGGTTCTTAGGAGCTCTAACTCCTCTTTTAAATTCTTTCAGTGCAAAAGAATTTTTTTATTAATTATATTGCTGAAATATGAGTAGGTTCAGTTCAACATTTCATTTTGAACTTGTGTTGATTTTTTTTTTCCAGTTCAAGGCAGGGGAAGGCTCATGGATCTATATTTTAAAAAAAAAAAGATAAAGCCGCCCAAAAAAGAATATAATGGGACGTTGTTGTACATATTTAAATTATGGGAATTCCTCATTACAAATTCAACAAAAAAGCCATAAAATCAAGAAAATTCTCTCTCTACTTTTAGTAAGCTCTTAGGCACACTCCTCGAGGAGCCTGAGAACATAGAAATTTCCGATTTCCATGAACACCACCAGAAAGATCCATAAAAACCGACCAATCCACTGAAATTTCTCCGACAACAAACCAGACACGCGCCGCCCACGCGCGGTAGTTCCGGCGACTTTGTCGCCACGCGCCTGGCGCGTGAGGCAGATTCCCGCACTTTTTTTAATTTTTTCATTTGGACAGATTGCTTCAGGGGGAATTCCGACCACATCTATACACTTTATTCGTAATTCCGACAACTTTTACTGTTCATAGTAGCTTTCCGGCGACGAAATAATTTTTCAGGCAACAGGGGACGCTCAGTTATAACCGAGAACTACACCAATGAAGTAGAACAACATCATATATTTTGCTATGGGTTTCAAGTCTTATGAAATTGGGATAATTTCAACAGATGCGGAAGAATGGTTTGAATGGACCGAGAGAGGGAGAAACCTAATCAGAAGATCGACTTTCAGCAGGAAAACAATGATATAGTTGTGTGAAAATATGAAGGATGCTTCGAAGATGAAAGGAAACCATGTGAAAAGATGGAAAATCAAGGATCATTTCTCAGAAATATTCTGTGCGAAGAACTACAACACACATGGTCGATATATGACCATCATCAAAGTCCAAGGTAGGGGAAGAACAATTATCATCATTCCTGAGATTGAATTCAATTCAGGTTGGTCAGATGTTGCTGCAAAGATAGAAAGATTCATGAATGATGGGGTACGGAGAAATACAACCATCATTCCAAAAGTCATTGAAGAAGGAGTTCTATTCTCAAACACAGTCAGAAATCATAAGTGGGCAAGCAGAGAAATGAAGGAAGCGAAGATCCAACAAGAAGGAGACATGATACATGTTTCTGGAGATCTAGCACATAACGAACTGCTAGGTAGGTGCCTGGTGGGTCTCTTTACAGAAGAAAACACCGAATTTGCGACCTTATCGGAAGTTCGTAAATGGGCAACTAACTCTTGGAAGCAAGCACCTGGTATTAATATCTATGAGATGAACCATAATAGGTTTCTCTTTGAATTTCCTTCCAAGCTAATTGCTGAACATGTAATGAGAAGCGAATGGTATTGGAAAAAGACGAAGTTAAGTTCCAATGGTGGGGGCGACCCCAAAAAATAAGAAGATATATCAGGTATGGATTAGACTTATAGGTCTTCCACTGCACTTATGGTCTCAGGCAGTTTTCAAAGAAATTGGGGAATTCTGTGGCGGATGGGTTGAAACTGAGGAGGAAACAGAACTCAAAAATCATTTGAAATGGGCAAGAATAAAGGTAAAAGGAGATGGATCTGCAGTCCCAAAATCAATGAAAATAGAATGTGAAGGGGTAATCTTTGAATTACTGATATGGTGTAAAGCTTCGGTGAGTACATACAAATGTGAGGTAACCAAGTAGCCAACAGGGGGAGCAGCTATATGTGAGATGGGACATGTGGGTTGTTCAACTCAGGTTGAATTTACTCCTAAAAGAGTAACTGATCAATATTCTGACACTATGAAGAATAGTGTTAGACCTATGAAGCACCACAACAAAAAGAATGTAGGCCCAGATGCTTTGGCTCAAGTTATATCTGAAGAGAAGGATTTTAAAACAAATCGCACAAACCACATGCCATATCCTTTTAATGAAGAGATTGCAGCTATTCAATTTGAAGCTTCAGTGGTAAATCAATTGATTATTGTTTCAGAGGAACCAAAGGAAAGCTATCAAAAAGCCAACTCAGATGAAGAGGAAAAAGAGAGAGATGAAGACGGAGAAAAAGAAAAGGAACAAGAAGCTATTCTTGAAGACAATGCAATGCTGAATATTGATGAGCACGAAGGTGAGAGACAAATTCAGAGGAATTCTACAACAACATGATCATGCAGTCAAAAGAGTCTAATATGATTGTGAACTGGGAGATTGAAGAAGTTGTGCCTCTAAAAGATCAAAACTTAGAGAGAGAAGAAGATCGTGAATTTGAAGCATCAATTTGGGTACATCAGGATATCATCAGAATGAGCAAAGAATTTGGGGTGGATTTTAGTGGATGTGAGAGAGAATCATTGGAACTTTACATGAAAATAGATAACAGAAGGCAAATGAATAAAAGGAAAGAAGCCACTCAGATTGTCCAGAATACAAAGAAGAAGGGACTCAAAGAGCTTAAAGGTCTTGATATTGGAAGCAATTTCAAGAGCAATGGAACAAGAAGCATGGGGGAAACAACAACAATCATAGTCAATGTCAGTGAATATCATTTCATGGAATATCAGGGGACTTAATAAAGTCAGGAAAAGGAGATTGATTGCAAACTTGTTACTTAGATTGAAGGCAGAAATATACTGCTTCCAAGAATCTAAAATAGAAGGGGATATAAGGGAGATTGTAAAAGAATTATGGGGTCATAGATGGGTGAAATTTGCTCAGCTGGAAGCTAGTGGGACTAAAGAGGGTATTGTTGTAATGTGGGATGGTAGAATATGGCAGGGGGAGGTAGTTTGTGTTGGATTACATACATTAACTTGTAAATTTTCAGGCAAGACTCAGGAATATACAAGGCATCTTTCAGCTGTGTATGCTCCGAATGACAGAAAAAAGAGGGAGGAGTTATGGTGGGAGATAGCAAGTGCAAGAGGACTATTTAATGGTCCTTGGGTGGTACGTGGGGACTTCAATACTGTTAGGTAGCCATCAGAGAAGAATAATTGTTCCAGATTCACACGAGCTATGACTGATTTTTCCAACTTCATTGAAGAAATGGAACTGGTAGACATCCAATTAGCAGGAGGAGAGTACACATGGAGAAAAGGAGACAGGCATATAATAGCGGCCAGATTGGATAGATTCTTGATATCGGCTGATTGGAATGAAAATTTTAGAAATATAAAGCAATCACTACTTCAGAGAGTAACATCAGACCGGATTTGGGTCGTGACAAATCTGGTAGTTGGGAGCCGGTCAAATCATACTTTAAATTTGAAAATTGGTGGTTGCACACTGAAGGATTCAAAGATAGAGTTGAAGAATGGTGGAATGCTATCAACTATGAAGGAAGGCCAGATTACATTCTAACCTTGAAGCTTAAATACTTGAAGACAAAGTTAAAGGAATGGAGCAAAACTCTACAGGGCAATTTAACATTACAGAAAGCAAGTATCCTTAACCAACTTGCTATACTGGAGGAGCTACATGATCAGAGAAGATTGACAGAGGAGGAAATTGTCAGGAAAACCACATTGACCATGGAGTATGAGGAGATTGCAAATCATGAAGAAGTTGCATGGAGACAGAGATCCAGGGCCCTTTGGTTAAAACAAGGAGACAGGAACACCAAGTTTTTCCATAAAACAGCCAATGCTCACAGGAGATTTAACAATATAGAGCAGTTGATAGTAGAAGGGGAATCTTTGCAAAACCCGGAAGATATCAAGAGGGAAGTGATCAAATTCTATCAAAACCTATACACAGAAGAGGATGAGTGGAGACCTGCATGTTCTACCAGAAACAATCAGATAATCACAACAGAGGACAACTCAATGCTGGAGAGTCCAATTGGAGAATAGGAAATTTGGGACAGTGTTAAGGCTTGTGCAGGCGATAAAGCACCAGGACCTGATGGTTTCACAATGGCATTTTTTAAACACTGTTGGGAAGTGGTTAAAAATGATGTGATAGATGTTGTTCAAAACTTTTATGAACAAGGAATATTTGAGAAGAGCCTAAATGCAACTTTTGTTACTTTGATACCTAAGAAGGTGGGGGCCAAAGATTTGAGGGATTTCAGGCCTATCAGTCTGATAGGTAGTATATACAAAATTATATCAAAACTACTAACTGAGAGGCTAAAAAGGTGGTCAACAAATTGGTGGATTCTCAACAAATGGCTTTCATAAGAGGAAGACAGATCATGGATGTTGTTCTTATAGCTAATAAATGCATTGACAAGAGGAAAAAAAGCAGGGAACCGGGGACACTATGCAAGCTGGATATAGAGAAAGCATATGATCACTTGAATTGGAAGTTTTTGCTTGAAACCTTAAGGAATATGGGCTTTGGTGGAAGATGGATTACTTGGATAAAATAATGCATAACAACTGTGAGGTTTTCAATACTTATCAACGGAGAACCAGCTGGATTCTTTCCATCCCAGAGGGGTCTTCGACAAGGAGATCCGCTGTCCCCGTTTTTATTCATTATTGCTATGGAAGGCTTGAACGATATGCTAAAAAGAGCATAGACAAACAACTGGATCAGAGGCTTCAAGGTGAACTGCAGGGCTGATAGTAACATGAGGATTTCACATTTACAATATGCCGATGATACTTTGGTGTTTTGTGAAGCTGATACAGAACAACTAAAAGTATTAAGGGTGATATTCATTCTTTTTGAAGCAATCTCTGGACTACGCATAAATTGGCATAAAAGCTTCATTTATCCAGTAAATGAGGTAATGGAATTACAAAGTCATGCTGATATTCTAGGTGGGAATATAGGTGAACTGCCTACTGTATACTTGGGTATGCCACTGGGTGCAAAGAGTAAGTCAAAAGGAATATGGAATGGAGTTTTGGAGAAGTGTGAAAAGAAGCTGGCAAATTGGAAGAATTATTATCTGTCTATGGGGGCAGACTAATTCTCATTAATTCGGTACTAGATGCTTTGCCTACTTATATGATGTCTCTATTTCCGATTCCAATCAATGTAGTGAAGAGAATTGACGCATTAAGAAGGAATTTCCTATGGGAAGGCAACAGTGAGAAGAAGAAGATCCACCTGGTCAAATGGAAATGTCTGATGGCTAGCAAAAAGGGAGGGGGTCTAGGAATAAAAAACTTGAGAATTCAGAACCAGAGTTTGATGATGAAGTGGTTATGGAAGCTTGCAGCAGATGAAAAATCATTGTGGACAGAGGTTGTTGCGGAGAAATACGGAACAGAAGGAAAATGGACAACCGAACCAGTGAGAACATCTTATAGTGTCAGTGTATGGCGGTCAATTAGGAATCTCTGGCCAAAACTGATTAACAAATGCAAGTTCAAGGTAGGAAATGGTAGAAAGATTTCATTGTGGGATGACAATTGGCTGGGACAAGGACCATTGAAGGATATTTATCCTGACATTTATTCCTTGAATCAGCAACAACAAATAAAACTATACGAGGCATGGACTTATCGGTGATGGAATCTTACATTCAGAAGAAGGTTAAATGATTGGGAGATTGAAAGAATAATTGATTTTTACAATACCTTGGAACGATTTAGTGGTATTAACTCTAATCAAGATCTTATGGTATGGCAAAGACATGGGCAGGGGAGGTTTACTGTTGGGTCTGCTTACAAGGAATTCAACGTGTATAACAATCAAGTGGGTTGGTGGCCATGGAAGATAATATGGAAAGTAAAAATTTTGTATAAAGTTGCTTGCTTTACATGGATACTGGCAAAAGAGGCAGCATTAACACAAGACAACTTAATCAAAAGAGGATTCAATCTGTGCTCCAGATGTTACTTATGTGAAGAAGAGGCAGAGACAATTAGTCATCTTTTTTTGCACTGCAAAATCACTGCACAACTATGGAGAATATTCATCAGTCTAAGGGGAATTTCATGGGTAATGCCGGGGAGAATTAATGATGTTCTATATTGCTGGAATAAAGAGGGCAACACGCTAGCTATAAAGAGAGATGGAGAATAGTTCCAGCATGCATATGGTGGTCAATATGGGAAGAGAGAAATCAAAGATGTTTTGAAGACAAGTCCAATAACATCGAGAAGATAAAGATAAAATGTTTGGCTCTTTTTTATTTTTGGTGTAAAGAAAAGTCTATGGAGGACCATGAATCCATTTTTGATGTTCTAGATGCATTGTGAGATGATTAATATTTTCTTTTACGCATTTCCCTTGTAAATATGGGTGACTTCACTATTTTAGGGAAGTCTTTTTATTAATATATAATATGTTACCTTCTTCAAAAAAAATAATAGTAGGTCTTCTAAAATCTCTTCTAACTTCAACATCATTAAAAATATCAGTTACGGTAATAGCTTTATATATATATATATATATATGAATATACCACATTTTAAGTGAATATGCTAATTTAATATCTAATATTTGTATTGTTGGTTTTCACTGTTTGTATAAATCAGTTATTACTTTCAAGTAAAATGCCTTTCCTATATTATGACAACGATTTCTTATATACATTCTTATTGTTTTATTCATGTACTTTCAGATATGGTTAAACAAGAAGAGATTCAACTTAATGCAACTTCGAATAACCAAATCCAACAATTGCGGCAGCGTAGAAGATTTCGGCGACGAAGCTTTTTTTCATACAACAAATCAGACACAAAGCCTGAAGTTATCAAGAAATACACAACATCTATACAAAATTATCTCAGAGATGAAAGGGCAACAAGAAGAGAAAAAGATAAAAAATTCAGAGAAATGAAGCCTTTTTTAGACGAACAAATTAGAAAATACCAAATTACTCGAGATCATTTGATTAATACTATAGACGAAACTGAATTATTAGATTGGGAAGCTTTAATCATTTTGTTAGACTCACTTGGCCAACCTTTAGGTGCAATTTTAACTGACATTTATCACGAAGTTTGGCCAAGTGAACCATTTTGGGTTTATATTGTTAAATTTGATGCTGAGTGGAAAACCCGTTTGTACAACTACCTTTAAATTTATAATTAATGAAAGTTTAAATTTTGTTTGCAGCATTATCTATTAATTTATTATAATTTATTCTTAAGACTGTAAATGTTTTATGTATATATAAATTTTGGATCGTACATTAAAAACATTAATAGTATGTGTAATCACTATAATATATATTCTCATTCATTTAGCCATTTTCTTAATGTGGTTGAACGTTAAATCATTATCTTATGTTACTCCATATGATAATAAAATACATCTAAGTACTATGTTGCGATAAATTATGACTAAAATTTTAAACTAATTTGCCAACATATATTTCCAATAACCATAAACTATTTCTCTAAATACTATTCTTTTGTAATTATTGCTTATCGCGCATTGCACGAGTACCATACTAGTGACAGTTAATAGCAAAAAAAGAGAAGAGATAGACATCTGCACATACTTATTTGAAGCGGTGGCTTCATCTTGATATGGAAGCTTTGCCTTACGAGAAGTTGGTTGTGATAAGCTCTAGAGAAGAATAATTCTTTCTTTGTTTTGATGCTGCAAATTCAAGTTAATAAATTCCAATCCAAGTCCATGAACTGATCTTTCCATAAGGTGTGGTTCAATACTATTATATATGCTGGAAGTTGCAGGCGCAATATCTCGGAACGTCGGAACTAACAAGAGAGAATGGAGTCTGTGCATTTTGTCATGTCCGTAGCCTGTAGACAATAGACATGGCTGCTATTTTTCTCTCTATTAAACTTGGTATTGTCACACTTTGAATATGTTTCAAGAACATTGACAGAAGATGATGGCGGCTTTGAACTATTGCGTAAGGTAGTGGAGTGATATAAAGTACTTGCTCCGTTATAATTTAAGTGAACTTGTTTGATTGAGCACACAAAGTTTAAGAAAATATGATAGACTTTTAGAACTTATGATCCTAAACAATTGAAAAGAGGCTTAGAATATTTATGTGGTTATAAAAGTATCTCATTAAAGGTAGAATTATAAGTTTATGCTATATTGTTACAAAATTTAGAAGGGATCATTCTTTTTGGAACAGACCTAAAAGGAAATAGGTTCATATAAATTGGAACAGATAGAGTATATTATTTGGAAAAACTATATCTATACTTGAAAGTGACAATGTTAATTTGAGATCCTATGAAATAAAATGTGACTTTTATTTAGATATTATTGGCTTTCATGAAAGGTTGGAGACCTATTTGACGTCTTTTGTGATGAGGAATGTAATATATCTTTGAGTTATTTAATTTCATATTGACACATGCTAAAATATGATAGATCTTCTCATCATCTCAAATATTTGAATTTCATGCTAAATTGTGTATTGAAGGCTCTATTGATAGCAATGTTTTAAAAGGCTAGGAGTGTGAGCCAGGATATTTTACTTAATACAGAACAAGGTGAAAGCTTCGAAATATGGGGCGTAAGCCCCAACAATCTTTACTTTTTAAAATTTATGAATTAATAATATATCATTATGATACAATAAAATAAAAAGGATGTATTAAAAGTTAAGAAAACTAAAAAGAATTAATTAACTCCAGCCTCTTAATTTTCAAACAATTAAAAACTATAATATCTAAAAAATATTATCAAACTGCATATTTTATCTTTTTAAAAGCAAATACACAATAAAATTTTAAATACTATAATTTAAAATATTACTCCTTCATGAGTGAATGTAAAATTACTTTTAAATAGTAAAACAAAAATGTATGATAATTTGAGAGACATAGAACTAAAACATGAAGATCTATTAATTAAATGTATAAATTTTGGTTATCTATTTTTAGAAGAAATATTCAAATGATATTCAACCTAACAATGTTCTCAATTACTCCCTCAATTCTAGTTTATATGAACCTATTTTCTTTTTGGTCCGTTCCAAAAAAATGACCCCTTTCTAAATTTAGTAGCAATTTAGTTTAATCTTACAATTTTACCTTTAATGAGAAGTTTTTATAACCACACATATACTCTGGACCCCTTTTGGCTTTAGGACCACAAATTTCAAAAGTTTTTCTTAAACTCCATATCCAGTCAAATAGATTCACATAAATCGAAACGAATGGAGTAGTAAATATGCAATAATATGCTTCATTATTGAGTTATTCAAAATTTGCATATTTCTATAAATTAAAAAAACTTTAATCATTCATTGTTAAAGAATTTTAAGAGTTAACATTGCAAATTAGTGAATTCACACATGATTTGCATAGAAACTGTTGGGCGAGTCCCGAGCGGTTTGTGTTAGGCGTGTTTAGGGTGCACTGCCAAGCGCTTGGGGGTGTAAGCCTCAGAGAACTGAGATCCACATATGAGTCTCAAGGCATTTTGATAGTGCCCCACCCCAGGGCGAGCTCCAAGGCAAGTCCCAAAAAAGCCTTTAAAACAGTGATTAATAGTACAATGTGGGAAACAGATATTAGTACTTCTCAATTTAGATGATGTAATTTGACGTGACACAAAGTTTTAAAAAAAAACTTTTAAAATATGTAGTCCTAAAAGTTTTGTGGAGTTACAACATTTGTGCGGTTATAAAAACTTCTAAGGATAAAATAAGTAAAATAAAACTTTAAAATTAATATTATTTTCAAATATAGAAAGGTGTCTATTTTCGAGACGGACTAATAAGAAAAGTGTATACTACATAACTCAGTATACATATGCAATGATATTTATGTGATTATAAAAATTTATCACTAAAGGTAAATAAAAAGTTTAAAGCTAAAATTATTTTTAAATATAAAAATGTGACATTGAATCGGACTAATAAGCAAAATGTGTACTATGACTATGTAATTGCTAAAACTAGTTTACGTAAATGGAAGACCAAAGGACGCACTGTTAACGCGCATAAAGAAAAGGTGAAATAACAGTCTAACTGAAAAGAAATGAACATGAATAACTAAGACTTATCCCTTCCAAACGATAGACGCCTTTATGATAACAGAATGAGCAGCAATATTGATTTAATGCAAGTTTCACCTGTGAGAACTAAAAGCTGAAAAGCCAGCTGAAAATTCAACAATGCACTCATCTAGTTCTACACTAATCATCTTCCCTAACAAACCCGCCCCAGAGTGAAAATTCATCTCAACACCAACAAAAATTCCTACCAAATATTGCTATGTTGGATCACACGGTGAGCCCTTGTGGAGCAGCAGGTGCAGCTACCTTAGGCTTTGCCTTCTCGACTACAATGGCTTGTGTTGTAAGCACCATTCCTGCGACTGATGCTGAATTCTGCAACGCACATCTTGTCACCTTGGCCGGATCGATGACTCCAGCATCAACAAGATTCTCGTATTTGTCTGTCATCGCGTTATAACCCATCTCCCATTCAGCTTCCCTTACCTTCTCCACTACTACTTCCCCTTCAATTCCTGCATTTTGGGCTATCAAAGATGCTGGGGCTACTAATGCCTGCACGAACAAACTGGTAGTTAACAAACAAAATGAAGTAATATCCTTATGTTATATTCACTACTTATTTCTAACACATTCTAGAATTAGCCCCACCACCCATCGAAAAAACAAAAACAAACCTCCCTCGTTTCATTTTATAAGAGGCACTCTTTTGGCCTGTTTCAAAAAGAACGACATCTTGCTATATGTGGAAACCCTTAACCTCAATTTTCCATTGTACCCTTATGACGTGCTCTTTTATATATAGCCGTAAAAATGTCAATAATATTTTAGGACCATAAGTTTTAGCTTCTTTAAACTCCCCACCCAGCCAGACACAGCCAAATAAAATGAAATGAGACATCAGAGTAACCATTAATATTTGAGCACTCTTTACCCTTTGAATGATGTCAGCACCCAACTTTTCATCTGCATCTTCGAGCTTGTCCTTAATGGCAGGGACGTAAGTTGATAGATGAACAAAAGCAGCACCACCACCAGGTACTATTCCCTCTTCGATTGCAGCAAAAGTTGCATTCTTTGCATCCTCAATGCGAAGCTTGCGGTCCTCAAGCTCAGCCTCAGTTGCAGCTCCAACCTTGATGACAGCAACACCACCGGACAACTTGGCGATTCTCTCAGCAAGTTTCTCGGAGTCATAAATTGAGTCTGTCTCGGACAACTCCTTTTTGAGCTGAGCAATCCTAGCCTGTATCTCGTCCTTCGATGCTGCATCAGCAATGATGGTTGTTGAGTCCTTGGTAATGGTAACCTTTCTGGCAATTCCAAGTGCTTCAACTGGGGTACCCTCAATGAGCAGGCCCAGGTCAGTTGCTTGGTACTCAGCTCCTGAAATAATATCACAAATTTTACACGGTCAGCAAATGTTCTGCCTTATAGATGCATTTTAGCATAGAAAACAATAATTGCATCTGCCACAAAAGATAGGAAAATCAATGAAGGGTGTCCTATTTTCTTCCTAAAATAAAATTAAAAAAAATTAGAACAGAGTGAAATTAAGGATTCAAGGAAACAAACAAGATAGAGTTCTTGGTTTTAGCTCGGCATGAGAGTCTCTCTCTAAAACACATAAAATCTTTCTCTTTTCTATCTTTTTAACGGCTATGTTTGTTTCTATCAATTTGACATTCTAAACATCTAAATATGAACAAGTGTGAATACTTGGGAACCTGGAAACTAGTATACTCTCCACTATCATCAATATTTTATTTGAAGAGAAAGAGCACCTGTCACAATGGCAATATCTTGCAGAAGAGCCTTTCTCCTTTCACCAAAACCAGGAGCTTTGATGGCGGCAACGTTCAGTATACCCCGCAGCTTGTTCACAACAAGAGTAGCCAGAGCTTCCCCGGTTACATCTTCAGCAATAATGAGCAGAGGGGAGCGTAATTGAGTTGTCTTTTCTAATAGGGGGATAATATCCTTGATAGCCGAGATCTTCTGATCCGTAACCAAGACTCTAGCATTCTCAAACTCAACAATTAATTTTTCAGGGTTGGTGACAAATTGTGGGGAAATATATCCTCTATCAATCTGCAAGCAACGACGTAAAAGATAACAAAAACATAACTAAACCCACTGCAAGTAATAGACATTATAGAGAATATAACATACTCAGTACATAGATACGAACCTCCATTCCTTCTTCAACATGAACAGTTGTCTCAAAGGAGGAGGATGACTCAATGGACAACACACCATCTGGGCCGACTTTGTCAATTGCATCAGCAATCATGGTGCCAATGCTTTCATCATTTCCAGCAGAGATTGAAGCAATAGCTGGTCAAAGAAAACAAGAAAGACTAATCATTAGCATCGCACACAGATGAATGATGGATAGAGTCCTCACAGAAAAGTATTAAACTATTACCTTTGATGTCATCACGACCTTTAACAGGTCTAGCCTTCTTTTCTAGCTCTTCAATCAAACCCAGTACAGTTTTGTCAATGCCCTTCTTCAAAGACACTGGGTTTGCACCAGATGTAACACTCAACAGACCAAGTTTAATGATTTCGCGGGCAAGAACAGATGCAGTCGTGGTTCCATCACCGGCTGAATCATTTGTTTTGCTTGCGACCTACAGAATATGCATTTCAAAGGTATTACAAAAGAAATCAAAGAAATAAATTCACCAGTATAAAGTAAACCATGTACTAGAGGAAGGCGTATCCGGGGCAGAACCACTATGATCTTAAGTAAGAGAATTGATATGAAAACAACCAACCTCCCTAATAAGGGCAGCACCAGCATTTTCCATAGCATCAGGTAGCTCTATAGCACGAGCAATTGTAACACCATCATTAACCACCTTTGGGGTACCGTATTCATCCAACACTACATTCCTCCCTGTAGGGAAGTAAAATGTCTTCAGGAATTGAATTGATTTATAGCACGAAGCATATAAAAGTATACTAATGGACCTAATCAGATAGGTTGATCGATTATTGAAGATCTACAAGCCGTAACATGAAACCATAGTTCATGCAAACTAAATCACAGCTAATAGAAACAAAAGCACAATAGTGTAGCATTCAAAAGAAGTACAACAATGTCTAGTATTTTTGAAGGCTATTGCACTGCTTGGAACAAGGAAATTCAGATATAGCACACTAATGCCATGCATTAATCGGGCATACTTATCACATTCTACCTATAGATAATCCAGAACTATCACTGAAAATTATTCAAATAATGAAATAAGTTTCTTCGCCTCGCCTCATTTTCCTTCAAGTACATGAGATAATCCACTGCATTAACTAAGAATTCTTTTAAGGACTGAAATAACCTTTTTCTTTAATTCTGGCTCAAACATATGCAATCGGAATTACATAATTAAGACATACAAAGGGAGCTAAAATGCAGCTCTGCAAGACTTTCAGGCCACCAAGTGTCTTCATTTCCATGGATATAACGAAAGATAAAAGACTAGAATTAAGAGTATTGGTCATTCAAATAAGCAATAAAAACCAAAACTTTGACCCATAATGCTGCAAAATATTGAAAAGACAACAAGGAGGCACAAAAAACATACCCCTAGGACCAAGAGTGAGACCGACGGCATCAGCAAGCTTATCAATACCAGCCTGAAGGGCACTCCTAGATTTCTGGTCAAAGGCAATTTCTTTAGCACATGCCTTGACTACAAATCGGTTGTTCTTTGCATTTCTGTTGCTGAACTTCTGTCCCTGCAATTGGTTGACCCTCCTGTTCTTCAATGCCCCCTGCATCAAACATCCATATAAACAAGCAAATCAGAATCCCAAAATTTAAAACACAGTAGCTAAAATGACTTAAAACAAGAAGACCTATAATACAAATAACACACATAGTAGCCAAAAGGACTCAAAGCAACATCGCCTAAGACTTGAAACAAGCTGTCCCTTGCAAAGAAATGGTAAAATGAACACATACACACGGATAAGATAACCCAGAAATTTTTACACTCACCAATGGCAGAGCGAAAAAAACACACTCCGTAGCTAGATCAAAAATTTATCTTTATGTAGATATATTATGTGTTGAATCCCTTTAATATTCACGTGTTTAATTTTTAGTATTTTAACATCCCTTAATGAAATTTATGACTCCACCACTAAAATATCAGATCACCAAAAGATATTTCCAGGTAACCCCTCCATGAAAGAGTAAATTTGAAATCTTGAAGTAAAACATGTTACCTGCTACAACAAGTAAAGGTGACCTGATAGTTTTATTCCCTTAATGGGATACTATTAGTTAAACTCATCAATGAAAGCTAAAAAAGAGCACATAATAATAAGAAACACAAAAACAAGATGACCCATAAGAAGAAATGGCAAAACAACACACACAGTGTCGAAAAAAACTCAAAAACAACAAGACCCATATAAAGAAATACCACAAACAACAAATAATAGCAAACAATACGACACAAATTGAGAAATGGAACAGAGAGGAACCTGTTTAGAAGGAGAAGGGATGATAGAGGCAGTGGAGATAGCATTAGCTGAAGCCATTTGAGGGTTTTAGGGGAACAGCTGCTGCTATGGGAAAGAAAGTCTTTGTTTTTGTGAGAGGATAAGGGGATTGGGTGGATTTGGAGTGAAGAGTAGGAGAAGTTCGGTGAAGTATACAAAGAGAGAGTGGAGCTAGGGCTTAATATTGTTTTAATTTTGGAAGTATTATTGAGGAGTGAGGAGTAAAGAGTTTCGAGAACATTCTATCCGTTCCAGAACCGTTGAGACTTAAGAGAAACAAAAGGATAATTGGTTGATAATGTTACAAATTTTCATCTATTGGGCTGTGCTATTAAGAATTTATTTAAATAGCCACTCACTCAAAACTGCTTATAACGTATAATATATGTTCAATTCATATATGTAAATAGCGGTATATAATTTATATCTCGACTGAAAAAATACAAGTAGTGAATCCAGCGGATTATTTGTGTAAAGATTTCTATGTTTAAAAGCAGCTTGAATCCTTCACAAGTTACTACTTGGTTCTGTTAAGTGAAGAAAAGCTCGATCACAATACAAAACTCCATTATCATGTAAGAAGAAAATGAGAGACGAAGAGAGAAAAAATATCTGATCTTATTCAATTGAAATGTTTCTCTAATCTTTCTCTAGAAACCTCTTTTTATTTTTATATACAAGTATAAGTGGCTATCAAGTAAAAATAAAAATATGGCTAGCTATTACAAAGTTGTGGCTACTAAATGTAACGATATCCCATGTACAAATGTGCTGCTTCATCTTATAATTGGGCTGATGGTTTATTGGGCCGTCCAACACCCCCCCCCCCCCAAGCTGGAGGGCGAGAGCATACCAAGCTTGCTAAATAGATAATGATGGAGAGGACCAACAAGAGACTTGGACAATATGTTAGCCACCTTTTCAGAACTGGGAACAAAATGAAATGAAACTAGGCTAGAATGCAGACTGTCGCGCACATAATGGCAATCAATCTCGATGTGTTTCGTACGCTCAGAAAAACAGGATTCCGAGTAATATGAAGTGCTGCCTGACTGTCACAATAAACTGGGACAGAAGTAGATATCAACAGTCCAAGATCAGCTAAAATCATGATTAACCAAGAAATTTCAGCTGCAACCATGTGCAAAGCACAATATTCTGCCTCAACAGAAGATAATGAAATGGTGGGCTGCTTTTTACTCTTCCAAGAAATGGGACAGCCACCAAGGGTGATGTAATAACCAGTGACAGACCGGCGAGACTGAGCGTAGGCAGCCCAGTCAGAATCAGCATAGGCAATGAGAGAATAATCAGAAGAATTTGAGAGTAAGATGCCAATATCAGGAGTAGCAGATAAATATCTAAGTACATGTATAGCAGCCATCATACGAGGAATGTGAGGAGCCTGCAAGAATTGGCTAAGATATTGCACAGAAAAAGCAATATCAGGCCGGGTATGTTGAAGGAAATTCAACTTCCCAATGATCCTCATATAAGTGTTGGGATCAGATAATGGTTCTCCCATGTCAGCAACCAATTTGAGGGAAGGATCAAGAGGAGTCAACACAGAAGAGAAATTCTGACACTGAAATTCAGCAAGCAGATCAGAAGTAAATTTGTGTTGACTCATGACATATCCATGAGGAGTATGAGAAACTTCCAGACCCAAAAAATAGTGAATGGAACCCAAATCTGTAATCTTAAATTGTGCATCGATGAAAGCTTTGACAATATCCAACTCATGAATGTCATCTCTACCTAGCAAAATATCATCAACATATACAGCCAGTACAGTGAGAGAACCAGCAGCACATCTTGTGAACAAGGAGTAATCATTTTTGCTAGAAATGAAGCCTCTAGAGAGCAAGGCTTCACACATCTTAGAAAACCACTGTCTAGATGCCTGCTTGAGGCCATACAAGGACTTCTTGAGCTTGCAAACTAGAGAAGAAATAGGGCAAGGTTGTGTAGAAGAAGCAGAAACTTGCAAACCAATGGGAATTTTCTTGTATACCTCTTCATCAAGATCTCCATGAAGAAAAGCATTATTGACATCTAGTTGGTAGATAGTCCATCCTTTTTTGGCAGCAGGGGAGAGGAGGCATTTAATGGTAGTGAATTTAACTACGGGAAAAAAGTCTCATTGTAGTCAATGCCCTCTTTCTAAGTATTTCCTCTAATCACCAACCTAGCCTTGTACCTCTCAATAGAACCATCAGATTTCTGCTTGATTTTATACACCCATTTGCAAGGAATATGCTTTTTGTTGGGAGGAAGATGAACAATGTCCTAATTGTGATTAGCCTCAAGAGTCTCAAATTCCTTTAGCATAGCCTCTTGGCAAGCAAGATGGGATGCAGCCTGTTGATAAAACTGAGGCTCATGCAAATGCAGTTCAGCAGTGGATAACTTAGAATTATGAGGGGCAGAAGACTGAGCATTAAAACAGACATAATTAGAAAGATAGTGAGGGGGATTGCTCACCCTAAGAGACTTCTTAAGGGGTGGATGAGTATAAGGTGCAACAGAGGAGAAAGGAGCAGGAATAGGAGTAGAAATATGAGCACAACCCGGAGAAGAAGAGGAAGAGGGCACTGAAGGAGCATAAGAAGTAGAAGAAGGAATGTCAACAAATTCAGGGGAAGGAGCTGTAAAAATAGGAGAAGAATGGGAAGCATAAGGAAAGACAAACTCATGAAATACAACATCCCTAGAGTAAAAATGAAATGAGTAGATAAATTCAAGAGTTTGTAACATTTCTTTCCACAAGGGTAACCAAGAAAGATGTAAGAAATGGCTCTGGATTGGAACTTATCCCTCCCAATTTTAGGTTAAGTGGCAAAACATAAGCAACCAAAAGACTTGAGATGATCACAGGAAGGAGGGTGACCATGGAATTTTTCATAAGGGGAGATATTATGCAAAACAGTAGAGGGGAATTTATTGACAAGGTAGGTAGCAGTTAAAACACAATCACCCCAATATTTGAAAGGTAAGTTAGATTGAAATAAAAAAGCTCTAGATGTTTCCAATAGATGTTTATGTTTTCTTTCTACAACCCCATTTTGCTGTGGGGTGTGTGGAATGGTGGTCTAGTGTAAAAAACCTTGGGAAGAGAAGAAGGATTTTGCCTTAGGACTAGTACCAAGCTCAAAAGCATTATCAGATCTAAAACTTTGGACTGAAGTGTGGAATTGTGTGATTACCATAGAAGTAAAGGCTTTAATAACAGACAAAGCATTACTCTTGCATGAAAGGAGATGAGTCTAGGTGACTCTTGTAAAATCATACACTAAAGTCAAGAAGTATCTAAAACCATCACAGTTATTAGTGTTGTAGGGTCCCCAAATGTCAATATGTACTAATTGGAAAGGAGCAGATGTGCGGATAGAACTATCAAGAAATGGTAATCTTTGTTGTCTAGCCATAGGACAAATAGAGCAAATAAAAGATTGTTTAGAAGAAACTTTGCTGGAAACAAAAGGAATGGACTTCATTCTAGCAAAGTGTATGTGACCTAGTCTCTGGTGCCAAAATAGATCAATTTTATTGATACTAGAATTTGAATTACAATGGGGAGGAAAGGGAAGGGGAGTTACAGGATTAGGCAAAAGTAGAAACATTACAAGAATGATCATTAATAACAGGAGAAGAAGATGTAATCAAATCAGAAACATTGTAGGTAGTAGATGGAACTAGTGAAGCAGTATCATCAAGGTGGAGAAAATACAGACCATTAATAGCTTTACCAATTTCCAGTGGACTCTTCAGAGAAGTGCCCTGTAAATAGCAAGTAGAAATGGTAAGTATAGCAAGACAATTAAATTGAAGAAGGAGTTTATATACTGAAATCAAGTTAAATTGAAATGAAGGCACAAGAAGAACATTATGCAAGGTTATGTCAGCTCTTAGGTATAAAGAGCCAGTTGAAACAACCTTGACTTTATACCCATTAGGAAGAGTGATTAGAAATGGTTTAGGTAATGGTATTAAGTTGTGAAGAAATTGTTTATGAGGTGTCATGTGGTTAGTAGCCCCAAAATCTAAAATCCAAGTATCATCACTTAATTGAGAAGATGCACAAACATGAAAATCAACAGAATTGACCACAAAACTTTTCAACAAACCTGCAAAATGGGCAAAGCCAAAATTTTCTTTAGAAGAACCATTGTTGTTGGTACCAGGAGAAATATTTGCTTATTGTAGGAGAGAGACAAGATGCTGATATTGCTCCTGGCTTAAACCATGGGCAGATGAAGTCCCAGGTTGGGAAAGAGGAGCTTGAACTGTAGACTCAACAGATGAAGTGTCAGCATGAACACAAAGCAGACCTTTTTGACCGCGTGAACTTAAAATCAGGAGGAAATCCATGTAGTTTTATAATACTTCTCAATGGTGTGACCTGACTTTTTGTAGTACCTGCACGAAACCCCCACACCTTGCCCAAGCTTTTTTGACTCAAATTGAACTCTTTGATTAAAAACTTTCTGATTACCATAAGGAGTAGAAGATGCAGAGAAAGAGACTGACTCATTTGAAAATTCTGGTGTGTGAGAAGATTCCTTTTGTTTCTCATCATGTTGTAATATAGAATAAGCTCGACTGGCAGTAGGGAGTGGAGACATCATAAGAATGTTACTTTTAACTGTAGAGTAAGATTCATTAAGACCAGCTAAAAAACAGAAGAGCTTGAGTTCTTCAATGAATTTGGGTAATGCACCACATGAACAAACATGACCACCATATGTAGTACTCATTTCATCCCAAAGACTTCACAACTTAGTAAAATAAGATACAACATCTGAAGTCCCTTAGGATATAGTTCTAATTTCCCTCTGAATCTGGATAAATTTAGACCCATTAGACTATCCAAATCTTTCATTTATGTCTAACCAGATTTCTTTAGCAATGTCGTACCCCAATACACTGGTAGCAATATCTCTAAAGAGAGAATTGGTGATCCAAGCAATCACCATGTCATTACACCTTTCCCAAAAGGGATAATAAGGAGAATCTACTAGAGGTTTATCATGTCGACCACTGATCAGTCCCAATTTGTTTTTGGCAGACAGAGAAACAAGCATACTTTTCCTTCATGCAACAAAACCAGTGCCAACAAACGGAGGATAAACTAAACGAGTACCAGGACTATCAGATGGATGAACATAGAATGTGTGAGAGGGATCTAGACTAAAAACAGTAAAACCCTCATATGAAGTGGTCGGAGAGGTAGTTTCAGCATCTATAGTCATGATAGCAGCTAGTATTTATAATATCAAATGATATTTCTAAGGGAATTTCAAACTAGAATCATATACATGCAGAGACAAATAGGAGTAAGAGTAGATAATACCGATCTTCTTCTGTAAATAACGAGACCCAGTCAAAACTACATGAATAGACTCAGAAAAGCTTCATCCTTGATGAATCGAACACAACATCCACATTACTTATGCAGAAAATCCCAATTTTTGGAATATTAGGGTTTGTACATGAAGCCGAAACTTTGTGAAACTAATGTTGAGGGTAACATCGCTCGACTCGCATAAGAGAGCTGATACCGATATAGTGCTCTGATACCATATTAAGTGAAGAAAAGCTCGATCACAGTACAAAACTCCATTATCATGGAAGAAGAAAATGAGAAACGAAGAGAGAGAAAAATATTTGATCTTATTCAATTGAAATGTTTCTCTAATCTTTCTCTAGAAACCTCTTTTTGTTTTTATATACAAGTATAAGTGGCTATCAAGTAAAAATAAAAATGTGGTTAGCTATTACAAAGTTATGGCTGCTAAATGTAGTGATATCCCATGTACAAATGTGTTGCTTCATCTTATAATTGGGCTGATGGTTTATTGGGCCTGGACTGTCCAACAGGTTCCATCATCTTTCATGAAAACTTTTTTTTTGTTTTTAAGAATTAACTTAAATAGTCGTTCATCCAACGAATTAAATTAAAATATATATATATATAGATATATATATATATATATATATATATATATATATATATATATATATATATATATATATATATATGTATATAGTTAGAAAAAGTAAACAATGAACATGAATGGCTATTTGTGTACGAATCCTTTTCTTCGTTCAGAGCTTTGATTTGGGCTACTTTAATCATTGGGGGGGGGGGGGGGGTCTAATGTTTGTTGAAAGTGATTATTCCTATACATTATTTAAAAAAAAATTATCAAAATTATTCATGTTTTGTTATTTATCCGACCTACATAAGTTTTATTACAAAATTTATATGTTCCACCTTAAAAGGCCAATTCATTATTAGTGCCTTCAATTAAGATATTTAGTTACACCTTTTTTTCCTTTTTTTCTGCTCTTCTCTTTCCTACTGACATTACATTTTAAATAATCACATTCTCCGGATCTTCCCAGTTTACTTACTTTTTCTCTTAGCTTAGTTCTTGCTATCATCTATACTATATTAAAAGCATAAAGATCGTTAGAAAAATATCATTTGTCGTTTTTACCCTTCGTTAATATACTTTATAACGGATAAAATACTAACTACAAATACATTACCTTTTTGAAAAAAATAATGTCGTAGCATAAAAAAATAATTAACAGAAGTAAGATTCTCCTTCTTTAATTACTATACTATCCATAATACTACAAAGAGGCCACCATCAAATTTTTTTCGTTGTTTAAGAAGAAAAAATAATAAGCCAATAACTAGGAGACCCATTAATATTTATATCTATATATATATTTATATCTATATATATCTATGTATCTATATTATATTAAAAGCACGAAGGCTCTTAGCGAAATGTCGTTCGTCTTTATCACCCTTTAAAATATATAATTCACATTGGACAATATAGTAATTTAAATACTTCATTAATATTTAAAAAATATTCATACTTAATTTCATATTATTTTGGTATATTTTGCTAGAATTAATTGTTATTAAATTTTGCCTTAATTATTTGGTATAATTTTTCTTCACGTTGCTCACAAAAGGAAATTTAATAAATCAATTTTTCTTCAAGTTTCTTAAACAAGGAAAGTTAATAAAAAAAATTCCTACTGTTTCACAACTTGTTTTTTTTTTAAAAAAAATCGAAAAATACACTTTGTTCACTTTCATTAAATGACCGTATGTCTATTGGAGTTGGTAAAATTCCCTTTATATTTTGGAGTAGTAAATATTTGATAAATTTCTTGTACACTAGAAAAGTTAATAACTTTTTTTCCTAAACTATTAGTACTTCGTTCAACTCTCAATAAAAGACATTATTTGTTAAATTATCTAAACTAGGAAATTTTATAGTATTAGATTCTCCACGAGCATATTATTCCTTTTATGTGTCAAATTGTGTACCAAAATACATCTATAAAAGAAGATATAACGTTACCTTAATTTAATCGCCAAACTTCGCCCTATTTCAATATCGCGATTGCAGGTTTTGTTTCTTTTACTAATATCAACATCTTTTCCTACTTAATATTTTACCAGCACATTTACATGCACCAAGAGTTAAATATTGCATCGAGAAGTTATCTTTAGTGTTGCATGAAGAAAGTTTTACTATATAACTTTTTTGTTTTGTGTTTTAGACGTGGCAAATTTTACCTCCCATGTAATTTATAAATTTATCACCGGTTATTGAACAATTGAAATTCATCGCAGAAATTGGTTAGACATTCGATCTACGTTTTATTACTCAATTGTTAGTAATTTTTTGTTGTTGTATAATTAATAATACCTATTGTTATGCCTGTAACAACAAAATTTCGCTCCTAAAAAATAATAATCAAGACAAGAAAAATAGCGACAAATATTATATTTAAATTCAAGTGATGGGGTTACAATCTCTAGAATATCTCTAAATCTAAAGAGATGTAGTCCTCTGATTCTTCTCGTCACGGATGATGGTTCAAGAGCTTGAAAGCTTGATCTTGAACTTGACGGATTTCAGATTTGTAGTACGTCACAAACAATTTGAAGCTTATCACGAACCAGGATTTGATGTTGTAGTTATCACGAACGGAAGATTTGAAGCCGCCCGCCTATGACTTGAGTTCGCCTTTGGAATTTGACCACGGACGATGATTGCAGATATGGATGGAGACCTTGATGCTATCCTTCAGAGCTTCTTTAGCCTTTCATTCTACTTACTTGCTTGTGTCTTAGCCTTCTCCCTTGACCCCTTTATATAGGTGTGGGGTGGGGTAATCTCCAAGAAAACCCTAGTAGATAATTGGGCTTGAGACTTATGGGTTGGTCCATTTAATAGAAGACCCACAGACGGGCTGGCCCAATAATATATTAATGGACATTTATTTAAATTAATTTAATTGGATTTAAATAACAAACTCAATTATACCAGTCCATGTTGCTTAATTGGATCAATATATATTTAATTTGTGGTAAAATCCAAAATTTTTATGGATTTAAATTTGACAAAATTTTAATTGTCTACAAATGCCCCCTACTTCAAAGCTTGGCGGGATGTAAGCTTGCGAAAATATAAGACAAGACTTGAAGTATATGTGAGAAGAACAGTTCCACACATTATACTATTTACTATCATTTTCTTATTTGGAGTCTGATCGCAATTTTCAATTTTCGGGAGCGCAACTTACATGCGTGTCTACTTGTCCATGGAATGATTTCTTATTTTCCAAAGTCTTATGGACTTATTAAGTCAATATTTCCAAGTACCAAGTCATGCAAATCTTGAAAGTAATAGACGTATAGGAAGCATAAACCAAGCACTTGAATCACTTTCCTCTTTTGATGTCATGCATTAAGGAGAGATTTCCAAACATGGCACTTTCTTGGTTAATTGCAAGACCTTCTTTTTCCTTTCTTGTACGAACATATATGGATCCAAAAAATCTTTCCTTTAATTTTCTGTTTCCATCTTTCAAGTTTGACCAACTCCAATTTGGACGTAATATTTTCCTTGTTTATACATATTGTGACTTGAGCGCCAAAAATTTCCTTAAATTCTATCAATTCCCTTTCTATAAATTCACTGCTTTCTCCTGTGATTGTTGCCATAGCAGCAATTCTCCACTCTTTGATGAAAGCAACAATGGTTTTGAAGGTACTCGTCAATAGTTGGCAACGCAATCCCGTCGCTCGATTCTCCTAACGTTTTTTTGTGCAGTTGCTGCCAAGAATTTTAGCTTTGTGCGTCTTAACTAAAAAAATCATATCTTAGTGTAGGAGTATCGAAATCACAAGTGGTTTGCGGCTATGGAAACTAGACTCGGAGTACTACAATATATCAAAAATTTGGATCTAGATTCACGTTGTAGCATCCCAGGTGAGCTTCGTAATCTTGGTTTAAGTTCTGTCACTGCTCGATATTCCAGTTTTGTGCGTCCTGACTAAAAAAATCATATCTTGGTGTAGGAACGCCGAAATCACGAGTGGTTTGCGGCTACGGAAACTAGACTCGGAGTACTACAACATATCAAAAATTTGGATCTAGATTCGTAACGTAAAATCCCAGATGAGCTTCGTAATCTTGGTTTAATTTCTATCACTGCTCGATATTCCAGTTTTGTGCGCTCTTGCTAAAAAAATATATATCTCAAGATAGGAGCATCCGAACTACGAGCTGTTTATATCGTTGGTAAGAAGACTCGATGATAGACAACATCTATAAAGGTTGAAGCTCCAGCCCTTTTGGTCCATATGCAACCAATCTTTGATCGATCAAGCGCCGAAATCGCGAGGATTGTTCGGGCAGTATACTTCTTTTTCTCCCTTTTCTTTTGTTGCAGGCTCGGAGGTGCTCCCCTCTTCTTTTTGTAGGTTCATGAAGGGTACGATCCCTCGAGATTTGACGGAGAAGTGCACGTCAAAATACTGACCATCCGCATTGACACCGATTCTTGTTGCTAAGTGAAAGCTTCATATCGTTGTCTTTATTGCTTGTGTGTGGCCAGAGATTAGCGAGGCTCCCATATTTTAACTTCCCTTTTGCATGCCGATTTTGAAAATCCTTGATGTCCATCATATCGAATCGAAGCGTATCAGTATAAGCAGAAACGTCGTGCTATGGCACCGATATTCATTAATCGAGCTTTTCGTCGTGCTACTTGCACCGTATCTGCAAAAACATCATCTTGTTGGCACCAAGGACTCCAAAATCTTTTCTTATTTTTGTAGGTTTTCGAGAGAGTACAACAACTTGGCACATCCTTCAACAACATGATGCATCTTGGTGAGAAAGAGGCTTGGAGCTCGAGCGACCATATTTCATCCTTGGCGAGCGAGTGCGACATGTACCATATCTCATTGGTGCGGGCTGGCGAGGAAGGCCACTGGAGTAGGCTTTTCGAACATCGGCGAGCAAGTATTTGGCGTGTTTCTGCTGTTTTGACTTCATAGCATTTCATGCTCGCATTGAAAAAATCGTATCTGCACCTGGGAATGTCCAAACTGCAATCCGCTTGGTCCTGCAGAATCAAAACTTGCACCACAGCGACATATCCAAAATTTGGGGCCAAATTCCATAAGGACAAGTCGGAATGAACTTTTGAATGTGATACACAAGTCCGTCATCTCGGCTTCATAGCACTGCATACTATAATTGGAACGTGCATATCTCAAGCTAGGAGCGTCCAAATCACAAGCCGTCTGTGCCATTGGAAATAAGACTCATAGCTAATGAAGTCTTCAAAGTATCATAGAAGAATTCCTAGCC
This sequence comes from Nicotiana noctiflora, assembly GCA_032618575.1. Lineage (NCBI taxonomy): Eukaryota > Viridiplantae > Streptophyta > Magnoliopsida > Solanales > Solanaceae > Nicotiana > Nicotiana noctiflora. The sequence continues at coordinate 65,595 of JASVEL010006601.1, read as the reverse complement.
GATTGTCCGAAGCAACTTTCTGAACTTAACCCATCTGTCCGCGAAATTGCTTTTCAACTTTGCGCGCTATGGTGGAAAAATTCATATCTCGATCTAGGAGACTCCAAATTGTGATCCGCTTGCGCCTTTTGAAAGTACACTCATAGAGCTTCAGCGAGAATAATTGTATCTTGAGCTAGGAGCGTCGACATCACCAATAGTTTGAACCTATGAAATTCGGACGTCGAGAACTATAGTCTCATTGAAGATGAAGCTCCATTCATTCTTGGTTAACCTAAAAAATATTTTTGAAGTTGATTGTACAGCCTTGTAATAGGTTCAGCTATCATCACGAATCTTATCTCTTTGTTTATTTCTTTTGCAGACTTGCGAACAAGTTCGATGAGTGCAGATATCAGTCCGAAATGTCACACAAGATACGGAGTCACCCCTTCACCAACGTTTTGCACTTGATTTAGTGACGGTCTTGAAATTTATCAATGGCGGCTCCCGTGGTGATTGAAGGCTTTTTTTTTCAAGAGAGATGACTTCTTATATACGAGGCATTGAGGATAGTGTATTAGAATGTGGAGACGTCATATGGACTTGAAAGAAGCATTCAAGACGAGTCGGCCACGAAGCCTAGTTTACGATTATTTTCATGACTTAGGCTTTTGTATAGGAAAACGTCTAATTCCCTTTGTCTCTACATTTTTTGATGTATCAACTTTTGTACTATTGAAGCAATAAAAAAAATCTTTTATACTTCAAAGCAAATCGTCTCTTTTCCTCATAGATATGTGCCTCTGCACTTGGAAGAATTGACGTAATGATCCGATGGCGCCAAACTTTTTTTTTTTGAAACTCATGCGACTGAACTTAGAATGAAAGTCTAAGCTGCCTACGTACCTCGGTGAAGAGGATCAAGTCATAACGTAGTTCAGAATGGGTGAGATTTTTTTTTTTGGGTGCCGTTCGCAGTTTAGGCTCGTGCGGGCCAGGAGCATTGCAGCATGCAGTTTAAGCTCATGCATCAAGGAGCACCATGACTTGCAGTTTAGGCTCGTGTGTTGAGGAGCATCATGACTTGCAGTTTAGGCTCGTGCGTTGAGGAGCATCATGACTTGCAGTTTAGGCTCGTGCGTCGAGGAGCATCATGACTTGCAGTTTAGGCTCGTGCGTTGAGGAGCATCATGACTTGCAGTTTAGGCTCGTGCGTCGAGGAGCATCATGACTTGCAATTTTAGGCTCGTGCGTCGAGGAGCATCATGACTTGCGGTTTAGGCTCGTGCGTCGAGGAGCACCATGACTTGTAGTTTAGGCTCGTGCGTCAAGGAGCACCATGACTTGCAGTTTAGGCTCGTGCGTCGAGGAGCACCATGACTTGCAGTTTAGGCTCGTGCGTCGAGGAACATCATTTGTTCTTCAAGGATAGTACTTCTTCAAAAATTTCCCGTTGATAGGGCCAATCGTCATGCCATCTGCATCAACTAACTTGTAAGCTCCGCTTGAATAGGCTTCTTGCACGACATATGGGCCATCCCACTTTGAAGTGAATTTGCCCCCAGATTTGCGAGAGGTGATAATAGGTGTTCTTACTGCAAGAACTTGATCGCCAACTTGGAAGGACCTCAAGCGAACCTTTTTATTGAGAGCACGAGAAAGACGAGCTTGATAACATTCGAGACTTTGTTGAGCTTCTAGCCTTTTTTCATCAAGGGACTCAAGTTCTTCAAGGCATAGACGAGCATTTTCTTCTTTAGTAAGACCTTCTTGGATAGCGAGTCGCAAGGACGGTATTTGACGCTCAAGAGGAAGAACTGCTTCGACTCCATAAACAAGAGAATAAGGAGTAGCCTGTGTCGGCGTGCGATGAGTCGTACGATATGCCCACAAAGCTTCTTCCATTCTGTCATGCCTATCTCTTTTAGATTTGGAGACGACCTTTTTTAACAAGTTGCAAAGCGTCTTGTTAAATGCTTCGGCTAATCCATTTGCAGCAACATAATACATTGACGAATTACGTTGCTTGAAGCCAAAAAGTTCACAGATCTTGGTCATCAATTTGTTATCGAACGGTTTGCCATTATCTGTTATTATATAACTAGGAATGCCGAAACGATATATGATGTTCACTCGAATGAAGTTTGCAACATTCTCCTTCTTCACTTCCTTGAGAGTGACGGCCTCGACCCATTTTGAGAAATAATCAGTTGCGGTCAAGATGTATAGATGTCCTCCAGAAGATTTTGGAAGTGGTCCAACAATATCTAATCCCCAAGCATCAAATGGCCAAGATGCAACGGTAGGATGTAACACTTCAGGGGGTTGGTGTATGAAATTTGCGTGAAACTGGCAAGCCTTGCATCTTCGAGCATAATCTAAGCAATCTTTCACCATTATTGGCCAGTAGTAACCCATCCTCTTAATGTGGAAGTGGAGCTTTGGCCCGGATTGATGTGATCCACAAACTCCAGAGTGTGCCTCTTGCATAGCTTGTGTTGCTTCATCTTCCCTAAACAACGCAAGAGAACTCCCTCGAATGATCTTCGATACAAAGTGTCTTTGTAGTAAAGGAAGCGAGGGGCACGCCGACGAATTTCTGTCTTTCTTCTTGGATCTTCTGGAAGTATCCCATAACATAAGTAATCGATCATGGTTTGTCGCCAGTCAACCTTCACAGCTTCAGAGACGGCTACCAAACGATCGAGCTTGCTTTCTTCATCCTCGTTCTCATTTGGTGGCACTATCCATTTTTGGAAGACAGTGATTTGTGTCTGGTAGGGCAGAGTCAATGTCGAAGCTAGAGCAGCTAAGGCGTCGGCTTTCTTATTTTCCTTCCTTGGCACATGCTGAAGAGTTACGTTGCCAAGCCGTGCAATCAATTTCTGTGCATAATCATGATAAGGACGCAATTCTGGCTTTTTGACTTCGTAGCTACCTAGCAATTGATTGATCACTAACTCAGAGTCTCCAAAAATATGTAATCGGAGTTGTCTCATCTCAACGGCCATCTCAAGCCCAAGTATGAGTGCTTGATATTCCGCAACGTTGTTAGTGCAATGTTGTGTTAAGGTGAAGGAATATGGCAAGACTTCCCCTTGAGAAGTGACAAACACAACACCTGCACCCGCTCCCTCACGATGTGCGGCACCATCAAAATACATTTTCCATGGTGGTTGCACTTCCATGACCATCGCATCTTTATCAGGTAGTTCATCAGTCAACTCCCAATCATCAGGAATTGGATGATCTGCCAAGAAATCTGCCAAAGCTTGTCCTTTCACAGCCTTTTGTGGGATATACACAATCTCAAATTGTTGAAACTGGAGATACCACCTTGCTAATCGATCATTGAGGACGGGTTTTGACATAACAAACTTGATCGGGTTCGCCCTTGAGACGAGACGGGTGACATGAGCTTGAAAATAGTGCTTTAGCTTTTGAATTGCGAAAACCAACGCTAGACACAACTTTTCGATTGGAGAATACTTTATCTCATTTGGGGTCATCATTCTACTCAAGTAGTAGAGGGAATTTTCTTTATTTTCATCATTTTCTTGGGCTAAAAGGGCTCCCACTGACCTTTCTTGGGCTGCAATATATAAAATCAATGGCTTTCCTGGTATAGGGGCTGCCAGAACTAGAGGTTTCATCAAGTAGGATTTGATGCTTTGGAATGCATTGCTACAAGCTTGGTCCCATTCAAACGGTACACCCTTCTTCATGAGACGACTAAAAGGTTGGCACTTCCCTGCTAGATTTGAGATGAATCTTCTAAGGTACGCCAATTTTCCTTGTAGACTTTTCAGGTTCATGTATGTTTCTGGGCTCTGGCATCTTCAAAATTGCATCAACTTTGGCTTGATCTATCTCAATCCCTCGATGTCAAACAATGAAGCCAAGGAATTTTCCAGAAGTAACTCCAAAGGCGCATTTCAACGCGTTCATTCTAAGTTGATATCTCCGGAGTCGTTCGAACACCATTCTTAAGTCTTGCAAGTGGTCTCCTCTCTTTCTTGATTTCACCACTAAATCATCTACATAGCATTCCACATTCTTGTGGAGGATGTCGTCAAAGATATTCTGCATTGCCCTTTGATATGTGGCACCAACATTCTTCAAGCCAAAGGCATTACTTTGTAGCAATAAATGCCTTTAGGAGTTTGAAATGCAGTAAGCTCTTCATCTTTTGGTGCCATACGTATTTGATTGTAGCCAAATGATCCATCCATGAAAGACATCGCCTCGTACCCGGTGGTGGCATCAATCATAAGCTCTGGAATGGGGAGCGGAAATTCGTCTTTAGGGCATGCATTATTGAGGTCTCTAAAATCGACACAAACTCGAATTTGGCCATTCTTCTTCTTCACATGAACAATGCTTGAAATCCATGAAGGATATTTAACCTCCTGAATGAAACCAGCTTCGATGAGTTTATTGACCTCTGCTTCAATTGATGGGATCAATTCTACCCTGAAGCGTCTTTGGGCTTGTTTAACAGGACGAGCTCCTTTCTTGACTGCGAGATGATGAACTGCTACTTTAGGATCTAAACCAGGCATCTCTTTGTAGTTCCAAGCGAAGACATCTCTATATTCTTTGAGTAGCTCCACATAAGTGTTTTCTTCATCTGTGGTTAATAGGGCACTTACATAGGTGGGCCTGGAGTTTTCTGCAGTTCCAAGGTTGACTTCTTTCAATGTATCAACGGTCATTTTAATTCCTTCTTCTAGTTCCATAGGAGCGTCCTCAACATCTTCGTCTTCTTGAGGATCACCATCATTAAAAGATATATGGCCACACCAAGAGGCATCTCCCAAATATTCGTCAACTTTCCTTAGGGATGAAGTGTATTGCTCCTTATTTGCAGTAATGTGGTATGAAGATCCTACACTTTCTTCATCTTCTTCACGCTCTCTAGTATGGACCACTGTGCGAGTTTTCACCTTGAGTACCTCCCCGCATGAAATCAAAAGTTTTGATTGTCGCCTCATTCTGGAAGGGATCAAGCTTCGACACTCCTTGGAGATACTTTGGACTTTAGATGGCAAAGGTCTTCTTATCTCTTCATAATTTCTTTGGGACTTGTTCTTCTTCCTTTTCCATGGCCCCAACCTCTCAAATACAGAAGTTCTCGTAGTTGGTTCTCCAAGTCGATCAAAGACAGAAGGCCTTTTATTAGGATCAGCGGGTTCATCTTCCGTCGTGATATAGTTAATATTTGCTCTTCTAATGGAGATGCGAACTGGTGGGGGTTGTTTGTAACCTAGACTCTCACGTGATTGTTTCACCACATGCTCCTTGTCCTTTATCGTGTTTGCTTTCCTAGTAGCATCAGGTGGGAGGTTCCCTAGCTTAGATGGTTCATTGGGGTCATATCCAGCCTTTGCGAATAACCTATAAGCATTCGGATCAAAACCTTCATTTGTGCGTTTCGTGGGGAGTGCCTTATTTTGAGGCATGCTAGGGGCCACAAACTTTTCCCGTAGCTTTGAAGATAACTTTATGGTATCAATCTGCTTGATAGGAAGGGTTAATTCTCTTAGTGCATCCTTTTGGAGGCTTGATGATCCTCCTTCATCTTTCTTCACTTTTGGGATGTAACGAGATAAAGGAGCTACTTTCTTGCCTTTGGCCTTCGTGGAGTCATCAACTTTTACTCCATTCATGATGTGGTTCTTTAAGTAGAACTTTGCATCGGCGAAGTATGCCTCGGCTTCAGCGAATGACTTGTCGTCAGCAACTATCTTCTTCTCGACTCCATCTTTATTATATTTAAAACATTGGTAGTAAGTTGACGGGACAACTTTGTTCTTGTGTATCCACGGCCTGCCAAGCAACAAATTATATGAAGTCTTTGCATCAATCACATGCATCCATGTGGTTGATTGCATATCTCCCATGGCGATCTCCAGCTTGATAGCTCCTATGGCCCTTTGTCCACCTTGATTGAATCCTTGAATCATCAGTCGGCTTTCAGAAAGGTCTTCGGTTGAGATGCCAAGTTCCTTCATTATGCGAATGGGAAGAATGTTAACTGCAGATCCGTCATCTATCAAGATTTTGTTTATTCTCAGCTTCAGTACATAACCGACCATAAACAAAGGGCGATTGTGTGGTGTCTCACCAAGTAGGAGATCGTCTTCAGTGACGGTGATTTTTGCATTACAAACATCTACTTCTTGAAATAAGGACTCAACAAGACTATTAGACTGTGATGGAGAGAGTGTTGACTTGACTTTGTTCTTTTCCTCTTCTTCCTTATCAGCATTGCAGCACAAGGCTTTGTCATCATCGTTAGAAATCCTCATGCGAAACCAACTCGGAAAAAATTCTCCCAAAGTCACCGGGTGACGTGGCTTTTGGTGATGGTGTGCCTCTATCTCCACCTTCTTTGGGTTCTTAACCATTTGTGGCTTCTTTAGTCTTACCACTATCTCATTCCTTGCAAGTTGCTTCGTTGATCCTTTTCGCAGACTCGATTTGCGGCGTCTTCATCGAGTCACCACGGTCCATCCTTCTTCATCAGGTTGATCAACTTGAACTTTGTCATTCTCCAGCAATTCTTTATCTTTATTCCCTTCACGGGTGAATATCTCGATCGGATCGAATGAGCCAAAGGTAATGGACACATGGTTTGTGCTTTCCTTTTCGTCTTCGAGCTCGATCTTCTTTTGACGAGCCAAATCCATAACTTTGTCCTTGAAAACAAAGCACTTCTCGAGGGGTTGACCTACAAGCCGATGGTATTTGCAGTAATTCGGGTCATTACTTTTTCCAGCTTCATCTGGCCGCTTCATTTCTGGTAGCTCAATAAGCTTTAACTCGATGAGTTCTTCAAATATTGCATGTATATCAGAGTCCAGAAATGGGTACTCCTTTTCTTGCATCTCTTTGAGAGTCAACTTCCGATTTGCATTGTCTTGAGAGGAAGTAGTTTTCATACTCTGTTTCTTGCTCACCTTGGTAGTAAACTTCAAAGGAGAGGCATTGACGTTCATGGATTCTTTGCTTTCATTCTTGGACACGAACTTGCTCCATTTCTTGACTTCTTTATTATCCCTTCCCTTGCGAGGTTCGTAGATGGGCATCCCTTCATTTCCCGCAGAAGCCATGCTCAGCTCCATATCATGAGCACGGGTGGCAAGTTCTTCAAATGTCCTGGGCTTAATTCCTTGCAAGATGTAACGAAGTCCCCAATGCATTCCTTGGATGCACATCTCTATGCCGGAAGCTTCGCTTAGCCTATCTTTGCAGTTAAGGCTTGCATTCCTCCATCGATTGATAAAGTCAATAACTGGTTCATCTTTTCATTGACGAGTATTCGTAAGTTCCACCATACTCACAGTACGCCTCGTGCTGTAAAAGCGATTGAGAAACTCTTGCTCCAATTGGTCCCAACTATCGATGGATCCTGCCTCGAGGTCGGTGTACCAATCAAAAGCATTCCCCTTTAGTGAGCGGACGAACTGCTTGACAAGGTAATCTCCATAAGTCCCTGCATTGTTGCATGTTTCAACGAAGTGCGCGACATGTTGCTTTGGATTTCCTTTGCCGCCGAACTGCTGAAATTTAGGAGGTTGATAGCCGGCAGGCATCTTCAAGCAATCGATTCTCGTAGTATACGGCTTTGCGTATGTGAGAGAGGACTTTGAAGCAACCTCATACTTATCCTTGATAGTTCCCATAATGAATTCCTTCAATTGTTCTATGGGAATTGATCCTTCGGAGGAGACATGAAGTTCTTTGGCGGATGTCACTTGTTTTGTTGGAGGATCCGCCTTCTCGTGGACTTCATGAAGCTTTCCATGTGCATGACTTGATTCTCCATCCATCATGCTTTCAACTATGCCTGTTAATTTTGCGATACGGACATCTTGATCTTGAGCATACTTTGTTAAGCCATCAATCGCCTTTGTCAGGTTTGCTTGTTGCTCCTCCATTGTCGAAGTGTTAGTCATCATTGCCTCCATGACTATCGTGGACGATGAAGAATTACCGAGACCTTCACATGGATTGAACTCAGTTTGGAACATGTCATGTGGCGAGATTGGCGTAGAAACAACACTTAAGACTTCATCATCAGGTTGGGTAAGCTGACTCTTGGTGTTGTATAAAGTAAGTTGAGCAAGAGCTTTTTCCACAACTTCTGCAATATTATCTCCTCTCTCTGACTTTCTAGCGGAGGACCTTTCGTCTTTGAATGATGAAGATCTCAATGTGTGCATTGGTGCAGACGACACCCAGAGTGCTTGTTGTCCCAAGACGCTCGCTTTTTTCCGGGTGATTGGCCCAAGACTCCCCATAGTAACGTTCAGGATACTTTCCACGTCAGAAGAAAACTTGGAGTCAGCAACTTTAGAGTTGATCTTCTTCGAAGCCATCTTAGTGATCTTGAATGTCGAGAGTTGAGAAGAGATGAGAGGTAGAGCTTGTCCCACTGGGCGTGCCAAAATTTGTAACAACTAAATTTCGCTCCTGAAAAATAATAATCAAGACAAGAAAAATAGCGACAAATATTATATTTAAATTTAAGTGATGAGGTTACAATCTCTAGAATATCTCTAAATCTAAAGAGATGTAGTCCTCTGATTCTTCTCGTCACGGATGATGGTTCAAGAGCTTGAAAGCTTGATCTTGAACTTGACGGATTTCAGATTTGTACGTCACGAACAATTTGAAGCTCGTCACGAACTAGGATTTGATGTTGCAGTTATCACGAACGGAAGATTTGAAGCCGCCCGCTTATGACTTGAATTCGCCTTTGGAATTTGACCACAGACGATGATTGCAGATATGGATGGAGACCTTGATGCTATCCTTCAGAGCTTCTTTAGCCTTTCCTTCTGCTTACTTGCTTGTGTCTTAGCCTTCTCCCTTGACCCCTTTATATAGGTGTGGGGTGGGGTAATCTCCAAGAAAACCCTAGTAGATAATTGGGCTTGAGGCTTATGGGTTGGTCCATTTGATAGAAGACCCACGGATGGGCTGGCCCAATAATACATTGGACTTTTATTTAAATTAATTTAGTTGGATTTAAATAACAAACCCAATTATACCAGTCCATGTTGCTTAATTGGACCAATATATATTTAATTTGTGGTAAAATTCAAAAACTTTATGGATTTAAATTTGACAAAATTTTAATTGTCTACAATGCCAGCTCAAGTTGCTTGTTTAAAAAAAATTTAGACTATCTCATTTAATTTTGTGTAATATTAATATTATATGATTTATAATTGGGTTATTTGTAACTGCCATGCTTGATTCACTCAGGTTTCACCAATTACATCTGTTTAGGTAAACACTCTTCCTTATATCATTACAAACATTAATTGTTGATTTAGTCACTTTAATAACTTATAAAACTCTTATGTATGCTTTATTTTAGGTACACCTGCAATGACCAGTGAAAAGGAATTGTCAGACCAATGTGTCCCAACTAATAGTGTAAGAGTATCTGATTCATGTTGGGTAATATGAGTCTTAGTGTTTGGGAGTTGAATAGTAAAAGAGTTCAATAATAAGACAAATCAAGGCATCCGAAAAAATTATGACATTAGTTGATGAAGAGGTAAATATTATTTTATATCAATAATTTATTTCAGTCTTTTAATATTAGTTTTAACCATTAGATTAAACTTATAGTGGAATATTTTACATGAACAAAAATTCGCACTACACTTTTCAATGGTTATATTGAGAAGTGGAAAGAATATTTACACAAACCAAGATTTGTTACATCATAAACGGAGGTATTAATAGTGCTAATCCTTATTTTCAATCAGTGCTCAAGGAATTTGAGATTGGATTTAAGAATAATACTTTTGTTGAAAAAAGCAATCTTTTCGACCTTTGGTTTTTCAAATAATTCTATTTCACTCGAAGTTGTTTCGTTGAATGCGTCGATAATAACGTGTAACGACCCGACCGGTCGTTTTAGAAAATTACGCCCCAATCCCCAATTTAACTGTTCCCCTAAGTTCATTTCTGCTATTGTGGTTTGCCGAGAGAGTCGGTTCTGAAATTAGGAGCATTTTGGGACACTTAGTCCCTAAAGGAGAGCTTTAAAGCTAGAAAACGGTCTGTAGCCGGAACAGTGTTAAGACGATCTCGGAACGGAAATCCGATAGTTCCATTAGCTCCGTTGGGTGATTTCGGGGTTAGGAGCGCGTTCGAAATGTATTTTGGAGGTCCGTAGCTCAATTAGGCTTGAAATGCCGAAGGATGAAATTTTGGCGAATCCGAACGATAGGTGAGATTTTGATCCGGGGTCGGAATGGAATTCCGACAATTTCTGTAGCTTCGTTATGTGAATTTGGATATGTCCGCAAAGTTTCAGGTCATTCGAACGTCGTTTGGTCGGGTTTTAGATCGAATGTGCAATTCGGAAAGTTTTAAGAAATTTAGGCTTGAATTCGATGTGAATTATGAGTTTTGATGTTGTTAGACGTGTTTTTATGATTTGAACGAGTTCATATCGTGTTTTAGAGTATGTTGGTGGTTTTCGTTGGGGTCCCGGGAGCCTCGGGATGAATTCGGGGGTCCAAACGGACCAATTTGTGCCAAAAGGCACTGCTGTTCTGCTGCAATAATTGCAGAGCAATTTTGCTCTCCGCGATCGCGGAGATGGCCATGCGATCGCGTAAGGGAGAAATCTTGAGCTCTGCGATCGCGAAGTAAAGCCTGCGATCGCGTAAGTCTGGAGGTTGAACCAGTGCGATCGCGTGAGGTTTCATGCGATCGCGTAGGGTATTGGTCGGAAGCAGTGCGATCGCGTGAGGGAGTATGCGATCGTGTAGGGTAGTTTGGGGAGCCGGACGAGTTTGTTCTTCGCGATCGCGTTAGTACGTTTGCGATCGCGTAGGGTTGCTGAGTTGTTCACTGCGATCGCGTCCAGGGTCACGCGATCGCGTAGAGGAAAAATAGGCCGCCCATATTTTGTGCATCGCGATCGCAAGCCCAGTGCTGCGATCGCGTAGAGTAAAATGGCCTGGCAGTGACTTTAAGTCCAGAACATTTCGGTCGCGGCCTAACACACCAAAACCGCCATTGTTGAGCTCCAAGAGAGGATTTTGAAGGGGAAACGCTGGGATATCATCGGAAAATCATCGGGGGTAAGTTTCTTGACCTTAATTCGTTGTTTTATCATGAAATTTGTGATTATTTCACTGAAATTGGAAGATTAAAGGTGGGTTTGAGCCCTAGGCCTATATGTTAGAAAATCTCTAATTTGAGTGGGCAAATGGAGTCCGATTTTGGTAAATTTTATATGCCTAGACTCGTATTGAGATAAGGAACCCGAATATATAATTTTCATGATTTTTCGATAAGCGTACCGAAAGTCGGGTTTTGGCAACTTGTGGGTCTTGGTATATTTTGAGTCATTTTGATTGGGTAATGCCCAATTGGCCTATTTTGATGTGATTCTATTAATTTTTATCGGATACTACACTTGTGGAGGCCGACATTCGCGGCAAGAGGGTTATTTCTTAGCGGTTTCGTACCGGAATTGAGGTAAGTGGCTTGTCTAACCTCGTGTGGGGGACTTTCACCCCTAGGATATTATTGTGATACTTTAAATGCCTTGTACGCGAGGTGACGGGCGTGTACATGCGGCTGGTTGTTGAACACATACTTTACTCAAAATGTTCAATGAGTGATATTCCTGTTCTTAGTTGTTAAATTCGATATTCCTACCCGGTAGTAGTTAGAAAAGCATGATTAGATAGAATCTAGCTGTCTAGTTGCTTAATTGACTTACTTGAGTTTTCTTGGTAATCGCTGGCGCTGTTCATCGGCGAAGTTATCGTTAAGCATATTATACTTCTCTCCGTGTATTCCTTTACTTGCTGTGGTTATGGACTACGGGTTCGATTCCCGAGATCCTGAGATTATTGAAATATGGACTACGGGTTCGATTCCCGAGATCCTGAGATTATTGAAATGTGGACTACGGGTTCGATTCCCGAGATCCTTAGATTATTGAAATATGGACTACGGGTTCGATTCGCGAGATCCTGAGGTTATTGAAATATGGACTACGGGTTCGATTCCAGAGATCCCGAGATTATTGAAATGTGGACTACGGGTTCGATTCTCGAGATCCTACGATTATTGAAATGTGGACTACGGGTTCGATTCCCGAGATCCTGAGATTATTGAAATGAGGACTACGGGTTCGATTCCCGAGATCCCGACTTATTGGTAGGGACTGCGGGTTCGATTCCCGGAGATCCTGAGTTATTGAGATATTATTGAGACATGGGCTGCGGGTTCGATTCCCGGAGACCCAGAGGTACTGAGAATGGGACTGTGGGTTCAATTCCCACGGATCCTGGATTTGTTTATTTGAGTTGGTTATTTGTTGTTAGCTTAATTGTAGACAGTTGCAGTAATCATCATAATGTTGTTATTTCGGAAATTATTATCATTTAAACTGTTTATTTTTTTGTCATCATTATATTATTGTTTTCTCAGTAGGGCCCTGACCTTCCTCGTCACTACTCCATCGAGGTTAGGCTTGGCACTTACTGAGTACCGCCGTGGTGTACTCATGCTACTCTTCTGCACACTTTTGTTGTGCAGATCCAGGTACATCAGAGCAAGCTCGTACTAGGTGATTCCGCAGCTTTCTGGGAGACTTCGAGGTATGATCCGCTACGTCCGCGGATCCGGAGGCTTCCCTTCTATTCTAGTAGTACTAGTTGACATTTTTCTTCATGTCGTTGTTAGATACTCTTTACACATAGAGCCACAGTTGTATTTCCCTTTTAGTCTGTATTACCGTGGGGTTCCGGATCTTGGTAGTGTTTTATTCATTGTGTGACGGATGTATGTGCCAAGCGGCACGGATTACATATCTTTTATGTTATTTTTCCGCTGTTTCTTATTTAAGTATTTATAACTTATATATTCCGCAACGTGTTAGGCTTACCTAGTCGTGGGGACTGGGTGCCATCACGACATGTTCACGATTGGTGAACTAAGGTCGTGACAAGTTGGTATCAAAGCTCTAGGTTCATATGATTCATGGGACACATGCCAGTTATATATATAGAGTCTCGCTGATCGATACGGAGACGTACGTATTTATCTACGAGGGGCTATGTAACTGTTTAGGAAACTCTTCATTTCTTTTGGATTCCTTGTCGTGCGACATTTTTGACATCAAAAAAATCTAAACTACGCTTTCTATTCTCTCACGGATGGTGAGGACACGATCTACTCGCGATGATCGGGTACCCGCGCCCCCTATTGCCGGTCGAGGCCGGGGCGAGGTGAGGGACGAGGACGCGCCCGAGGTGCGGCCACGGCACCCGCGCGCGCTGCCGGCGAGGTGCCACGGGTAGACCGAGGTTGGAGCGCGGGCACACGGTACACCGACTACGAGCTGCTACTACTCCGGCGCCTACGAGGAGACCCGGCCCGGTTCATGAGTATGTATACCACTTTAGCTCGGGCGGGGGACTGCTTCCTCTCGTCGCGGCTACATCTCGGGCCGGGGGAGGGGCCCGGACTCCGCGGCGCGGTGCACCGGAGCGGCGTGTGCCGGTGGGACAGGTTCCGGATGTTTTGGTTATGCCTCACTGCCGCCGGCACAACCGAGGAGGTGGACCGGTCGCCTGCGAGGACGAGCGTCGTGGATTGGAGAGGTTCGAAAATATGACCCTCCGGTGTTTAGTGGTTTGGCTTCGAGATGATGCATTGGGTTTTCTAGAGGAGTGTCGTCGTATTCTCTTCGTACTATGGGGATTGTGGAGACCGGCGGGGTTTCCTTCGCTCGCTTTTCGGTTTCGTGGGGCCGCTTATGATTGGTGGCGCACGTATAAGTTGGATAGTCCGGAGGAGTCTGCTTCATTGACTTGGACGCAGTTTTCAGATCTATTTTTGAGGGAGTTTGTTCCACAGGGCCTTAGGGATTCTTGGCGCTCGGAGTTTGAGCGGTTGCGACAGGGCTCCATGTCAGTATCGGAGTATGCTATCAGTTTCACCCGTCTAACCAGGCATGCACCGGCTTTGGTAGCCACGGTTCGGGAGAGAGTGCGAAGATTTATTGAGGGCCTTGTTCCGCCTGTCCGATCCAGCATGGCCAGAGAGCTTGAGACAGATATATCTTATCAGCAGGCAGGTTAGCATTGCCAAGAGGATCGAGAGTATGCTCCCTAGAGAGCGGAGAGAGAGAGAGGCCAAGAGGTCTCGTGAGTCGGGCCATTTCTGTGGTGCCCGCACTTCATCAGCCTATCGTTTTGGCAGGGGTTATTCCGGCCGACCAGTTCACTCAGCATTGCCCGCAGCCGGTAGTACTCCAGGTCTTCCAGCACCTTAGGAGCCTTATTATGCTCCCCCAATTTCCAGTGCACCTCCTGCGCGGGGTCCTTCCAGGGGTCAGACTAGTGGGGGTGAGGCCGGTCAGTCACAGCCACCGCGTCCTCCCGGAGCTTGTTTTGAGTGCGGGGATACTCGCCACCTGGTTAGGGAGTGCCCCAGGCGCAGGAGAGGAGCCCCTCATCAGTCATCACAGCATCCGCGTGGTTCTCAGGGCCAGCAGGCTATCATTCCAGCCCCAGCCGCCACTCCACCTGCCCAGCCAGCCAGGGGCGGGGGTCAGAGTTCCAGAGGCCGCCCTCGAGAGGGGGGACATGCCAGATTCTATGCTATTCCTGATCGCGCTGCGGCTGTTGCATCTGACTCTGTTATCACAGGTATTATTATGGTTAGTCACGGGGAGGCATCGGTTCTATTCGACCCTGGTTCCACTTTTTCATATGTGTCTTCTTACTTTGCTTCTCATCCGGGTGTGCCTCGGGATTCTTTGAGTGCCCCCATTTATGTTTCCACTCCGGTGGGTGATTCTTTGGCTGTGGACCACGTATATCGGTCGTGTTTGGTTACCATTTGTGATTTTGAGACCGGAGCGGATCTATTGTTGCTCGGGATGGTCGATTTTGATATTATTCTGGGCATGGACTGGTTGTCGCCCCATTATGCTATTCTTGATTGTCACGCCAAGACCGTGACGCTGGCTATGCCAGGCATTCCACGTATTGAGTGGAGTGGTACTCTAGATCACACCACTAGCCGTGTTATTTCTTTTCTCAGAGCTCAGCGTATGGTTGAGAAGGGGTGTGCTGCTTATCTAGCCTATGTGCGGGACGTCAGTGTTGACACTCCCTCTATTGATTCTGTTCATGTGGTACGTGACTTTGCTGATGTATTTCCAGCTGATCTTCCGGGCATGCCGCCCGACAGAGATATTGACTTTGCTATTGACTTGTTGCCGGGCACTCAGCCCATTTCTATTCCACCGTACCGTATGGCTCCTCCTGAGCTGAAGGAGTTGAAGGATCGGTTACAGGAGTTATTGGGCAAGGGTTTTATTCGACCCAGTGTTTCGCCTTGGGGTGCTCCTATATTGTTTGTGAAGAAAAAGGACGGTTCTATGCGTATGTGTATTGACTATCGTCAGTTGAACAAGGTTAAAGTGAAGAACCGGTATCCTTTGCCCGTATTGATGATTTATTTGACCAGCTACAGGGCGCACAAGTGTTTTCTAAGATTGATTTGCGCTCTGGGTATCACCAGCTGAAGATTCGGGAGCCAGATATCCCGAAGACTGCCTTCAGGAACCGGTATGGTCACTATGAGTTCCTCGTGATGTCTTTTGGGCTGACTAATGCCCCAGCAGCCTTTATGCATTTGATGCACAGTGTGTTCAGGCCTTATCTGGACTCATTCGTGATTGTTTTCATTGATGATATTCTAGTATATTCCCGGAGCCGGGAAGAGCACGAGCAACATTTGAGGATAGTGCTTCAGATTCTGAGGGAGAAGCAGCTTTATGCCAAGTTCTCTAAATGTGAATTTTGGTTGAGTTCGGTGGCATTTTTGGGCCACGTGGTGTCGAGTGATGGTATTCGAGTAGATCCGAGGAAGGTGGAGGCCGTGCGGAGTTGGCCCAGACCCTCCTCCGCTACTGAGATTCGCAGTTTCCTTGGTTTGGCGGGCTATTACCGTCGTTTTGTAGAGGGGTTCTCTTCGATTGCAGCACCTATGACTAGATTGACCCAAAAGGGTGCCCCTTTTCAGTGGACAGACGAGTGTGAGGCGAGCTTTCAGAAGCTCAAGAGAGCTTTGACTTCGGCCCCTATATTGATGTTGCCTACAGGTTCGGGGTCCTATACTGTATATTGTGATGCCTCACGAGTTGGACTCGGTGCGGTATTGATGCGGGACGGTAGGGTGATTGCCTACGCGTCGAGACAGCTGAAGGTGCATGAGAAGAATTATCCTGTTCATGATTTGGAGCTAGTTGCCATTGTTCACGCCTTGAAAATTTGGCGTCATTATTTATATGGGGTTCCTTCTGAGATCTACACTGATCACCGGAAGCTTGCAGCACTTGCTTAAGCAGAAGGACCTGAATATGCGCCAGAGGAGATGGTTGGAACTACTGAAGGACTATGATATTACTATTCTCTATCATCCGGGCAAGGCTAATATGGTTGATGATGCCTTGAGTCGTCGGGCAGAGAGTTTGGGGAGTTTAGCATATCTACCAACTTCGGAGAGGCCTATGGCGATGGATGTTTAGGCTTTGGCCAGGCAGTTTGTTAGACTGGATCTTTCGGAGCCCAGCCGGGTTCTAGCTTGTGTGGTTTCTCGGTCTTCTCTATTTGACCGCATCAGGGAGCGTCAGTTCGACGACCCTCATTTGCTTGTCCTTCGGGATAGAGTTCGGCGTGGTGATGCTCGAGATGTTACCATCGGGGATGATGGAGTTATGAGGATGCGGGGCCGCATCTGTGTGCCCAATGTAGATGATCTTCGAGAGCTGATCCTAGCAGAGGCCCATAGCTCGCGGTATTCCATCCATCCGGGAGCCGCGAAGATGTATCAGGACTTGAAACAGCATTACCGGTGGAGGCGGATGAAGAGGGATATAGTTGATTATGTTTCTAGATGCCTCAACTGCCAGCAGGTGAAGTATGAGCATCAGCGTCCGGGTGGATTGATGCAACGGATCGAGATTCCCGAGTGGAAATGGGAGCGCATTACCATGGACTTTGTATCTGGACTTCCACGGACGGTTAGGAAGTTTGATTCCATTTGGGTCATTGTGGATCGGCTGACCAAGTCCGCCCATTTTATACCGGTGAGCACTACGTATTCATCGGAGCGACTGGCGGAGATCTATATCGGGGAGATAGTTCGGCTGCATGGTATTCCGGTTTCCATCATTTCGGATAGAGGCACTCGGTTCAACTTCGCGGTTCTAGAGAGCCGTACGACAGGAAGTTAGGTACTCGGGTGGAGTTGAGCACGACATTTCATCCCCAGACTGATGGTCGGTCCGAGCGCACTATTCGGATTTTGGAGGATATGCTTCGTGCGTGCGTGATTGAGTTTGGAGGTTCGTGGGATCACTTCTTGCCACTGGCGGAGTTTGCTTATAACAACAGCTACCGATCTAGTATTCAGATGGCACCGTACGAGGCCTATATGGTAGGAGGTGCGGGTCTCCCGTGGGTTGGTTTGAGCCGGGCGAGGCTAGGTTGCTAGGTACTGATATGGTTCAGGAGGCTATGGACAAGGTCGAGGTGATTCAGGACAGACTTCGTGCGGCCCAGGTCTAGATAGAAGAGTTATGCGGACAAGAAGGTTTGCGATGTGGCATTTATGGTTGGTGAGCGGGTTCTACTTCGAGTCTCGCCCATGAAGGGCGTTATGAGGTTTGGGAAGAAAGGGAAGCTGAGTCCCGGATTTATTGGTCCTTTTGAGATTTTGAGGCGTATTGGGGAGGTTGCCTATGAGTTAGCCTTACCTCCTAGTCTAGCTGGAGTTCACCCTGTATTTCATGTCTCCATGCTCCGGAGGTACCATGGAGACCCGTCGCATGTGTTGGATTTCACTTCTGTTCAGCTAGACAAGGATCTGTCTTATGTTGAGGAGCCAGTAGCCATTCTAGACAGGCAGGTCAGAAAGCTAAGGTCAAAGAACATCGTTTCGGTAAAGGTTCAGTGGCGGGGCCAGCCGGTCGAGGAGGCGACTTGGGAGACCGAGCAGGATATGCGCAGCCAGTACCCTCATCTTTTCACTACTCCGGTATGTTTTCTATGCTCGTTCGAGGACGAACGAATCTTTTAAGTGTGGGAAGATGTAACGACCCGACCGGTCGTTTTAGAAAATTACACCCCAATCCCCAATTTAACTGTTCCCCTAAGTTCATTTCTGCTATTGTGGTTTGCCGAGAGAGTCGGTTCTGAAATTAGGAGCATTTTGGGACACTTAGTCCCTAAAGGAGAGCTTTAAAGCTAGAAAACGGTCCGTAGCCGGAACAGTGTTAAGACGATCTCGGAATGGAAATCTGATGGTTCCATTAGCTCCGTTGGGTGATTTCGGGGTTAGGAGCGCGTTCGGAATGTATTTTGGAGGTCCGTAGCTCAATTAGGCTTGAAATGCCGAAGGATGAAATTTTGGCGAATCCGAACGATAGGCGAGATTTTGATCCGGGGGTCGGAATGGAATTCCGACAATTTTTGTAGCTTCGTTATGTGAATTTGGATATGTCCGCAAATTTTCAAGTCATTCGGACGTCGTTTGGTCGGGTTTTAGATCGAATGTGCAATTCGGAAAGTTTTAAGAAATTTAGGCTTGAATTCGATGTGAATTATGGGTTTTGATGTTGTTAGACGTGTTTTTATGATTTGAACGAGTTCATATCGTGTTTTAGAGTATGTTGGTGGTTTTCGTTGGGGTCCCGGGAGCCTCGGGATGAATTCGGGGGTCCAAACGGACCAATTTGTGCCAAAAGGCACTGCTGTTCTGCTGCAATAATTGCCGAGCAATTTTGCTCTCCGCGATCACGGAGATGGCCATGCGATCGCGTAAGGGAAAAACCCTGAGCTCTGCGATCGCGAAGTAAAGCGTGCGATCGCGTAAGGTGTGGTGGTAATGCATCGCGATCGCGATGCCTAGGATGCGATCGCGTAAGTTTGGGAGAGTAAGCATCGCGATCGCGTGAGGGAGTATGCGATCGCGTAGGGTAGTTTGGGGAGCCGGACGAGTTTGTTCTTCGCGATCGCGTTAGTACGTTTGTGATCGCGTAGGGTTGCTGAGTTGTTCACTGCGATCGCGTCCAGGGTCACGCGATCACGTAGAGGAAAATTAGGCCTCCCATATTTTGTGCATCGCGATCGCAAGCCCAGTGCTGCGATCGCGTAGAGTAAAATGGTCTGGCAGTGGCTTTAAGTCCAGAACATTTCAGTCGCGGCCTAACACACCAAAACCGCCATTGTTGAGCTCCAGAGAGGATTTTGAAGGGGAAACGCTGGGATATCATCGGGAAATCATCGGGGGTAAGTTTCTCGACCTTAATTCGTTGGTTTATCATGAAATCCGTGATTATTTCACTGAAATTGGAAGATTAAAGGTGGGTTTGAGCCCTAGGCCTAAATGTTAGAAAATCTCCGATTTGAGTGGGCAAATGGAGTCCGATTTTGGTAAATTTTATATGCCTAGACTCGTATTGAGATAAGGAACCCGAATATATAATTTTCGTGATTTTTCGATAAGCGTACCGAAAGTCGGGTTTTGGCAACTTGTGGGTCTTGGTATATTTTGAGTTATTTTGATTGGGTAATGCCCAATTGGCCTATTTTGATGTGATTCTATTGATTTTTATCGGATACTACACTTGTGGAGGCCGACATTCGCGGCAAGAGGGTTATTTCTTAGCGGTTTCGTACCGGAATTGAGGTAAGTGGCTTGTCTAACCTCGTGTGGGGGACTTTCACCCCTAGGATATTATTGTGATACTTTAAATGCCTTGTACGCGAGGTGACGGGCGTGTACATGCGCTGGTTGTTGAACACATACTTTACTCAAAATGTTCGATGAGTGATATTCCTGTTCTTAGTTGTTAAATTCGATATTCCTACTCGGTAGTAGTTAGAAAAGCATGATTAGATAGAATCTAACTGTCTAGTTGCTTAATTGACTTACTTGAGTTTTCTTGGTAATCGCTGGCGCTGTTCATCGGCGAAGTTATCGTTAAGCATATTATACTTCTCTCTGTGTATTCCTTTACTTGCTGTGGTTATGGACTACGGGTTCGATTCCGAGATCCTGAGATTATTGAAATGTGGACTACGGGTTTGATTCCCGAGATCCTGAGATTATTGACATGTGGACTATGGGTTCGATTCCCGAGATCCTGAGATTATTGAAATGTGGACTATGGGTTCGATTCCCGAGATCCTGAGGTTATTGAAATATGGACTACGGGTTCGATTCCCGAGATCCTGAGATTATTGAAATGTGGACTACGGGTTCGATTCCCGAGATCTTGAGATTATTAAAATGTGGACTACGGGTTCGATTCCCGAGATCCTGAGATTATTGAAATGAGGACTACGGGTTCGATTCCCGAGATCCTGAGTTATTGGTAGGGACTACGGGTTCGATTCCCGAAGATCCTGAGTTATTGAGATATTATTGAGACATGGGCTGCGGGTTCGATTCCCGGAGACCCAGAGGTACTGAGAATGGGACTGTGGGTTCAATTCCCACAGATCCTGAATTTGTTTATTTGAGTTGGTTATTTGTTGTTAGCTTAATTGTAGACAGTTGCAGTAATCATCATAATGTTGTTATTTCGGAAATTATTATCATTTAAACTGTTTATTTTGTTATCATCATTATATTATTGTTTTCTCAGTAGGGCCCTGACCTACCTCGTCACTACTCCATCGAGGTTAGGCTTGGCACTTACCGAGTACCGCCGTGGTGTACTCATGCTACTCTTCTGCACACTTTTGTTGTGCAGATCCGGGTACATCAGAGGAGGCTCGTACTAGGTGATTCCGCAGCTTTCTGGGAGACTTCGAGGTATGATCTGCTACGTCCGCGGATCCGGAGGCTTCCCATCTATTCTAGTAGTACTAGTTGACATTTTTCTTCATTTCGTTGTTAGATACTCTTTACACATAGAGCCACAGTTGTATTTCCCTTTTAGTCTGTGTTACCGTGGGGTTTCGGATCTTGGTAGTGTTTTATTCATTGTGTGACGGATGTATGTGCCAAGCGGCACGGATTACATATCTTTTATGTTATTTTTCCACCGTTTCTTATTTAAGTATTTATAACTTATATATTCCGCAACGTGTTAGGCTTACCTAGTCGTGGGGACTGGGTGCCATCACGACATGTTCACAATTGGTGAACTAGGGTCGTGACATAACGTTATATTAAAGGTGCCTTCCTCTTACCAGTAACAACTAAAGCAACATTCTTCCTGGCACACATCAATATTCTTCAACAAGTGACAGAAGGTAAGCAACGGCCTGGCTAATGGGTCCAGCAACATCACTACATCCACACGTCAATTTTAACACTCGATGTAGTGTCTACACGTTGAATACAACTATTTCTTTAATGTAATAACTTTTTTGCATCGCCAATTACTATTAAACTTAATTTATTCTTATTCAATTTTCATATATACTGTGTTGGCAGTTTATCGTTTAAATGTTTGTTGCACCATCATATTATATTTATACTTAATTCTTTTTTATTCTACCTATTAAAACGCGCTCTTTTGTGCACAAATGTATAATACACGTGCAAAGCACGTACACTAATTCTAGTTATATTAAAAGCACGAAGGCCCTTAACGAAATGTCGTTCGCCTTTTTTGCCCTTTAAAACATATAATTCACATTGAACGATATAGTAATATGAGTATTTTATTAATATTTAGGTATAATTTTTTAATTAATTTTCCTACAATTTAGGAATAATCATTTATTGTTAATAGACTTTTGCCTAAACGCTCACTACACGCCAGGAAAGTTTGCTTTTCTAAGTCCACTAGGTAGGCTCGGTCCGTGCCAGCACGGGCCCAACGTTATTTAATTTTTATATGAGTAAGTAGCGTTATTTAATTTTTATATTAGTAGGTAGACAATAGTATATGCTGATGGAGCAGACAAAATAAGTAGACAATATTGTATTTACATAAGTTGTGATGGGATGTTTAAAGTGCCATAGTAGTTACAACAAATGTGACATAACTATTTACATTTTATAAGAAGGAGATGCAATGTGTGTGGTGTTTGGTCTTTTTTCTGGTCTTCCGCCTGCAAAAAAACTTCTGAGACCCTGCAGTAAGTTTGAAGACTTTAGCCACACTTCTGTAATCCAATATAACTAAGATGTATTATCAACTATCTTTCCAATAATGTAAATTGGTGGATGTAAGTTTGCATCAATCTACAAACAGACTACTTTGCAAGATAATTCCTTTGTAGCAATTAGCATGACTTAGTAGCGAGGAAGTTGTCTTACTCATATCAAGTGGAATACAATATTTTCTTGTTTGTCGTATGACTTGGTAGCAAGCATATAAGGGGAGAACTGAAAGAAAAGAGGGTAACTCGATATTTAGATAGTTTGAAGGTGAGATTGTGTGTTTGAGTTATCGAAGGAAAAAAATTTGATCATTCCACTTAACTCCTCTTATCTCCGTTGACACTATATGTTTAACATGTCATTGATCCTTTGTTCATAATGGACATTAATTGATCACAATAAGAGGAGATGAAGGCACTGTTATGGTAATAAATTTCCATCTGCTGTATGAAATTGTGTTAAAGGGAGAGTTGACAGTTACCATTAGAAATATGTGCAGCAGGGGATAAGCAACCACGTCGAAACTTATGCTCTTCTAATATACATCAAATGAGACATATCCAGGGAGCAAAGACTCAAAAAAAGCTTGAATCTCTTTATTTTTTAATCAACAATCTAAAAGTTGCATTAGTAATGAAGGAGAAATAAGCATAATGAGTTGGTTCGAATCATGTAGGAAATTATATAAAAAAGGACGTGACGTATATTATAAATACATCGTAGAGTAGAGACTAAAGGTGGATATCAAATCCACAATTCCTGAAAGTCTAAATTTGTAATTAAGTACACTGACCTTGTGTCGTTGCGACATATTTTGAGTAGGGTGCACAATGTCTTAGCATGACGCCATCTTGTCCAACAGAAAGAAGGATGCCTCCAATCCTGTCATGTTTCAAATATGAATCAACTTTTATAATGAGCAAGTTGCGGGCTATAGTTATAAATTATTATATCTTGCAACATTTCAACTATGTAGCTTCGCAAATGGTATATAAAATATCACATATGCCATCTAAGAAGACAGGTAGAAGCATGATCAGTTATAATAAACAATGGGGAAAATGTAACAAGATAAAAGATTAGGCGTTGGCTTAAGAAAACAATCTAAACAAACCACCCTAGCTAATACTTCCACTTCAAATGATTAACACCAAAGAAAGTAACACAGGAATAGATAATCATGGCGATACACAGAAAATTTCATATCCAGCAGTAGCGAAAATATGGCAGAGACGATGATATTCAGGCCATAAATACTCGGCAAAAGTTAACTTACTCACAAATTATCTCACTAATACTTAGGATTTACCGGGAGAAGGATTCATGCTCAAACTAACATCTCGAACTTAATGGGGATTCAAATATTCCTACGACTTCAGTTCTGATGCATATGGCGAACATAGTGTGATTAATATAGGCTGCCTGAGGAACTATGTTATGCCTTTGGAATGCCAAAATGAAAATGCTTTTGAATGTTTTCCTTCAAACCATGTACACATCAATTTAAATCAAGAATGGTTCCCTTAAGACTTATCTTGACTTCAAACTTACAATTATTGGAGGAAAATACAACAACTTCATATGGCAGGCTGGTCCTAAATGCATTCACAGTCTATTAATTAGAACAAAGACCATTTATATCAAAAATTGAATATTGATAAAGACCCACATCATTAAATTGGATTAACATTAGATTGACAAAGGACTAACACTGCAAAATAGAGAGAAGAGGAAGAATAAACATCTACATTACTTGAGACCACATGTAAAAGAGGATTGGGTGTGTCGCAAGAGTATTCAGTCAAAGCTAAATAATTTTGAGTCATTAAATTTCCCTACTGAATTGGGATCCAATGTCTGCAATTACTCAACAGAAAATAATATTTTGGCTGCAGAGATTGCGAAAAGCAATGAGCCTGAGATTTATCAAAATGGATATTGTTCAATAGAGATGAGCCTGGAGCACACAATGTGCCAGTGACTAAAGCAAAGAAAATAGGGAATTCAGTTGGTTAAAAACCACTTAAAGGCCTTTCCTCTAAATAGTGGCCCTATACATTCCGAGGAAAAAGACGAAGAAAATCTCAATATGGCAAAATAAAAAATAGCTCTTGCAAGGTTCATTGAAATAAGCTCATGTTATCACAACGACCATTGACAACAATTTTCTGAAATACATATACTAAATTGCCCACACAAAACAGAAACTTCATATAAAAGCACTAGCAAAGATAAAGAAAAAGAAAGTCAAGAAAGTAGACATACAAAGAAAAATGTCAAAATGTCAAAATGTCAGGCGCATGCGCATCAAATATCCCAAGCTACTGGAAATACTTATGGGCTTCTACTATGCTAATAGAGTTTGCCGGATAAAAACACACACACACACATATACCTCTAAAGCCCTATACATTCCGAGGAAAAAGACGAAGAAAATCTCAATATGGCAAAACCAAAAATAGCTCTTGCAAGGTTCATTGTAATAAGCTCATGTTATAACAACGACCATTGACAACAATTTCTCGTTCTGCAAGATACTTGTATGCAGGCAGTCCAATTTTGACAAAAGCATGTTAGGTTAGAACTAATTGGAAACTCAAAGAATGAACAGAACCGGTGAAGCTTGAACAAGATCTCAAATATTATACCCAAAAATTCCTTTCTTCAATTTATGTTCAATACCCATACCAATATCATCCATGGACTGAAAATCTGAACAAAAAAAGTTGCATATGGCTGAAACTAATTAAAAAAGCAAAAGAGGAGAAACAAATAGAAAGGCATAACCACAAATTGAAATACAAAAGGAAAGGATTGTTTTTCATATCAGATCTGTAGCAAAAATTATGGGTGAAATTGATTAAAATCATACCTGGATGTAGGAGAAATTCGAGGAAGAGTAAGAGGAAGAGAAGAAGTTCAGAAGTTACAAACTTTTACAACCTTAGTAGTATATTCTATTCAATTAAGAAAATCTAATATTACTCTGTGCTCCTATAAAACATACACGTATTGATTGTGGAGAGATATTAAAACACGTACAAAGAGATATTTGTATAGTGATATGAAATGACACAAATGCCCCGAAGCTATTCCAAAAATACCACTAAGCACAGAGGTCGAAACTCCTGCTCTTCTATAGAATAAAAATTTATATTTTGGAGTACTAAATTTCTCCATTCTCCTTCTAATTAGGTTCGGAGACTTCTTTTTGTAGTTAATACAATTTTGCCTGTCGTCCAACTGCATTTATATTTTGCATTATTAAAATTTACCTTTTATTCTTTTAAGTTTAGAAAAAATAGTTATTTAATAAGTTTGTTAATATTTAGGATTTTGAGATGCTAAAATTTTAGTTGTTAATTTTTTTCTTGTACGTGTCGACACTATAAACTTTTTGATAGACGAATTTAATTTGAATATGAATGGATCGAATAGCATTTATTATATATCCCTAATAAGATTGAAAATTATTTTGAAAATATTGTAATTATTCTAGGATGATTTAGTATATTTATTTTATTTTTTGTATTACGAATATTTTATAGGCGAAATGGCTTCCTGGCCACTTAAACTTGCGTCAGTTTTTAAAGACGATATATGAACTCTTGAATTTTCCATTTGAACACCTTTACTTGAAAAAATGGTCACTAATAAACACTAGTGGTGGTGCGTGTTGTTCAATTGCTGCTGACATAGATTTAGTTTAATATTTTATAGAGCCACATCACTATTTATTCATATTTTGTTGACACATGCATATTTAAGGTTCAATTTGTGGGCTCCGTCCTTTTTCAAAATTAATTAATTAAAATTTTATTTTTTCTTCCCTTTCCCTTCTTTTATTCTTCATCTCTTAGGCACGAACGGTAAACAAAAGCTCCGACAATGGAGACCGTAAACATAAAGCTATAATGGAGACTGAAGTTCAATCGAATTCTGATTGCTTTTTCCCAAAACTCCTAGTGCCTCTAAACTTTTGGAAGTTTATCTACAATCATTAATAAAATCTTTATGACGATTTATCGTGAAAATGGTAACAACAATTAAATTTGTAAATGAGACTCCAAAAATACGTGATATATTCCCGAACTAGTTGTTAAAGCAGTTAATGCTAAGAACGTGGAGTATAATGATGAAACGTTACCTTGCATTTACATATATTATGCTTTTAAAAGAGTATTAGAGTATATCGGGTGAGTTAGGAGTGATTTGGATTGAAAATGAAACAAATAGCATGTTTGAAGAAAGCTTGAATATGAAAAGTCAACCAAGAGTTGACTATTGAGTTAGAATGCTCGGAATCGGATTCTGATGATTCGGATAGTTCCGGGAGGTAATTTGTGACTTAGGAGAACAATCGGAATTGAATTCGGAGGTCCGGTGTAGTTTTAAGCTCGAATTGGCGAATGTTGAATTTTGGCGATAACCGGATGGTAGGTGATATTTTGATCCGGGGGTAGGAATGGAATTCCGACAATTTCTGTAGCTCCGTTAGGTGATTTTGGATGTGCCTGCAAAATTTCAGGTCATTCGGACATCGTTTGGTCGGGTTTTTGATCGAATGTGTAAATCGGAAAGTTTTAAGAAATTTAGGCTTGAATCCGTGTGTAATTGGTGATTTTGATGTTTAGTATGGTGTTTTTATGGTTGGAATAAGTTCGTATCATGTTTTGGAGTATGTTGGTGGTTTTCGTTGGGGTCCCGGGAGTCTCGGGATGAATTCGGGGGTCCGAACGGACCATTGTTGAAAGAAAAGAGAAAAATCTGGTTGCTGTCATAACCTCAGCAGACAATTGCTCTCCGCGATCGCGGGGATGGGGATGCGATCGCGTAGAGCGGGGAGATAAGGCATCGCGATCGCAGGGTAAGAGTCGCGATCGCGTAGAATTGATCGGGTGTTGATCGCGATCGCGGGCCAATATACGCGATCGCGTAGAAGAAGAAATGGGTCCAGGAGAAATATGCTACGCGATCGCAGGAGTGAAGGATGCGATCGCGTGAGGCAGGGTGACTGTGCTTCGCGATCGCGTGAAGGAAGTCGCGATCGCGTGAGGCCGTGAATTTGAGCATCGCGATCGCGTGAGGAAGATCGCGATCGCGTAGAAGAACCTGTTCTGGCAGTGAACTTAAGTCCAGAAACAGAGAGTTACGGGTTACACCCCCAAAACTCAATTTCAAGCCCTAGAGAGAAGAAAACTCGAGGAAATCACCGAGAAGTCATCGGGTATCGTCGGAGGTAAGATTCTTGACTCAAAAACATCAATTTATGGTAGTATTAACATCAATCTTCATGAAATTGGGTTGAAATCTTGAAGAAATGTGGCCGAAGTTTTGAAAACGGGATTTTTGGATTTGGGAGGCCATTTGAACTCCGATTTCGATAAATTTTATATGCACGGACTCGTGGCGAGATAAGGATCGCGTTGGTGCTAATTTCGGAATTTTCCGAGCAGTGGGGCCCAGGGGTCGGGTTTTACCAACTTAGTGTAATTATGCTAATTTCATGTAAATTGAAGTGGGTTATGATTATTTGACCCGTATTTGATGTAATTATTGTGGTTTGACTAGATTCCACGCACGAGGGAGCTAAATTCAAAGGAAAGGACATTGCGGAGTAGTCGTCGCGCCGTATTGAGGTGAGTAATAGATGTGGGTGATGACCAGCGGGTTCGAAACCCCGGTATACCACTTTGTGACGCTGTATAGCGGCGAGACACGCACACTCTTGAGAGTGCGGGGTCGATCATGAACTGGAGACTACATATTAGTCCAACCTGTTGATATTGTATTATTGGCTATTCTAGAGCCGTCGAACCTCCTTCTCGGATGGTTGCATATATGTATATATATATTGTGATAATGGCCACTCTTGAGCCGAGGAACCCCCTTCTTGGGCGGTTGATTATACATGTGGGCCGTGAGCCGGTTATTGGATCCCGCGAGGATCGTTATCATTGTCTTATCACATAGACATGCTAGTTTACTACTAGTCCGCAGCTATTTTTGTTATTATGCTAATTCCAATCTCTGGAACTTGGTATTACTGTTTTCTAACTGAAAAATGATAAAAGAGTTTTCAAAAACTACTTTTGAGCCTGCGAGTGCTGTATCTGCATATTAGCTGACTAGTAGTGGATCGGGCTGCACGCCGCAGCGAGATATATGTTGGATCGGACTGCACGCCGCGGTGATATCTCTATGAGATGTGCTTGGGCTGTAGGAGCCCCTCCGGAGTCTGAACCCCCACAGTGAGCACGGGTACCCAAAATTGGAGTCGAGCTACACGCCGTAGCGGTCATATCATGCATTGCATTGCATTTAGCTACATACGCTAGTTGTTATGCTATTTATTGGTATTTGTTAGAACAGGTACGATGAAGATTGAATCTATGACAGGGTGGCTGATTATAGCTTTACATAGTGTTTTATTGCGGATTTCTTATCTGTGATTGTCTTACTACTTATTTATTACCGCTGAGTACGGCGGTACTCGTTTTACTCCTACGCACTTGTGTGCGGATCCGAGTACCTCTCGGCGGTGATCCGGTGCGTTGTGCGAGGCGACGTTTGTGGATATCCGAGGTAG
This sequence comes from Nicotiana noctiflora, assembly GCA_032618575.1. Classification (NCBI taxonomy): domain Eukaryota; kingdom Viridiplantae; phylum Streptophyta; class Magnoliopsida; order Solanales; family Solanaceae; genus Nicotiana; species Nicotiana noctiflora. Next base: position 36,833 of record JASVEL010006601.1, on the reverse strand, counting down.
CTGCAGAGTCCGCAGGACCGATATTCCTTTCTACTTGTCTTTTGATTCTGTATTGACATTTCTTTCCATAGCTTGGTATTTTGTAAACCTTTATACATTCGTATTCGGTAGAGGCTCGTGACTCTTGACCCCTCGGTCCATGGGAGTTAGTATATTTTGGAACTTGGTTTCCCGTTGTTGGTATACGTATTACTATTGTTTCATATTTTGAAATGCGTAAATGGGTTAAAGAGAGCTTCAGCTCCGTTGTTGATATTGATTGGTTAGGCTGGCTTAGCAATGTGTTGGGCGCCATCGCGGCCGGATTTGGGGTCGTGACAAGTTGGTATCGAGCCTAGGTTTACTAGGCCTCGTGAGTCTTGAGCCGGTTAGTAGAGTGCTTGTGGATCGGTACGGGGACGCTGTGCTTATCCTCGGGAGGCTGCGAACGCTTTAGGAAAACTTCACTTTTCTTGAACTGCGTCGTGCGATCTTGTTGTTCGAGAACTAAACTTCTATATTCTATTCTCTCGAGATGGCGAGAACGCGAGCATCGGGACGAGGTGGACGACCTCCGTTGCCACCTGTTAGAGGCCGCGTGGGCGCGGTCGTGCTAGAGTTAGAGGTAGGGCGGGCTGAGGCAGTGCCAGCTGACCCGCCTGTTGTACCAGTTCAGGAGCAGCCCCCGGTGGTTGAAGCTCCAGCAGTCCCAGTTCAGGGCCAGACTATATCTATTGCTATTCCTGGTCTTCAGGAAACTCTTGCCCAGATATTATCACTGTGTTTCGGTTTGGCTCAGGTAGTTTCAGCTACTGCTACTGTAGCGACATCTCAGTCAGGGGGTGGTCGGCAGACTCCTGCAGCTCGCACACCTGACCCGGTTGTTTAGGGACTTCAGACGCCAGAGGCGGTCCCCGCTCAGGTGGTTGCACCGGTTATTCCTCCAGTTGCACCGGCTCCAGCTCCAGAGCATATGGTTCAGGTTATGCCCGATGACGAGCAACGTCGTCTTGAGAGATTTGGTAGACTTCAGCCACCCCATTTCAGTGGCGTTGAGGGCGAGGATGCCCAGGGTTTCTTGGATAAATGTCAGAAGATGCTGCGTACGGCTGGTATTCTTGAGTCCGGCGGAGTTTCATTTACTACATTTCAGTTCACTGGTCCCGCATTTGATTGGTGGGAGGAGTTTGAGAGGCGTAGGCACGCAAGAGCAGCACCTCTCACATGGCAGCAGTTCTCTACTCTCTTTCTAGAGAAATATGTACCTCGGTCTCGTCGTGAGGAGCTACGTCGCCAGTTCGAGTGGTTGGTTCAGGGCGACATGTCTGTGACCCAGTATGAGCTCGGATTCACACGGTTGGCTAGGCATGCCACATGGATGATCCCTAATGATAGGGAGAGGATCGGGAGGTTCATTGATGGCCTCAACTACTCTATCCGTATTCTTATGACCGGCGAGCGAGTTCTGTCATCATCGTTTGAGCAAGGTTGCTGATATGGCACGCTCCGTTGAGGCGGATCGTCGCCGAGAGAGAGAGGAGCGGGGAGGCCAAGAGGCCTCGTGGTTATGGTAGTTTCGGTGGTGCTCCATACGAGGGCATTCCCGGCGGAGCGAGAGGTCGCTCGTCTAGACCTTCTCGTTCGGGCCGCCCGGAGCGGAGCGGAGGTTCGCATGGTCGTGGTCGACGGGGATTTCGGCGAGGGTCGGTCATCGGCTTGGTGCCCTCCCGGCCCGAGTGCGGCACCTGCTTCTCCGGCACCGGGTGCATGTTATGAGTGTGGTGAGTTTGGCCACGTGAGGAGACATTGCCCTCGACTACGTAGGGGCAGGACTCAGCAGAGGGATCAGCCCTCCTCTTCGGCACCATCTCGGTCTAGTAGAGGTGGAGGTCGATCTTCTCGTGGTCGTCCCGGGGGCGAGGAGAGATCGGTGGAGGCGAGGCACGGTTCTATGCACTTCGTGACGGGCGTGATGCGGTTGCCTCCGATCTTCGTGATTACGAGTATCATTTACGTACGTCGCGAGAGATGCCTGCTGTTCTATTTGATCCGGGGTCCACATATTCTTACGTGTCCTCTTATTTTGCACATCACTTGGGTGCGACTCGTGGTATTCTTGATTTACCTGTTCATGTATCCACCCCCGTGGGTGATACGATTGTTGTGGATCATGTATATAGATCTTGTGTTATATCTATTGGGGGTCTGGAGACCCAGGCAGATCTATTATTGTTAGGGATGGTAGACTTTGATGTTATATTGGGTATGGACTGGTTGTCTCCGTACCATGCTATATTGGACTGTCATGCTAAGACAGTTACGTTGGCCATTCCTGGTATTTCTCAGATTGAGTGGCGGGGTTCGACTGTTTTCGTCCCTAGCCGTGTTATTTCGTTCTTAAAAGCTGAGAAGATGGTTGAAAAAGGGTGTTTATCGTACTTAGCTTTTGTGAGAGATGTGGGAGCTGAGTCTCCTAGTATTGATTCTGTACCTATTGTGAGGGATTTCCCAGATGTATTCCCCTCAGACCTGCCGGGCATGCCGCCGGACAGGGATATTGATTTTGGTATCGATTTGGTGCCGGGCACTCAGCCCATTTCTATTCCTCCGTATCGGATGGCACCAGCTGAGTTGAAGGAATTGAAGGAGCAACTCCAGGAACTCCTAGATAAGGGGTTTATTCGGCCGAGTGTGTCGCCGTGGGGTGCACCAGTCCTGTTTGTTAAGAAGAAGGACGGATCTATGAGGATGTGTATTGACTATAGGCAGCTAAACAAAGCAACAGTGAAGAATAAGTATCCTCTGCCTCGTATTGATGATTTGTTTGATCAGCTCCAGGGAGCTAGGGTGTTCTCGAAGATTGATCTTCGTTCAGGCTACCACCAGCTGAAGATTAGAGAGTCTGACATTATAAAGACTGCATTCCGGACCAGATATGGTCACTATGAGTTCCTTGTGATGTCTTTTGGGGTGACCAACGCCCCAGCAGCATTTATGCATCTGATGAACAGTGTATTCAGGCCGTATCTTGATTCATTTGTGATTGTGTTCATTGACGACATTCTAGTCTACTCTCGTAGCCAGGAGGAGCATGCTCGGCACTTAAGTATTGTGTTGCAGAGGTTGAGAGAGGAGAAGCTGTATGCCAAGTTCTCCAAATGTGAGTTCTGGCTTGAGTCCGTGGCATTCTTAGGGCACGTGGTGTCCTGTGATGGTATTCGGGTAGATCCGAGGAAGGTCGAGGCAGTGCAGAGTTGGCCCAGACCGACCTCAGTTACTGAGATCCGTAGCTTTCTGGGATTGGCAGGGTATTATCGCCGATTCGTTCAGGGGTTCTCTTCTATTGCTTCACCCTTGACTAGATTGACTCAGAAGGGTGTTCCTTTCTTATGGTCCGAGGAGTGCGAGGAGAGCTTTCAGAAGCTCAAGACAGCACTGACCACAGCACCAGTCTTGATTCTACTGACAGCTTCAGGTTCTTATACTGTATATTGTGATGCCTCGGGAGTGGGCATTGGTTGTGTGTTGATGCAGGAGGGTAGGGTCATTGCTTATGCTTCTCGTCAGTTGAAGCCCCACGAGAAAAACTACCCTGTTCACGATTTGGAATTAGTTGCTATTGTTCATGCCTTGAAGATTTGGAGGCATTATCTATATGGTGTATCTTGTGATGTATATACGGACCACCGTAGCCTTCAGCATTTGTTTAAGCAGAAAGATCTAAATTTGAGGCAGCGGAGATGGCTTGAGTTGCTTAAAGACTATGATATTACTATCTTGTACCATCCCGGGAAAGCCAATGTAGTGGCTGATGCATTGAGCCGGAAGGCTATTAGTATGGGCGGTTTGGCGTATATTCCAGTTGGGGAGAGACCCCTAGCAGTTGATGTTCAGGCGTTAGCTAACCAGATGGTAAGGCTGGATATTTCTGAGCCCAGTCGGGTGATGGCTTATGTAGTAGCTCGTTCTTCTTTATATGATCGTATTCGAGAGCGCCAGTATGATGATCCACACTTGCTTGTCCTTAAGGACAGAGTTCAGCATGATGATGCTAGGGATGTCACTATTGATAGTGATGGTGTGTTGCGGATGCAGGGCCGGATATGCGTGCCCAATGTTGATGGCCTTCGTGAGTTGATATTGGAGGAGGCCCACAGTTCGCGGTATTCTATTCATACAGGAGCCGCGAAGATGTATCAGGATTTGAAGCAGCATTACTGGTGGAGAAAGATGAAGAAAGATATTGTGAGCCGTGTGGCTCGGTGTCTAAACTGTCAGCAGGTCAAGTATGAGCATCAGAGACCTGGTGGTGTATTCCAGCGTATTGATATTTCGGAGTGGAAGTGGGAAAGAATAACTATGGACTTTGTTAGTGGACTCCCTCGGACAGCGAGGAAGTTTGATTCAGTTTGGGTGATTGTGGATAGACTGACTAAGTCAGCTCATTTCATCCCAGTGTGTACTACCTATACCTCAGAGCGGTTGGCAGAGATATTCATCCGTGAGATAGTGAGATTGCATGGAGTTCCCATTTCCATTATATCGGACAGAGGTACCCAGTTCACATCTCAGTTCTGGAGGACATTTCAGCGAGAGTTGGGTTCACAGGTAGAGTTGAGCACAGCATTTCATCCACAGACGGATGGGCAGTCTGAGCGTACTATTCGGATATTGGAGGACATGTTGCGTGCTTGTGTCATTGATTTTGGTGGTTCATGGGCTGATTATTTGCCTTTGGCGGAGTTTGCTTACAATAATAGCTATCAGTCCAGCATTCAGATGGCGCCGTATGAAGCTTTATATGGGAGGCGGTGTAGGTCTCCGGTTGGTTGGTTCGAGCCCGGCGAGGCTAGGTTGTTAGGGACAGAGTTAGTCCAAGATGCCTTAGATAAGGTGAAGGTGATTCGGGAGAGACTTCGCACAGCTCAGTCGCGTCAGAAGAGTTATGCAGACCGGAAGGTCCGAGATGTGTCTTATTCAGTAGGAGAGAAGGTGTTGCTGAAAGTTTCGCCTATGAAGGGTGTTATGAGGTTTGGAAAGAAAGGAAAGTTGAGCCCGAGGTTCATTGGACCTTTTGAGGTGCTTAGGAAAGTTGGGGAGGTGGCTTATATGCTTGCTTTGCCACCCAGTTTGTCGGGAGTTCACCCGGTGTTCCATGTATCTATGCTTCGGAAGTACGTTGGAGATATGTCGCATGTGTTAGACTTCAGCACAATACAGTTGGATGAGGAGTTGACCTATGATGTGGAACCGGTAGCCATTTTGGGTCGACGGGTTCGTAAGCTGAGATCCAAAGACATAGCTTCAGTGAAAGTGCACTGGAGAGGTCGTACCGTGGAGGAAGCAACTTGGGAGACCGAGCAGGAAATGCGGAGCAGATATCCACACTTATTTGATGCTCCAGGTATGTTTCTTAACCGCTCGCGGACGAGCGTTTGTTTAAGTTGGGGAGAATGTAACGACCCGGCCCGTCGTTACGGGAATTACCACCCGTTACCTTGCATTTACATATATTATGCTTTTAAAACGGTATTAGAGTATATCGGGTGAGTTAGGAGTGATTTGGATTGAAAATGAAACAAATAGCATGTTTGAAGAAAGCTTGAATATGAAAAGTCAACCAAGAGTTGACTATTGAGTTAGAATGCTCGGAATCGGATTCTGATGATTCGGATAGCTCCGGGGGATCATTTATGACTTAGGAGAACAATCGGAATTGAATTCGGAGGTCGGTGTAGTTTTAAGCTTGAATTGGCGAATGTTGAATTTTGGCGAAAACCGGATGGTAGGTGATATTTTGATCCGGGGGTCGGAATGGAATTCCGACAATTTCTGTAGCTCCGTTAGGTGATTTTGGATGTGCCTGCAAAATTTCGGGTCATTCGGACATCGTTTGGTCGGGTTTTTGATCGAATGTGTAAATCGGAAAGTTTTAAGAAATTTAGGCTTGAATCCGTGTGTAATTGGTGATTTTGATGTTTAGTATGGTGTTTTTATGGTTGGAATAAGTTCGTATCATGTTTTGGAGTATGTTGGTGGTTTTCGTTGGGGTCCCGGGAGCCTCGGGATGAATACGGGGGTCCAAACGGACCATTGTTGAAAGAAAAGAGAAAAATCTGGTTGCTGTCATAACCTCAGCAGACAATTGCTCTCCGCGATCGCGGGGATGGGGATGCGATCGCGTAGAGCGGGGAGATAAGGCATCGCGATCGCAGGGTAAGAGTCGCGATCGCGTAGAATTGATCGGGTGTTGATCGCGATCGCAGGCCAATATACGCGATCGCGTAGAAGAAGAAATGGGTCCAGGAGAAATATGCTACGCGATCGCAGGAGTGAAGGATGCGATCGCGTGAGGCAGGGTGACTGTGCTTCGCGATCGCGTGAAGGAAGTCGCGATCGCGTGAGGCCGTGAATTTGAGCATCGCGATCGCGTGAGGAAGATCGCGATCGCGTAGAAGAACCTGTTCTGGCAGTGAACTTAAGTCCAGAAACAGAGAGTTACGGGTTACACCCCCAAAACTCAATTTCAAGCCCTAGAGAGAAGAAAACTCGAGGAAATCACCGAGAAGTCATCGGGTATCGTCGGAGGTAAGATTCTTGACTCAAAAACATCAATTTATGGTAGTATTAACATCAATCTTCATGAAATTGGGTTGAAATCTTGAAGAAATGTGGCCGAAGTTTTGAAAACGGGATTTTTGGATTTGGGAGGCCATTTGAACTCCGATTTCGATAAATTTTATATGCACGGACTCGTGGCGAGATAAGGATCGCGTTGGTGCTAATTTCGGAATTTTCCGAGCAGTGGGGCCCGGGGTCGGGTTTTACCAACTTAGTGTAATTATGCTAATTTCATGTAAATTGAAGTGGGTTATGATTATTTGACCCGTATTTGATGTAATTATTGTGGTTTGACTAGATTCCACGCACGAGGGAGCTAAATTCAAAGGAAAGGACATTGCGGAGTAGTCGTCGCGCCGTATTGAGGTGAGTAATAGATGTGGGTGATGACCAGGCGGGTTCGAAACCCCGGTATACCACTTTGTGACGCTGTATAGCGGCGAGACACGCACACTCTTGAGAGTGCGGGGTCGATCATGAACTGGAGACTACATATTAGTCCAATCTGTTGATATTGTATTATTGGCTATTCTAGAGCCGTCGAACCTCCTTCTCGGATGGTTGCATATATATATATATATATTGTGATAATGGCCACTCTTGAGCCGAGGAACCCCCTTCTTGGGCGGTTGATTATACATGTGGGCCGTGAGCCGGTTATTGGATCCCGCGAGGATCGTTATCATTGTCTTATCACATAGACATGCTAGTTTACTACTAGTCCGCAGCTATTTTTGTTATTATGCTAATTCCAATCTCTGGAACTTGATATTACTGTTTTCCAACCGAAAAATGATAAAAGAGTTTTCAAAAACTACTTTTGAGCCTGCGAGGCTGTATCTGCATATTAGCTGACTAGTAGTGGATCGGGCTGCACGCCGCAGCGAGATATATGTTGGATCGGACTGCACGCCGCAGTGATATCTCTATGAGATGTGCTTGGGCTGTAGGAGCCCCTCCGGAGTCTGAACCCCCACGGTGAGCACGGGTACCCAAAATTGGAGTCGGGCTACACGCCGTAGCGGTCATATCATGCATTGCATTGCATTTAGCTACATCCGCTAGCTGTTATGCTATTTTATTGGTATTTGTTAGAACAGGTACAATGAAGATTGATTCTATGACAGGGTAGCCGATTATAGCTTTACATAGTGTTTTATTGCGGATTTCTTATACGCGCTTGTCTTAACCTTATTTATTACCACTGAGTACGGCGGTACTCATTTTACTCCTGCACCTTGTGTGCGGATCCGGGTACCTCTCGGCGGTGATCCAGTAGCTGTGCGAGGCGACGTTTGTGGATATCCGAGGTAGCTGCAGAGTCCGCAGGACCCGATATTCCTTTCTACTGTCTTTTGATTCTGTATTGACATTTCTTTCCGCACTTGGTATTTTGTAAACCTTTATACATTCATGTTCAGTAGAGGCTCATGACTCTTGACCCTTCGGTCTATGGGAGTTAGTATATTTTGGAACTTGGTTTCCCCGTTGTTGGTATACGTATTACTATTGTTTCATATTTTGAAATGCGTAAATGGGTTAAAGAGAGCTTCTAGCTCCGTTGTTGATATTGATTGGTTAGGCTGGCTTAGCAATGCGCTGGGCGCCATCACGACCGGATTTGGGGTCGTGACATTAAAGCAGTTAATGCTAAGAACGTGGAGTATAATGATTAAAAAGCGAGTTAAAACGAGGCAATATTCAAACCAAAGGGGCATGTTGCCCGGATGCGAAGTCAATCGACGGGGACCTCGGGGCCAAGGTTCGAGTCGAGCTCGTGCTACTGAAGGCTATGGAGAATAGGATAACAGGCGGGGATATGATTAAGCAAAGGTCTATGTTATATTGAGCAAAGTAGTAAAGAACAAATACGAAAACGATAAACGCTAAGGTGGGATCGGGTCAGTAGAATGAACAATTTAGAAGAAAAGAGAGAGAGAGAGAGATTATTGCACTTATGGAGAAAAGAAGCAAGATCAGTCCCCTACAAGGTAGGGTGAGTCCCCTTTATATAGGAGGGGAAATCGGCTATTAGTACATATGTATTAATTATGAAATACGGAGATGGGACGGCTTGACAAGATGCGTCAGCATAGGCTTTGGATAGGCCGGGCATGTCAAACGTAGTCATGTGCCCAGGGGCTTCCCCTTTGTCCTATCTTTTTTCTTCGTTTCCTTTGATTCGGGCTTCGACGAGCCTCGAGATCGAGAACTCGATCGCGGCCTCTCCCCCTCGGGGTCCCGGGACATGCTTTCGAAATGTCTTGATAGCGAGAAATCAAGTCTTCTAATTTTTTCGCGTACAAATAGTCTCTGTGTTTCTCATACTGAAGTGATGGGAAATGATTCTGACACGTGACTCCTCGAGCTCCTTTCGGCAACGCCATATTGATGATGCGACCCCTGGTGTAAGCTTCACGGTGATTGGACATCCACGGGCACTACTTTTCGACCTCATTCATCGCACTCCCTGATTCTTGTTTCCCAAGGTACAAGTACCGTCGTCGGTTCAGTTTTACATGGATATATTAACTGTTGCGCCTGTCGGCCAGCCTTTTAAATCCTAGATGACCGAATCGTAATCCCCTATAAATGGGGGTGTGTTGGCTTTATTTTTCCTATCTCAATGATTCTGTTGGCTTGCTTGCCTTTTCCTTCTTATTATCTTCTTTTACCCTTGAACATCATGTTAGGGGCTTATGATCTTAAAACTGTTTGGAGGAGTTTCCTTAGACTGCGTCGTGGCCTTCTGCAGGGGCCTCCCTTCATTAAACATAAGTGTGTTGTCTTGTTATTGTTGTGGTTGTCGGTATACTGTCCTTTGCTGCTACTGCTAGCCCGAGGTGATGAGGGATGGGCAACATGTTTCACATTTATGTAGACAGCTGTTCGGATTATGCACCGCTGCTCATTTTTCTACCCAGGCCTGGTATGGTACTTCATCTCTAGGGTTTTTTCTTTCTCAAGGGATAGAGTGGCACTACCGGTCGTCGAGGCTGGGGCCCGCAAAATCTTTAATCTTTGGCTTTGGCGGGCCATGTCTTTTTTCTCTGTGTCCTCTACTTTTTCTCTTCTTCATCTTCTCCGGCCAAGATCCTTCAGGGGATTGAGCTGGAAACCTATGGGAGGTGGAGGTCGAAGGAGTCACCCTCGAGGATACGTGCTTGAGGGTCGGAGCCCGAGGATGCTGATTATGTAGATAGATTCTCGAGGGTGGACCGAACGTCTAGGTTTCATACATGTACATCATTTCGCTCCTCCTCTTTAGATGTAGACTCTTGTAGGCTTCTGTAATTGTATGTAATGATCCCTCGAGACTGCTTGTATGCAAATTTTTATGAATAAGAATATACTTTGCTGACTTTTGCTTTCCTTACTTTGTTTTGTTTCTGTATGCTCTCATGCCCTTCGAGGCTCTTTGAATGCCTTCTTTTATTTGTTGGCCGCTGATATCTAACTTGAGCGCGAGCGTTGAATCTGATCTTCTGTTAATCGACCTGGCTCTCCTCTGGCCCATCATCGTACTTCGGACCAATCTTGGATTGATCTGATAGGTCCAGGCTATTGAGGCCCTTCGAGTTGTTTGGAGATTATGCGTCGAATTTTGGAGCCTTCAGGAGAATTATCTCGGATGAATATTATCTTCGAGTACCCGTGGGTCCCTATTTATCTTGATGTAGATAACCCTTTTAGAATGTATATGATTGACTTCTGCCGAGGAATTTTCTTGTATTTTGGCGCTTCCTCAGACCTTCATGGAGCTTTCGTCATTGGAGCTTCCTGTGTTTATTCCTCTTTCTGGGAAGAGGGGATCACGAGAACAGGTGCTTGCCTTGCATAAAGTATCAATGTTTAAAGCTCCTCGAGGCCCGAATTCTTTGGGTCGGGGGTTCTTAACGTAGAGTGCTGCCTCGAGCATGGAGATAATAGGAACGACCCCTCGATTCTTGACTTCTCTTTGGATGATGTTTGCTGGATCAGGTATCGACTAGACGATTTGCATCAAGGCTATTAGTTTTCCGGTGCTTGAATCAGGCAGGCGAATCGTTGCTGCTTCTCGCATATATGTGGGGCGACTTCAGCTCTTTGGTAAGACTTCACTACTTTTAGATAGCGTCCCTTCTTCTTTGGCGGGGTACTTCATTTATTTAGGCAAACAAAATGTTGGTGCGCGCCCTTTCCTTGACTTGTTAGTTTCACCATAGTCATGGGAACCATTTTGGGGCCGATACGGTAGGCGATGGAGGCCGTTTCTCCTGGTGCTCCAGAACAGAGGGATTTCGCTCTAGAGACGGCATCCTTGATAAGAGATGAACCTGGAGATGGCAAGGAGGTACTGCGAGTGGAGCGAGGGGGTGACACTGTAGGTGCTTTCCCCAGATGAGGGAATTACGGACTCCACTGATGGGGCTTGAGCGTGCACCTATACCCTTTCACATTTGGCCCCTTTGATATGGTTGTGCTTGATTTTTGCTTGAAGTATCGGGTTACCCTGTCACATATTCATCCGTATTTTTGGCGAACGTCGTTGATGATGAGATTCTTCGCGGAGAAGGCCGGTCTTGAATTCACGCTTGACCATCTTGTCATGCTATATCGGCCCTTTCATCATCGAGGTCTGCTAACTCTGAGGTGTCGTTCATCCACGACTTTCTTTTTTGATGATGAGGAAGGCGAGGATTAAGAGTGGTCCAGTTGGTTTGTCCGGGTCCGGATGACCAATATTATCCCTATGGAGTTTTTGCCATTTTCCTAAGGGTAGAGTCATGCATGTGGGTGAGGCGCTTGGCACTTTTTCAGATTCTGCATATATTGAAAATCAGCCGAGTAATAATGTTGTCTCCCTTATTGAAGCAACTTCATGGACGCCGGGTGAAGTCCATGATCTGTCCGGGTGCGTCCGGAGGCTGGTGATCCATTTGTCCTGCGACGAGAATAGGTGGAGAGCTATGCCTTGTTCCAAATGGGGAGCGCAATACCAAGGTAAGTGTATATGTTTCCTTTGACTTTCCTTCATATACCAGTTGTAACACTTTCCCATTTCATTTGTACTAGATTCATCGTTTGTAGATATCGGGCAGTTCCTTGGGGCGAGGCAATGTTTTTTCGAAGAGGGGAAATAATCGTTGGCCTCTAGGCTGAGGGAATCGGCACCCACGGTGTGACGGAAACTTTAACGGTGTTGGTCAGGCTCGCATTTCTGAGGACGAGGCATCGCCCAAGCCTACTGCTCTCGGAGTGCCTGATTACTGGCCAACGATTCCTTTAAGCGAATATGTCGTGCCCGAAGCCGGTTTTTCTAGGGTCGCAGGGGCAGGATCAATAAGAGTGTGTTCTGATTTCGAAGAAATTTGTTGGCTTCACTTTGTGGTGAGTTTATGCACAATTTCCTTATATCCCGTGTCCTCCTCCCTCTATTGAACCTTTCTTGTGCATGCCTGTGATAGGCTTAGGTCTGAGCTGCTCCGTCAAGGGGCCAAGCTCCAGAAAATTTTGGATGAGGGAGAATCCCGCCTAAATCAACTCGTAAAGGAGCCAACTTGGCGCTCAAGTTTTCTTATTTTGTTTCCTATTTGTTAGGACATATTTGGTGCTTTCCTACGTAGTTAATATTTTATTTTTCTTTTCCTAAGATTATTGGAATTACTTTCCAAGATTGACTTGGTTTTTATTTCCTAGAGTTTTACCTTTTCCTATGGTAGTTGGACTTATTGTCCAAAGTAGTTTAAAACTTTATTTTCTTGTTTTTTAAGGTAGAATTTAGTGACCCCTTTCCAATATAAAGGGGTATCTTATTTTCTTTTAGACTTAAACTATTGTCAGTAAACATTGTGATATTTTTCTTGCACTCTTGTGTGTGGCTACTCTCGGATTTATTCTTCAACCTTCAAGACTCAACTTAAGGTGGTAAGATTAAACTCTTTCAAAATCCTAGATTACTTCAAGGTATTCAAGAAAGGTGATAAGTTTAGGCTTATTGTTGTTCTTATTATTCTAAAGGGTCGGGTTTTACAATCTATCTCTTATTTTTTTTCCCTACCAAAGGTGATTAGTTCTTTGTTAGCTGATTGTTGTTATTAGGATTCAACTTCAAGAATAGATTTCTTGAATTCAAAAAAAATATTTCTTGAATTAAATATATATTTAATTTTCCGTCCATTATGGTTTCTTTATTTTCCTTTAGCTTTCGCACGTTTCTTGAGTTTCTTATTTTTCTTTAGCAATTCTCGAATCTCCGATCGTGTTGTTATCAGATCATCCAGCTTCCGAGGCTTTCGTTCTCGAAAGAACATTCCCCGTTTCTGCTGATGGTACTTCGAAGGGTAAGGACCAATTGTTATATGTGCGGAAGAAAAATGATAAAACAGGGAATTATCCTGACATAGCCCGATCGGGGTGTCACAACTCACGAGCATCTAGAAGGATTTTTAATTCAACTACAAGATCTGTAATACATGGAATTAAAATTTAGAATTAAAATAAGAAATCCAATGCTGCGAACGCTGGCGGTCACCTTGCTCTACGATAGCAAAATCCTCAACCAGCTCAATTCGCTACTGGCATTTACACGCGAGGTGCATGGAGTAAAGTGAGTACTCCAACTCAGTGATTAATAAAAGTAAATAATAACTGAGCAGCAGAAAACCACGTAAATCAAGTCATCATGCTATATAGTATAGTGTAACCCTTTGAGAAAATAGTGAAACCGTGAAATCTTTAGAAATATCATGGCTCAGTTTGGTAGAGGTAGAGGTGCAGGACCGAGTTCGAGTGGTGCTCAAAATCGAACATATGCTCTAGTAGGTCGACAGGATCTCGAGTCGTCTCCAGATGTTGTTACGGGTATATTATCTGTGTTTTCTTATGATATATATGCGTTGATTGATCCGGGATCTACATTATCATATGTTACACCCTTTGTGGCTAATAAGCTTGGCATTGAACCTGAATTGATAAGTAAACCCTTACGGTAGCTACTCCGATTGGAGACTCGGTGATTGCTAGAAGGGTTTATAGAGGTTGCACTGTGATAATATGTAGTCCTCAAACCTCGGCATATTTATTTGAGTTAGAAATGGTTGATTTTGATGTGATACTGGGAATGGACTGGTTGGCCTCATGCTATGCAAATGTTGACTGTCGTATGAAGATGGTTAAGTTTCAATTTCCTAGTGAACCCGTCATTGAATGGAAGGGGAACATTGCTACATCGAAAGGTAGGTTTATTTCCTATCTTAAGGCAAGGAAAATGATCTCAAAAGGTTACATTTATCATCTTGTTCGCGTTAGGGATGCATAGGCGAAGCTGCCTACTCTACAATCTATCCCCGTGGTCAATGAATTTCCAGATGTTTTCCCAAATGAACTCCCAGGGCCTTCCTCCAGAAAGGGAGATTGAGTTTAGCATTGATGTGTTGCCTGACACTCAACCGATCTCTATCCCTCCATATAGAACGGCCCCGGCAGAGCTGCGAGAGTTGAAGGCGCAGTTAAAGGACTTGCTGGATAAGGGCATCATTAGGCCTAGCACTTCACCTTGGGGTGCGCCAGTCCTATTCGTGCGGAAGAAAGATGGGTCATTACGGATGTCTATCGACTATCGGCAGTTGAATAAGTTTACTATAAAGAACAAGTATCCACTTCCAAGAATTGACGACCTGTTTGACCAACTCCAGGCTGCCAAGTATTTCTCCAAGATTGACTTACGTTCAGGGTATCATCAGGTGAGGGTTAAGGATAAGGATATTCCAAAGACGGCCTTTCGGACAAGATATGGACACTTTGAGTTCTTGGTGATGTCGTTCGGGCTAACAAATGCCCCAGCAGCTTTTATGGATCTCATGAATACTGTATTCAGGCCCTATCTTGATGTGTTCATGATTGTATTCATTGATGACATTCTGGTGTATTCTCGTTCGGAGGAGGAACATGCGAGCCACTTGCGGATAGTATTACAGATGCTTCAGGATCGTAAGTTATATGCTAAGCTCGCCAAATGTGAATTCTGGCTGAACTCAGTAGCATTCCTTGGCCATGTGATATCTGACGAGGGTATTAGTGTAGACACTCAGAAGATTGATGCAGTAAATAATTGGCCGAGACCTACAACACCATCAGAAGTTCGTAGCTTCCTGGGGCTAGCAGGATATTATAGGCGATTTGTAGAAGGGTTTTCCTCTATACTAGCACCATTGACTAAGTTAACACAGAAAGCTACCAAGTTCCAGTGGTCCAACACTTGTGAACGTAGTTTTCAGGAGCTGAAGGATCGATTGACATCCGCACCGATGCTCACTCTCCCTGAAGGAACAGAAGGATATGTGGTATATTGTGATGCCTCAAGTATAGGTTTGGGTTGCGTGTTGATGCAGCATGGGAAGGTGATTTCATATGCATCAAGACAATTGAAGAAGCATGAAAAGAATTATCCAACCCATGATTATATATGCTTTGAAGATATGGCGGCACTACTTATATGGCGTCCATGAAGACATCTACACAGATCACAAGAGTCTACAATACATCTTCAAGCAGAAAGAGTTGAATTTGAGGCAGCGTAGGTGGCTTGAATTACTGAAGGACTACGACGTCGAGATATTGTATCATCCCGGTAAAGCCAATGTTGTGGCAGATGCTCTCAGCCGTAAGTCAATGGGAAGCTTAGTACATATTGATGCAGGGTAGATGGGGGTTGACTAAAGAGCTTCATCAGCTAGCCAATATGAGAATCAGATTGTTAGACTCTGATGACGGAAGTGTTACTATACAGAATACATCAGAATCATCTTTGGTAGCCGAGGTAAAAGCACGGCAAAATGAAGATCCTATCTTACTACGATTGAGAGAGAACATTCAGCAGTGTAAAATTACGGCTTTTGAGATCGGAGGAGATGGGGCACCGAGATACCAGGGCCGATTATGTGTGCCGAATGTAGAAGGGTTGCGAGAAAAGATTATGAATGAAATTCATCAATCCCGATATTCCATCCATCCTGGCTCAACAAAGATGTATCATGATGTCAAGGAGCAGTATTGGTGGGAAAACATGAAAAAGTCTATTGCAGAATTTGTAGCCCAGTGTCCCAATTGTCAACAAGTAAAGATAGAACATCGGAAACCCGGTGGATTGCTTCAGAATATAGAAATTCCGACCTGGAAATGGGAGGTGATTAATATGGACTTCGTTATTGGATTACCTCGATTTTATCATAAGTTTGACTCTATCTGGGTGATAGTTGATCGACTTACAAAATGTGCTCATTTTCTGCCAGTTAAGACAACTTACTCGGTTGAAGATTATGCGAAGTTGTATATCAAGGAGATTGTTAGGCTTCATGGTGTGCCGGTATCTATTATATCAGATCGAGGAGCTCAATTTACGGCTAAGTTTTAGAGGTCTTTTTAGAAAGGTTTAGGCACACAGGTGAATCTCAGCACTGCATTTCATCCGCAGACTGACGGACAGGCGGAACGTACCATTCAGACATTGGAAGATATGCTACGAGCGTGTGTTCTAGATTTTAAGGGAAATTGGGATGACCATCTTCCACTCATAGAATTTGCCTACAATAATAGCTACCATTCCAGTATTAAAATGGCCCGATATGAGGCACTATATGGGAGGAAATGTAGATCACCAGTTGGATGGTTCGAAGTCGGTGAAACAGAATTATATGGGCCAGATTTGATTCACCAAGCCATTGAGAAGGTGAAAGTGATACAGGAACGATTGAGGACGGCGCAAAGCAGGCAAACGTCTTATTCCGATGTCCAACGTCGTGATCTAGAATTTGAGGTTGGTGATTGGGTTTTCCTGAGGATTTCACCAATGAAGGGTGTTATGCGTTTTGGGAAGAAAGGTAAGCTGAGTCCAATGTATATCTGTCCGTATAAAATTCTTCAACGAATTGGACAAGTTGCTTATGAGTTAGAATTGCCATCCGAATTAGAATTTGTCCACCGGTATTCCATGTATCTATGTTGAGGAAATGTATTGGAGACCCTTCTTGAGTTGTCCCTATCAAAGATGTTCAAGTTACAGAGGATCTATCATATGAAGAAGTGCCAGTGGCCATATTAGATCGACAAGTCCGCAAGCTGAGAACAAAAGATGTAGCTTCCGTCAAAGTATTGTGGAGGAACAAGAATATGAAAGAAATGACATGGGAAGTGGAAGAAGAGATGAAGTCTAAATAACCTTACCTATTCCAGAATGATGATAACAAGGATGTTGGTGGAACGCAAGATAAGCAATACTTTGACGGTGAAATGGCTTATGAAATGGCTTTATGAGGTAAGCAATAACTTGAGAACTCCCTTCCTTAATACAAAGTGGTGATATGTAAATAATGTCCATGTCCATAATGATTTGTGTAGCCTTGTGTGGTCATGCTTTGAGCTTCACTGCTTGCAAATTTTGCTAGTGACCATTTTATAGGGGAAATTTGACCAAAAATTTCCGTTGGAATCCACGATGATTTGGACTCCCCATAAACCCTTACATTCGAGGACGAATGTTCCTAGGGGGTGGAGGGTGTTACAACCCATATCCACACACATTAGTTCATTCCATAAGTTAGATAACACAAATCCAAGAAGGAATTATCCTTGAGATGATAAGAAGTTAATCCGATTAATCTTAAGTGATACAAGGGTGCATAAGGGTGATTAACAAGTATTAAAAGTTAAACGAATCAAGGATGTTGTAACTCGTACTTTTGGGTAAACCTATAGATTCTTAGTATACTTAGGAGGTCATGATTTAAGGTATTTGAATCATATTATATCCGTATCATAATTCTTGAAATCAAACGAGTTATGAAACAAAAGTCGACAAAAGTTGTTGCAACTTAGGTTCATAGTTTTACCTAAATTTTAGGTCAAATGTTATTAAGTCTTTCTCCAAATATACTTGGAATTACGGGGTGATCTACCCACCAAATTGAATATCTATGAGTCTAGTTTCCAACGCATTAAACAGTTTATCAATACGACATTGGAATTGTGTGTGTAAACATTTGCGTGAGACTGCACAAGCTGCTAGGTGCAAGTAGGTGGGTCAGCTACTTGGTTAAATGTCGGCCCAAAAGAGGGAATTTCGGGTCAGAAAAGGAGCCCATTAAAAGGCTTATCTTCTGCAATATATCCCTCTTTATATTTCACAAATAACCAGACCTAAAACCCTGCAAACTTCCTCCCAAAAATTATCCACAAACCCTAATTGATTTTCCCTCTCTTTCAAGTTCAAATTGGGGTTAAACACTAGAGTTTGAAGAACCAAGTTAAAGGCTGAGTTATCCAACAATTAAGGTGAGTTTACTGCTATATTTCATACATTTATTCTGCTGTGAATTCATGGTAATTCGTTATATACATGTAAGAACTCACGGGACGGTGATCGGAAGCGGTGAGTTCAAGTTATTCACTTGTAGCGGACTGTTTTGTGGACTGTTTTGTGTTGCTGTTGGGCTGCGTTTTATATTACTGTTTTGTGGAGTTTTGGAGGAGGAAGGGTGTGGAGAAACACCATATATATGTTGGGTTGTGGTCTACTAGTTTTTCGTAATAATTTTGGGTCATTTGGTACGACTATAGTGGCCGTCATATGTATGATGTGATTAGGTTCTGTGTGGACTGTTTTGGGAGGCTCAATATGTTTATTATTGATGTTGTTTAGGCTGTTTGGTGATTGTTTTGAATGGTGTGAAGTCATATATATAGGGGAGGTGATGTCCGTTTCATCACAAAATAGGTTGTGATTGGTACATAATAGTTGCGACGCTTAAACGTTAACGATAGTGTCATTTCTCCTATTGTAGACTAAGGAGTCGTGACGTTTGCATAGCTTAAGGTTGTGGCAGTATATACAAGGTATGTGTGGCTATCCCTTTCCTTCTTTTGCACGACTCCGATTAACATAATGTAATGAACGAGCTTCCAAAGATACTCTATTCTTAGAAGCTAAGCAGTACTTACATTGTTTCCCCTCTTATGGAACGATTGATGTTGATGTTGCTTCTCTTATTCTTATGTTATCAATCTTGTTGGTACTTCCTGATTCCTATAAGGTTCATAGTGAAGAGTTAGTCCTAATGAGTTGTACATAGGATACCGACCTTACGTCACTCCGAAAGGTCTACAAGGTATTTCCATGAGTCGAGCATGCATTATATATATGTATCTATTTTACTCTACCGAGCCGCGCTATAGTTGGCCGGGTACGGCACCTATTGTGCAACCACTGATAAGTTGGGTTTTACCGAGCTCCACGTGGCCGGGTATGATTCTACCGAGCCTTATAATGGCAGGGTATGTTTTTACCGAGCCTATTACGGCCGGGTACGATATGATGATGATGATGCCCACAGAGGCGTATGTTTTAAAAGATTATGTATTTATACATATGTATCATGCATTTCATGTCAGTAGCCCTCAGAGGTACTCATATGTTACAGGTTGTATATTCTCTATCCCTGCTTACATTACTGTTCGTATTTATGGTTTCTCTGCCTTACATACTCAGTACTTTATTCGTACTGACGTCCTTTTATTTGTGGACGCTGCATGTCGTGCTGCAGGTCCTGATAGACAGGCAAGTGTAGCTCCCCCATCACAGTAGGTTGTCCAGTTCAGCGGTGATTGGCGAGATCCCTTCTCCGGACTTGCCTTGGTCTTGGTATGCATTTTTGTTATAGACATTATGGGTATGTCGGGGCCCTTTTCCGGCTATGTTGCAGCACTTATGTTCTTTTAGAGGCTCATAGATAAGTGTCAACTCATGTATAGTTTGGTATGCCTTGTCGGCAGGTTTTTGTTGATTAGTCTTTCATTTTAGCGTGGTAGCTTGTACCATATGTATATAGTTTCTTGATTGTCTGGTCATCCCATGTTATGTAGGTTCATGCAATCATATTTTATTGTTGGTTGCCCATGATCCATGTCTACCATTTATATTGGTCTCGTTAGCACTAAAAGATAATAAAGAAGGTTAGATAAAATGTACGTTGGTGCTCGGCAAGTATGGTCGGGTGCTAGTCATGGTCCTCCAGTTTGGGTCGTGACAGAAAGGAACCCCTCGCCGCAGAAGAACCCTGGGCTGAAGAAGTAGGTGCTGCACTCTGGGCTGGGAGGGCACTAAATGAAGATTGACCCTGCTGAAATCCCTGTCGACCACGACCATAAGAACCTTCGCTCTGCTCGGGGCGGCCTGAATGAGAAGGTCTAGATGAGCGACCTCTGCCCTGCTACAAATGCCCTCTAGATGGAGCACCACAGTATGTTCCCACAAAGTGGGGTCTGGATGCCCTCTAGATAGAGCACCACTGAAACTGCCAGAACCACGAGGTCTCTTAGCCTCCCGCTCCTCTCTCTCTCGGCGACGATCCGCCTCAATGGAGCGCGCCATATCCACAACCTGCTCAAATGATGATGATAGAACTCTCTCTCTGGTCATGAGAATACGGATGGAGTAGTTGAGGCCATCAATGAACCTCCTGATCCTCTCCCTATCATTTGGGATCATCCATGTGGCATGCCTAGCCAACTGTGTGAATCTAAGCTCGTACTCGGTCACAGACATGTCGCCCTGAACCAACCACTCGAACTGGCGACGTAGCTCCTCGCAACGAGACTGAGGTACATATTTCTCTAGAAAGAGAGTAGAGAACTGCTGCCATGTGAGGGGTGTTGCTCCTGCAGGCCTACGCCTCTCAAACTCCTCCCACCAATCAAATGCGGGACCGGTGAACTGAAAGGTAGTAAATGAAACTCCGCTGGACTCAAGAATACCAGCTGTCCACAACATCCTCTGACACTTATCCAAGAAACCCTGGGATCCTCGCCCTCTGTGCCACTGACATGGGGTGGCTGAAGTTTTCCAAATCTCTAAAGATGACGCTGCTCGTCGTCGGGCATAGCCTGAACCATATGCTCTGGAGCTGGTGCAGCTGGAGGAATAACTGGTGCCACCACCTGAGCGGGAACCGCTTCTGGCGTCTGAAGGCCCTAAACCACTTGCTCAGGTGTGCGAGCCACAGGAGTCTGCTGACCACCCCCTGTCGAAGATGTCGCTGCAGTAGCGGTAGCTGATACTACCTGAGCCAAACCGGAACACACCGATAATATTTGGGCAATAGTCTCCTAAAGACCAGGAATAGCAATAGATATAGTCTGGGCCTGAACTGGGGCTACTAGAGCATCAACCACTGGGGGCTGCCCTACCTCTACCTCTAGCACGACCGCGCCCACGGCCTCTAACAGGTGGCAATGGAGGTCGTCCACCTCGTCCCGATGCTCGCGTTCTCGCCATCTGCGAGAGAATAGAATATAGAAGTTCAGTTCTCAGAACAACAAGATCGCACGACAGAGTTCAAGAAAAGTGAAGTTTTCCTTAAGGTTCGCAGCCTCCCGAGGATAAGTACAGGCGTCCCCGTACCGATCCACAAGACTCTACTAACCGGCTCAAGACTCATGAGGCCTAGTAAACCTAGGCTCCGATACCAACTTGTCACGACCCCAAATCCGGTCGTGATGGCGCCCAGCACACTGCTAGGCCAGCCCGACCCAATCAACAACAATCATAGAGCTATGAGCTAGCCTTATCCCATTTAAGCATAACAATTATAAAACAACAGTGATTGATATATCGAAATAGGGAACCAAGTCCCAACATAGTGCAACTCCCATATACCGAAGGGTCAAGAGTCATGAGACTCTAAAGAACATAAGTGTAATAAGGTTTACATCAAAACTCAATGCGGAAAGACATGACAACATGAAGTGAAAAGACAGCTAGAAGGGGAGTCAGGTCCTGCGGACGCTGCAGCTACCTCGACTATCCCGCATAATGCCTCTGAACGGCTACCGAATCAGGTCTGTTGAGAGGTACCTGGATCTGCACACAAGGTGCAGGGAGTAAAATGAGTACTGCCAGACTCAGTGGTAATAAACAGGGGTAAGACAGCGTAGATAAGAAATCCACAATAAAACACTATGTGAAGTTGTAATCAATACCCTGTAACAGTTCAATATCATCAGAAATAGAGCAATAAGTATCAACAACAAGTATATAACAGCTAGCAGGTGTAGCTAAAATGCAATGCAATGCATGAAATGACCGCTACGGCGCGTAGCCCGATCCAATTTGGGTACCCGTGCTCACTGTGGGGGTTCAGACTCCGGAGGGGCTCCTACACCCAAGCACAATATCATGAAGATACACTGCGGCACGCAGCTGATACACTTCCAGTCAGCTAATATGCAAATACAGTCTCGCAGGCTCAAAAGTAGTTTTGAAAACTCTTTTATCATTTTTTTTTGAAAACAGTATATCAAAGTTGCAGAGATTGGAAAAAAATCATAATAACAGTTATAGCTTCAGACTGGTAGTAAAACTAGCATGTCAAAATCACAGCACAATGCTAACGTTCCTCGCAGGACCTCAATAACTGGCTCTCAGCCCATAAGTATACTCAACCATCCAAGAAGAAGGTTCAACGACTCAAGAGTAGCCAATATCACTATATAATATGTAACCATCTGAGAAGGAGGTTCGACGTCTCAAGAATAGCCAATATCATATCACAGTATCAACATGTCGGACTAAACCATAGTCATCAAATCATAATCGACCCCGCACTCCCAAGAGAGTATGTGTCTCACCGCTATACAACATCACAAAGTGGTATACCGAGGTTTCGAACCCGCTGGTCATCACCCACATCTATTACTCACCTCAATACAGCTCGACGACTAGTCCGCGATGCCCTTTCCACGAGAATTAAGCTCCGCACGCATAGAATCTGATCAAATATAGTAAATAAACATCAATTTAGACCAATGGGACGACACCCAATCAAAACAACTCAATTTACATCAAAATTCCCAAAGTTGTCAAAAACCGACTTTCGGTACACTTCTCGAAAAATTATGAAAGTTGCATATTCGGAACCCTTATCTCAATACGAGTCTAGGCATATACAATTTACCAAAATCGGACTCCATTTGCCCACTCAAATTAGTATTTTTCTTCAATTTTAGGCCTAGGGCTAAACCCCACCTTTAATCCTTCATTTACATAAAATTAACCAAGGATTTCATGATAAAATGATATAATTAAGCCACAAAACTTACCTCCGACAAAACCCCGATGATTTCCCAGCAATCTCCCGTCAATACCTTCTCTTAGAACTCAAAAATGGTGTTTTGGGGTGTTAACCCGCGACTGGTTCTGTTCTGGTTTATAATTCACTGTCCGTCAAATTCCTTCATCGCGTTCGCGATGCCCCTCACGCAAATGCGATGCCTTAGCCATTTTCTTCATCACGATTGCGACGTTAAGTCACGCGTCCGCGAAAGCCAATTCCCCAATCTCCGGATTTTTTTACTCTACGTGAACGCGTCCCAGTCCACGCGAACGCGAAGCCTCACCTTTTCCTCTTACGCGTCCGTGTCCTTCTCCCACGCAAACGCGGTGCGTTCCAACTTTTTCTTACGCGAACGCGGCATTGCCCTTGCAAACGCGATGCATTACTGAACCTGGCCTACGCGAACGCGGGCCCTGCCCTCGCGAATGCGAAGGCTAAATTTTCTGCAATTTTCCAGTAGACTTTCATGTTCTAATAATGCCGGATGATGGTCCGGATTCACCTCGAGGCCCTCGGGACCCCAACGAAAACCACCAACATACTCCAAAACACGATACGAACTTGTTCCAAGCATAAAAACACCATCCTAAACATCAAAATCACAAATTACACACGGATTTAAGCCTAAGTATCTTCAAAACTTCCAAAACTAACATTCAATCAAAAACCCGACCGAACGACGTCCGAATGACCTAAAAATTTGCAGTCACATTCAAATCACATAATGAAGCTACAGAAATTGTCGGAATTCCATTCCGACCCACGGATCAAAAGCTCACCTACCATTCGGATTTCGCCAAAATTCAACCTTAGCCAATTCAAGCCTATTTCTATACCGGACCTCCAAATTCGATTCCGATTGCTCCCTCAAGTCACAAATCACCTCCCGGAGCTACCCAAATCATCAGAATCCGATTTCGAGCACTCTAGCTAAATAGTCAACTCCGGGTTGACTTTCCATATTCAAGCTTCCTTCAAAAAGGCTATATGCCTCATTTTCAGTCCAAATCACTCCTAACTCACCCGATAGACTCTAACACCGATATGAAAGCATAAAACATATAAATATAAGATAACGGGGTGGTAATTCCCGTGACGACAGGCCGGGTCGTCACAGCTGAAGTTTGCCAAATCTCTCAAGACGACGCTGCTCGTCGTCGGGCATAGCCTGAACCATATGCTCTGGAGCTGGTGCAGCTGGAGGAATAACTGGTGCAACCACCTGAGCGGGAACCGCCTCTGGCATCTGAAGTCCCCGAACCACTTGCTTAGGTGTGCGAGACACAGGGGTTTGCTGACCACCCACCTGTCTGAGATGTCGCTGCAGTAGCGGTAGCTGATACTACCTGAGCCAAAACGGAACACACCGGGCGTGAACTGGGGCTACTAGAGCATCAACCACTGGGGGCTGCTCCTGAACTGGTACAACGGGCGGGTCAGCTGGCACTGCCTCAGCTTCCCTACCTCTACCTCTAGCACGACCGCGCCCACGGCCTCTAACAGGTGGCAATGGAGGTCGTCCACCTCGTCCTGATGCTCGCGTTCTCGCCATCCGCGAGAGAATAGAATATAGAAGTTCAGTTCTCAGAACAACAAGATTGCACGACAGAGTTCAAGAAAAGTGAAGTGTTTCCTAAAGGTTCGCGGCCTCCCGAGGATAAGTATAGGCGTCCCCGTACCGATCCACAAGACTCTACCAACCGGCTCAAGACTCATGAGGCCTAGTAAACCTAGGCTCTGATACCAACTTGTCACGACCCCAAACCCGGTCGTGATAACGCCCAGCACACTGCTAGGCCAGCCCGACCAATCAACGACATTCATGGAGCTAGGAGCTCACTTTACCCAATTTAAGCATAACAAAATAAGTCAATGAAGACAAAAATACCGATACGGGGATCAAGTCCCAAACATTACAACTCCCATAGACCGAAGGGTCAAGAGTCATGAGCGTCTAAAGAACATAAGTGTAATAAGGTTTACAACAAACTCAGTGCGGAAAGAAAAGACAACATGAAATGAAATGACAGCTAGAAGGGGAGTCAGGTCCTGCGGACACTGCATCTACCTCGACTATCCCGCATAATGCCTCTGCGCGGCTACCGGATCAGGTCTGTTGAGAGGTACCTGGATCTGCACACAAGGTGCAGGGAGTAAAATGAGTACTGCCAGACTCAGTGGTAATAAACAGGGGTAAGACAGCGTAGATAAGAAATCCACAATAAAACACTATGTGAAGTTGAAATCAATACCCTATAACAGTTCAATATCATCAGAAATATACCAACAAGTATCAACAACAAGTATATAATAGCTAGCAGGTGTAGCTAAAATGCAATGCAATGCATGAAATGACCGCTATGGCGCGTAGCCCGATCCAATTTGGGCACCCGTGCTCACTGTGGGGGTTCAGACTTCGGAGGGGCTCCTACAGCCCAAGCACAATATCATGAAGATACGCTGCGGCGCGCAGCCCGATCCACTTCCAATCAGCTAATATGCAAGTACAGCCTCGCGGCTCAAAAGTAGTTTTGAAAACTCTTTTATCATTTTTATTTGAAAACGGTATATCAAAGTTCCAGAGATTGGGAAAATCATAATAACAGTTATAGATCCAGACTGGTAGTAAAACTAACATGTCAATATCACAGCACAATGCTAACGATCCTCGCAGGATCCCAATAACTGGCTCACAGCACATAAGTATACTCAAACATCCAAGAAGGAGGTTCAACGGCTCAAGAGTAGCCAATATCACTATATAATATGTAACCATCCGAGAAGGAGGTTCGACGGCTCAAGAATAGCTAATATCATATCACAATATGAACATGTCGGACTAAGCCATAGTCCTCAAATCATAATCGACCCCGCACTCCCAAGAGAGTACGTGTCTCGCCGCTATATAGCGTCACAAAGTGGTATACCGCGGTTTCGAACCCGCTGGTCATCACCCACATCTATTACTCACCTCAATACAACTCGACGACTAGTCCGCGATTCCCTTGCCACGAGAATCAAGCTCTGCACGTGTAGAATCTGATCAAATATAGTAAATACACATCAATTTAGACCAATGGGACGACACCCAATCAAAACAACTCAATTTACATCAAAATTCTCAAAGTTGTCAAAACCCGACTTTCGGTACACTTCTCAAAAAATTACAAAAATTACATATTCGGAACCCTCATCTCAATACGAGTCTAGGCATATAAAATTTACCAAAATCGGACTCCATTTGCCCACTCAAATTAGTGTTTTTCTTCAATTTTAGGCCTTGGGCTAAAACCCACCTTTAATCCTTCATTTACAGAGAATTAACCAAGGATTTCGTGATAAAATGATGTAATTAAGCCACAAAACTTACCTCCGACGAAACCCCGATGATTTCCCAGCAATCTCCCGTCAATACCTTCTCTTAGAACTCAAAAATGGTGTTTTGGGGTGTTAACCCGCGACTGGTTTTGTTCTGGTTTATAATTCACTGTCAGTCAAATTCCTTCATCGCGTTCGCGATGCCTCTCACGCGAACGCGATGCCTTAGCCATTTTCTTCATCACGAACGTGACGTTACATCACGCGTCCGCGAAAGCCAATTTCCCAATCTCCGGATTTTTTACTCTACGCGAACGCGTCCCAGTCCACGCGAACGTGAAGCCTGACGTTTTCCTCTTACGTGTCCGTGTCCTTCTCCCACGCAAACGCGATGCGTTCCAACTTTCTCTTACGCGAACGCGGCATTTCCCTTGCGAACGCGATGCATTAGTGAACCTGGCCTACGCGAACGCGTGCCTTGCCCTCGCGAACGCAAAGGCTAAATTTTCTACAATTTTCCAGTAGACTTTCATGTTCTAATAATGCCGGATGATGGTCCGGATTCACCCCGAGGCCCCCGGGACCCCAACGAAAACCACCAACATACTCCAAAACACGATACGAACTTGTTCCAAGCATAAAAACACCATCCTAAACATCAAAATCACCAATTACACACGGATTTAAGCCTAAGTTTCTTCAAAACTTCAAAAACTAACATTCAATCAAAAACCCGACCAAACGACGTCCGAATGACCTGAAAATTTGCGGACACATTCAAAATCACATAACGAAGCTACAGAAATTGTCGGAATTCCATTCCGACCCCCGGATCAAAATGTCACCTACAGTTCGGATTTCGCTAAAATTCAACCTTAGCCAATTCAAGCCTATTTCTACACCGGACCTCCAAAATCGATTCCGATTGCTCCCTAAAGTCACAAATCACCTCCCGGAGCTACCCGAATCATCAGAATCCGATTCTGAGTACTCTAGCTAAATAGTCAACTCCAGGTTGACTTTCCATATTCAAGCTTCCTTCAAAAAGGCTATATGCCTCATTTTCAGTCCAAATCACTCCTAACTCACCCGATATACTCTAACACCGATATGAAAGCATAAAACATATAAATATAAGATAACGGGGCGGTAATTCCCGTGACGACGGGCCGGGTCGTCACAGCTGAAGTTTGCCAAATCTCTCAAGACGACGCTGCTCATCGTCGGGCATAGCCTGAACCATATGCTCTGGAGCTGGTGCAGCTGGAGGAATAACCGGTGCAACCACCTGAGCGGGGACCGCCTCTGGCGTCTGAAGTCCCTGAACAACCTGCTCAGGTGTGCGAGCTGCAGGGGTCTGCTGACCACCCCCTGTCTGAGATGTCGCTGCAGTAGCGGTAGCTGATACTACCTGAGCCAAACCGGAACACACCGATAATATTTGGGCAAGAGTCTCGTATTCAGTCTTAGACCTGCTTAGTCTTAAACCCCTCGACTCGAGGGTCTGTCTCCAAACTTCAAACCTCTTGTTAACACCGACCCTCGACTCGTCTATTAGGACAATATCGTTAGCGAATAGCATACACCATGGCACGTGTCCTTGGATATGCCGAGTTAGAGCATTCATCACCAAAGCAAATAGGAGGGGGCTGAGTGCCGATCCTTGAATATAGAAGCTCAGTTCTCAGAACAACAACATCGCACGACAGAGTTCAATAAAAGTGAAGTGTTTCCTAAAGGTTCGCAGCCTCCCGAGGATAATTATAGTCGTCCCCATACCGATCCACAAGACTCTACTAACAGGCTCAAGACTCATGACGCCTAGTAAACCTAGGCTCTGATACTAACTTGTCACGACCCCAAATCCGGTCGTGATGGCGCCCAACACACTGCTAGGCCAGCCCGACCAATCAACAGCATTAATGGAGCTAGGAGCTCACTTTACCCAATTTAAGCATAACAAAATAAGTCAATGAAGACAGATATACCAATACGGGGATCAAGCCCCAAACATTACAACTCCCATAGACCGAAGGGTCAAGAGTCATGAGCCTCTAAAGAACATAAGTGTAATAAGGTTTACAAGAAACTCAGTGCGGAAAGAAAAGACAACATGAAATGAAATGACAACTAGAAGGGGAGTCAGGTCCTGTGAATGCTGCAGCTACCTCGACTATCCCGCACAACGCCTCTGAGCGGCAACCGAATCAGGTCTGCTGAGAGGTACCTGGATCTGCACACAAGGTGCAGGGAGTAAAATGAGTACTGCCAGACTCGGTGGTAATAAATAGGGGTAAGACAGCGTAGATAAGAAATCCACAATAAAACACTATGTGAAGATGAAATCAATACCCTATAACAGTTCAATATCATCAGAAATATACCAACAAGTATATAACAGCTAGCAGGTGTAGCTAAAATGCAATGCAATGCACGAAATGACCGCTACGGTGCGTAGCCCGATCCAATTTGGGTACCCGTGCTCACTGTGGGGGTTCAGACTTCGGAGGGGCTCCTACAGCCCAAGCACAATATCATGAAGATACGCTGCGGCATGCAGCCCGATCCACTTTCAGTTAGCTAATATGCAAATACAGCCTCGCGGGCTCAAAAGTAGTTTTGAAAACTCTTTTATCATTTTTATTTGAAAATAGTATATCAAAGTTCCAGAGATTGGAAAATCATAATAACAGTAATAGCTTCAGACTGGTAGTAAAACTAACATGTAAATATCACAGCACAATGCTAACGATCCTCGCAGGATCCCAATAACTGGCTCACAGCACATAAGTATACTCAACCATCCAAGAAGGAGGTTCAACGGCTCAAGAGTAGCCAATATCACTATATAATATGTAACCATCCGAGAAGGAGGTTCGACGGCTCAAGAATAGCCAATATGATATCACAGTATGAACATGTCGGACTAAGCTATAGTCCTCAAATCATAATCGACCCCGCACTCCCAAGAGAGTACGTGTCTCGCCGCTATACAACGTCACAAAGTGGTATACCGGGGTTTCGAACCCGCTGGTCATCACCACATCTATTACTCACCTCAATACAGCTCGACGACTAGTCCGCGATGCCCTTGCCATGAGAATCAAGCTCCGCACGCGTAGAATCTGATCAAATATAGTAAATACACATCAATTTAGACCAATGGGACGGCACCTAATCAAAACAACTCAATTTACATCAAAATTCCCAAAGTTGTCAAAACCCGACTTTCGTTACACTTCTCGAAAAATTACGAAAGTTACATATTCAGAACCCTCATCTCAATACGAGTCTAGGCTATAAAATTTACCAAAATCGGACTCCATTTGCCCACTCAAATTAGTGTTTTTCTTCAATTTTAGGCCTAGGGCTAAGACCCACATTTAATCCTTCATTTACAGAGAATTAATCAAGTATTTCATGTTAAAATA
Organism: Nicotiana noctiflora; assembly: GCA_032618575.1. Taxonomy (NCBI): domain Eukaryota; kingdom Viridiplantae; phylum Streptophyta; class Magnoliopsida; order Solanales; family Solanaceae; genus Nicotiana; species Nicotiana noctiflora. The sequence continues at coordinate 7,339 of JASVEL010006601.1, read as the reverse complement.
ATGTAATTAAGCCACAAAACTTACCTCCGACGAACACCCGATGATTTCCCAGGAATCTCCCGTGATTTCTTCTCTCTAGGGCTCAAAATTGAGTTTTGGATGAATAAACCCGCGAGCCCTCTGTTCTGAAATTTAATTTCACTGCCTGGCCAATTCCTTCATCGCGTTCGCGTTGCCTGTCATGCGTTCGCGATGCTCTGACCATAATACCATTCGCGAACGCAACATGGCTCATGCGTTCGCGATGCACAACTTCGCAGCCAGTCGGGGCTCCTTCTACGCGAACGCGTCCCCAATCCACGCGAACGCGATGCTTCGCCTTTTCCACCTACACGAACGCGACCCAAACCATCGCGAACGCGATGCCTTATGAATTCCTTATACGCGAACGCGACCTTCTCCCACGCGTTCGCGATGCTTCACAGTCTTCCCTATACGCGAACGCGAACCCATCCTCGCAAACGTGATGCATTACTGAGCCTGGCCTACGCGAATGTGGGCTTTGCCCTCGCGAACTCGAAGGCTAAATTTTCTGCAATTTTCCAGCAGACTTTCATGTTCCAAAAATGCCGGATGATGGTTCGGATTCACCCCTAGGCCCCCGGGACCCCAACGAAAACCACCAACATACTCCAAAACACGATACGAACTTGTTCCAAGCATAAAAACACCATCCTAAACATCAAAATCACCAATTACACACGGATTCAAGCCTAAGTTTCTTCAAAACTTCCGACACTAACATTCAATCAAAAACCCGACCAAACGACGTCCGAATGACCTGAAATTTTACGGACATATTCAAAATCACATAAAGAAGCTACTAAAATTGTCGGAATTCCATTCCGACCCCCGGATCAAAATCTCATCTACCGTTCGGATTTCGCCAAAATTCAACCTTAGCCAATTCAAGCCTATTTCTACACCGGACCTCTAAATTCAATTCTGATTGCTCCCTCAAGTCACAAATCACCTTCCGGAGCTACCCGAATCATCAGAATTCGATTCTGTGCACCCTAGCTAAATAGTCAACTCCAGGTTGACTTCCCATATTCAAGCTTCCTTCAAAAAGCTATATGCCTCATTTTCAATCCAAATCACTCCTAACTCACCCGATAGACTCTAACACCGATATGAAAGCATAAAACACATAATTATAGGATAACGGGGTGGTAATTCCCATGACGATGGGCCGGGTCGTTACACATTATTAGATAACAGGAGTAATGAACGGAAGAAAATACTTAATACTAATAAATACATGACAAGAAGAAAACTATATAACAAGAGAATTAATCACAGAAGATGAGATACTAACTAGTGAAAAATTATACCCCGAATTACCTAAAGGAATGATAGCTAGTGAAGAAATAGCGGAAAAAGAAATAATTATAGGAGGAGTAATTATGATAATAAGATTTGAAATATACCAAGGAGATAAAAATATTATATTAGGAATAAAATGGCTAGAAAAAGTTAAACCGTACAACTTAGATAATGAACAACTAATCATACATTATGAAAATAAGAAAGTAACAATAAAAAGAACTATATTATAAATATGAAAATACATATATAGTAAAAATAATAGAGGAAGGATACTATAATAGATACTACACACCTATGATAGACACAGGATCAGAAGTAAATTTATGTAGATATAATTGCCTACCAGAAGAGAAATGGGAAAAACTTAGAACACCCTTACCAGTAACAGGATTTAACAACGAATGAAGCATAATTACCCACAAATCAAAAAATATAAAAATACAAATATGGGATAAAATACTTACTATAGAAGAAATATACAATTTTGAATTACCCACAAGAGATATTTTACTAGGAATACCATGCTTAGATAAACTATATCCACATGTAATAACTAAAACACATTGGTGGTTTACAACACCGTGCAAACAAAAAAAGGAGCAAAAAGAGTTCTAAAAAAGAAAAGAAAAACAACTGATTGGATAAAAGAAAGTGAGAAAATAACACAAAAATTAGAAAATGAAAAAGAAGATACTAATAAAATAGAATTAATCATTTTTTCAATAAATACAGTCAAAATAATTCAAGAAAAACTAGAACCATTGTATAGTGAAAACCCCTTACAAGGTTGGGAAAAACATAAAACAAAGGTAAAAATAGAGCTAATTGATGAAAATAGTATAATAACACAAAAACCCTTAAAATACAATTTTAAAGATTTAAATGAATTTAAAATATACATTGATGAATTACTAGAACAAGGTTATATACAAGAAAGCAATAGTAAACATACAAGTCCAGCATTCATAGTAAATAAACATAGTGAACAAAAAAGAGGAAAAAGTAGAATGGTTATTGATTATAGAAACCTAAATGCAAAAACTAAGACGTATAATTACCCAATACCAAATAAGATACTAAAAATAAGACAAATACAAGGATTTAACTACTTTAGTAAATTTGATTGCAAATCAGGATTTTACCACTTAAAGTTAGAAGAAGAATCTAAGAAACTTACAACATTTACCGTACCCCAAGGATTCTATGAATGGAACGTATTACCCTTTGGATATAAAAATGCACCAGGTAGATATCAACATTTTATGGATAACTATTTCAAACAACTAGAAAATTGTATAATATACATTGATGATATACTATTATATTCAAAAACACATGATGAACATATAAAATTACTAGAAAAATTCATACATATTATAGAAATATCGGGAATAAGCCTAAGTAGAAAAAAGGCAGAAATAATGAAAAACCAAATAGAATTTCTAGGAATAGAATAGATAAAAGCGGAATTAAAATGCAAACTCATATAGTACAAAAGATAATAAATTCAAATGAACAATTAGATACGAAGAAAAAACTACAATCATTTTTAGGATTAGTAAACCAAGTAAGAGAATATATACCAAAATTAGCAGAGACTTTAAAACCATTACAGAAAAATCTAAAAAAGGATATAGAGTACCATTTTAGTGAAGAAGATAAAAAGCAAGTAAGAATTGTCACGACCCAAACCCTGGTCGAGATGGCGCCCAACACAATGCTAGGCAAGTCCAACCATGTTATCCCTTAAACCAGCCAATTATTAATTCAGTTAAACTTAAATAGCAAGTGTTCATATCAAAATGATAAACGTAATAGTAGAAACATACAAAATACGGTCCCTACCAAATCGTGGTGTCACAAGTCTGAGCCTCAACAAAATAAGCATCCTAACACAACAAGTCTAAGCAAATGAAGGCAGCAAAATGATAAGGAAGGAGAAAACAGGTTCTGCGGACGCCGGCAGCTACCTCGTAGTCTCCGCAAAAGTAGATATGAATAAGCAGCTACAACAACTCAACTGCTCTCGGGCACCTGTGAATCTACACAAAAAGTGCAGGGGAGTGGGGTGAGTATATTTCAACTCAGTGAGTAATAATAATAAATAATAATTGAAAATAAGAACTCATGTACTATCACTAAACAGTTCTAAGGCAAACCCCCACAGGTAAGTCATCACTACAATGAGTACTCTGATCTCCAGTCCACATATATCTCAACAAGGTCCCACACTGACCAAATTCCCACTCGTACTGCTACGGCGTACAACCAACTCAATATATGAAGATGTATACATATGTCTATAATGTATGAGTACTTAAGTATGTATATGGATATGAATAAGTATAATGCTGCGGCGTTCAGCCCGCTCCAATACATATACCGCTGCGGCGCGCAGCCCGCTCCATTTAACGTCTACGGCGCTCACTGGGGTGTATACAGACTTCGGAGGGGCTCCCTAGGCCCAAGCGCTATGATAACTACGGAGTGCAGCCCGATCTCATAGGTATATACACATATATAATTATACCGCTGCGGCGTGCAGCCCGATCCCATAATATACCAGTGCTCACTGGGAATGTGTGCAGACTCAGACTCCGAAGGGGCTCCTACAGCCCAAGCGCAACAATACTGCGACGTGCAGTCCGATCCACATGTATATTACTGCGGCGTGCGGTCCGATCCACATATATATCACTGCGGCGTGCAGTCTGATCCACATATATAAATATATAATGTTGTGGTGTGCAGCCTGATCCAATATATATGTATATATATGTATATTGTTGCGGCGTGCAGCCCGATCCAGTATGTATATCAATATATAATACCTCATAATGGGTCCTCGACCCTATCCCAGTCAGTATATACTTGGCCTCTCAGGTCCAATATAATATCTCACAGTGGGTCCTCGACCCTGTCTCAGTCAATATAGAGTTGGCCTTTCAGGCCCAATATAACATCTTATAGTGGGTCCTAGACCCTATCTCAGTCGGTATAGACTTGGCCTCTCGGGCCCAATATAACATCTCATAGTGGGTCCTTAACCCTATCTCAGTCGGTATAGACTTGGCCTTTCAGGCCCAATATTACATCTCATAGTGGGTCCTGACCCTATCTCATTCGGTATAGACTAGGCCTTTCAGGCCCACTCAGCTAGAACAGGGAATTCCACCCTAGATAGTCTCTCTCAAGGTACACATCTAGTACGGGCTCATGTTATGCTATACAACTATAGATACGGCTGAGTGTATATATCCAGCATGATATACTACGGCTGGGTGTATATATCCAGCATGATATACTACGGCTGGCTGTGTGTATCCAGCATGATATACTACGGCTGGGTGTATGTATCCAGCATGGTATACTACGGCTGGGTGTATGTATCCAGCATGATATTTTACGGCTGAGTGTAAGTTTCCAACATGATATAGGGGTCACCTAGCTCTACAAGTCCCCTAATGCTCTATAGATCGGCACAAGGCCCCAAATATGGCTATAGCCCAATTACACAGTTATAATCCATTCTCAGTCACAATACACAATACACTATTAGTAGGAAAGGACCAAGTCCAATTCCCCAATCACAATGTCACCACGCCGTCACATGATGCGTGTCTTATCTCAACATAGCATTGTAAAGTGCAAGTACGGGGTTTCAAACCCTCAGTACATAATTTACTACCACCACTCACCTCGATCCGGTAGAAGCCTCAGTCCGCCTTGCGCTTGCCTCGCAAATCAATCACCTCGAATGCCAAATCTGCTCAAAATCAATGATAATACATCAATATATGCCAAATTCACGCAACCCATTCGAAATAACCTAAATTGCATCAAAACCCACAAAGTTGTCAAAATCCGACTTTTGGTACACTTCTCGAAAAATTACGAAAGTTACATTTACAAAATCATTGTCTCAATACGAGTGTAGGCATATAAAATTTACCAAATTCGGACTCCATTTGCCCACTCAAATCGGTGTTTTCTACAATTTTAGGCCTAGGGCTAAAACCCACCTTTAATCTTCCATTTTCATAGAAATAATCAATGATTTCATGATAAAAGCGCGTAATCAAGCCACAAAACTTACCTCCGATAATATCCCGATGATCTCCTAGCTATTTCCCTTCACTTCCTCTCTCTAGGGCTCAACAATGGGGGTTTATGAAATGAAACCCGTATATGAAATGTTCTGGTTTTAAATTCACTGCCTGGAAAATTTGTACTACGCATTCGCGTGACTCCACTCGCGTCCGCGATGCACAGACCGGTTAACCCTTCGCGAACGCGGTGCTGAACCACGCGTTCGCGATGACCATTTTCCTCAGCCACCAGATTTTGTTCTTCGTGAACGCGACCTTGCTGACGCGAATGCGATGCCTTTCCTTCTTTTTCTACGCGACTGCGACACCTTTGGACGCGAACGCGAAGCTTCCCTGCTTCCTCCTACGCGAACGCGACATCCACCCTCGCGAACGCGATGCCCAACTGGACTCTGCCTACGCGAACGCGGGCCTTGCCTCGCGAACGTGAAGGCTTATATTTTTCAGCACTGCTGCTGCAATTTCCGCAGACTTTTCATTGTTTTAAAATGCCGGATGATGGTCCGGATTCACCCCGAGGCCCCCGGGACCCCAACGAAAACCACCAACATACTCCAAAACACGATACGAACTTGTTCCAATCGTAAAAACACCATCCTAAACATCAAAATCACCAATTACACACGGATTCAAGCCTAAGTTTCTTAAAACTTTCTGAATTACACATTCGATCAAAAACCCAACCAAACGACGTCCGAATGACCTAAAAATTTGCGGACATACCAAAATCGCATGACGAAGCTACAGAATTTGTCGGAATTCCATTCCGAACCCCATATCAAAATCTCACCTACCGTTCGGATTTCACCGAAATTCAAGCTTAGCCAATTCAAGCCTATTACTACACCGGGCCTCCAATTTCAATTTTGATCGCTCCCCTAAGTCACAAATCACCTCCCGGAACTATTTGAATCATCAGAATCCGATTCCGAGCAATCTAGCTAAATAGTCACCTCCAAGTTGACTTTCCATATTCAAGCTTCCTTCAAAAAGGCTATTTGCCTCATTTTCAACCAGAATCACTCCTAACTCACCCGATAGACTCTAACACTAATATAAAAGCATGAAACATATAAATGAAGGGGTAATAGGGTGATAACTCTTGTGACGACGGGCCGGGTCGTCACATTCTCCCCAACTTAAGCAAACACTCGTCCTCGAGCGTACCAGAGTTGTACTCGAAGCAACCCAATAGCTGAATGACCTTACCAAGCATATATTCGGGGTGATCCCACGTCACCCTATCTCATACAAGTTCGGCACACACTATGGCTGGGAATCTCACAGCCCATCCGCATCATAGACCATATTGCACTTTCCGAAATCACACACCAAATCCGAATCTCATGCCTATACTCAGAATACACACGATCCATCTATAATAGCCCATACTTCCCACCCCGGGTGAGATCACATGATGTATCAAATAACCCAATCACTCGATACGATAATCTCTAATCACGACAACCGGCCACGATAACCAAATACTAGCAGAAAGAACCTTTTCATTAGATAGAGTCTTATTCCAACACCTCCATATCCTGCCCACGACAGCTGAAGCACGCGATATACCGAACCCATCTCTCAGGTCAACCATTTATGAATCTATTTCCCTTTTAAAACTGATACCACGATAGGTTTCGGAGCCAAACCTCGATTTTACCTTTCTAACAAGCTAAGATCCAATATGATCGTATTCATTAATGACTCCAACGGTCATTTCGATCATAACACACCACACTAGTGACATGACACCTCAGCATCGGCCTATGCCACAACGAGCACAACACAGGCTCCAATAAGAACGATCTGAACACACTCGAATCATGACAATCGACTCAAACAAAAGAGCCATAATTCAAATTCCTCAATACCGTCACAACACATAACTGAGACCTCAT